>CM021106.1:255125554-255574942 GCA_007115665.2 Sequoiadendron giganteum | reverse complement strand
AAGACATTTGTTTTCAGCTTTTATTCAGTGAGATCAATATGTCAAGCAACAAGGTTAAGACTCCTGAGCAGGCGGGTAATGAAGAGACTGGGAGGCCATCAAAACGCCCAAAATGAGGAGGTACCATACAGTCTTACTTTGGAATTGGAAAAGCTTCTAATCCATCAGATCAAGGTGGAGCTACACCATCAACTCTTCCACCAAATATTATTGAAGATGGAGATACATCATCAACTCTTCCGCCACAGGAAGGTCAAGGTGAGATTGTCATTGTGTTAAATCAAAATGTATCAAATGAGGATGGAAATACCACAGAAGATGTTCCAAGGGATACCCTAGATAGCCAGAATGAGATAATCGACTTGGATGAGGATGATGTTGGTAGCAAGAAAAGAAAAGGAAAAGCAAAATCGGGGTGTGAGTGGGAAATGACAAGGAATTTTCAAATTGGTTGGCTATCAAAGTACCCATTCCTTGAACCAGTGGGGGTATCAAATGAAAACGATATTGAAAGGGAAACAGAGGTCAGATGTAAGATTTGTAGTTGGAAATGTGGAAGAAACAAGACGATGTAGCTAAAGCTTGACACTATAGAAAAGCATATCGGTAAAGTTTATGAAAAACAAATCATAGACAAAAAGGAACAATCAGTCGTACAATGGAAATCAAAGGAAGAATGTCTTCATGTTAAGTATGTCATAGATTATGGAGAGCATAACCATAGAATGTCAAAGATTAAAAAATGTGAAGGTACACTTGAGGCTCATTTTGGAAAAGCCATGGCAGCAGCAAATCTGTCAAAAACTGTTCAGATGACTGTTGTTTTTCATATTTTGTCCAGGGGGCATCCTATGATAGACTACCTAGAATATTTTGATTTATTATCTTATTTGAGTGTTCCCCACTTTCCCTTCTCACATTGGTTAGTAAACGCTGGATGGGAATGGGCGAACTATCTTGCTGCAGTGGAAAAGCAAGATTTAAAGGAGAAATTAAAAGAGTCAAATTTCATTGCATTATCTTTAGATGAAGTTACTACGGTAGACAATACTTCTTGGGTTTGTATACATTTGTATACTATAGAACAAAATGTTCGCCAAGCTCATCTTCTTTGTGTTTGTAAAATTAAGGACAATTCAACATCGCAAAATCTATTTGAACTAGTCAAGAAATCTTTGAATGAAATTGCAGGTATGGATGAGTTGACAATTGCCAAAAAGTTGGTGTGTGTAGGAGCTGATGGAGCTGCAGTGATGCAAGGTCAAAGGAGCGGTCTTTGCACAAAGTTACAAACTACTTGTGCACCATACATGCTTGGCATTCACTGCATGGCCCACAGAATGAATTTAGCATTCAAAATTGTAAGCAAGTTTCCTACAGTATCAAAAGTTGAAAATCTAGTTCGCAAGATCTATGCATACTTCTACTGAAGTCCCAAACATTTCCTTGAATTTCAACATTTTGCTGAGGGAATAACACCTGGAAATAAGCTTCTCAAGGATGTTGATACCAGATGGATCTCCCTACATGGACCAGTGCAACGAGTTCTTTCAAAATATCAATCCTTGATTGGAGTGATGTTCGAGCATCGCAGCACAGTAGACAAAGCTCCTGACCTCTTACATAGGTTAAGTAATATAGAGACACTCTTGACTTTAGATAGTCTTCTCCCCATGCTAGATGAGATGAACAATCTTGTGAAGAAAGCCCAAGACAGAACTATGTATATTTATGAATATGCTAATCTACCTAAACTTACATGCTTGGCCCTCGATCATCTATATCTAGATCTAACACAAGAAGGCGCAAATTATTTGATGTGGCAAAAAATTACTGATTTGAATAATCCTAATAATTATTTACAGTTTAATGCAAGCAAGCACTTATGTATTTGTGTACGTGGACATGAGATACCTATGTACCATTGTAAGACAGGCACTGGCAAGTGCTCTAGAAAAGAAGTACCTGTTAATGAGGAAGATTTTAATGGCATTGTTAAATCTGTTAGTGATAATTTGAAGGAAATTGAAAAATCTCTTTCCTTAGAGATTTGTGAAAGATTCCCTCGACATGAAATACTTGAAGCCATGGGTATTGTGTATCCTCAATTTTGGGTAAACCGAGATAACCCAAAATATTTTCATGATCAAGTAAAAATCTTGATCAAACAGTTTTCAGAAAAGGTAACATACAATGAACAAATAATAGAAGGAATTTTAGATGAAAAAAAACTTAGAAAGCAATCTCGGATTTTTGCAACAGCTATGAGGGAGCAATATAAATCCATGGGCAAGGAGAAGGCCTTTGAACTGGGATCAATAAAAAAAATTTGGACAAGCTTAGGTCAGAGTGAAATATTGCGTGTTTCAATGTCAGAATATTTCAAACTTGTTGATTTATGTCAAACAATGATATTGGGGTCGATGGAGGATGAGAGAGTTTTAAGTACATTGGGGTTTTTGAAATCAAAGTTAAGAAACAAACTAGACAAGAATTTGGAAAATTACTTGAGGATGAAAGGAACTGCGTATAATGTCAAAAAATTTCTTTTTGAAAGGGCACTTGCAATCTGGAGGTCCACATGTGAAAGAAGAGGGACCGCGTTGTGCAACACAAGCTCTCCAATTCCAACAGCCACCAGTACTGGTGGTAGTGGTAGTGGGACTGGGCCTGGGATAGATGACAATGATATTGAAATTGACACAAATCAAACAATGAATGTTGAATTTGAGACACAGGCCAAAGAAACTGCAGAGCAGTCTCAGAATCAAGATGACTCTTTTACTTTATTTGAAGATGAGGATCGGTTTGAGGACCCTGACTCCGTTTGGGAAATGGGAGATAATTAGCAGGTTTTAGGTATTTTTTCTGCACTTCATGAATCAATTTCCATTGTTCGAAAGTCCAAACTGTAGTTGATGTCTAATGATATTTTATATTGTATTTAATGAACATTGAATTGTGAATCATTGCACTTCATGTTCATGATATCTTATTTTATATTGCACTCAAGCACTGCATGTCAGCTTGAATCATATTCCAAACTGTAGTTGATGATTTTGTATATTGTATTCAAATAAATTGTGTATCATTGCACTTCAAGTTCAGAATATTTTATTTTATATTGCAGTCCAAGTCTCCATGATATTTTATATTATATTGCACTTCATGAATCATAATACATATGCCAAAGTCAAACTGTAGTAACGTAGTTGATGATATTTTATAAATTATATAAGATTCAATACCATTGGGCATCGACCTAACAATGCTTCATCGACGGAACCCCCATCACAATCCTGCTAATGGCCCGATAAAAATAGCTCACAACCTAGTATCGGTGTAACAATACTCTATCGGGCTGACTCCTAAGGTGCTCTCCTAATATACCGATAGAGTCAAGTTGTCAACAAAAGTAACCATGAATTATAATTTATGACCATGGGCATGAATTATCTTATTTTATCAATAATCACAAAAATATACCACACTTTGATTTTATGAACAATGCAAATTGTAGAAATTTGTGTGACAAGATCCATATTATAGCCTACATTCACATTGCATCCATAAATACTAGTATACATATATTAATTAATAATATATATAAAGAATGTTGAAAGTTATCAATACTTAACATTGTTTATTATAATATTAATTAATAAAATATATGAAAAACTAATAATATATATAAAAAGCTATTTCTACTATTTATATATATATATTAATTAATAATATATATAAAAAACTATTTAAGCATACATATCTTAGTTTGTAATTTTAATCCAAAAGTATTTAAATTAACAACTATTTATTGGGAAGCTTTTAATTTAAAAAATAGAAAAAAATAGAAAAAAAAAATATTTTATGTGCATGTTATTTTTAAGCAACACATACTTCCACTTGCTTGTCATTTTCAATGAAGCTTCAAAAAGTTTACGAATATTCCTTTGTTGCTTTCACTGTATAACGCTTTCAGCGTAATTAAACAAAATTTGAAATTCCATGGTGACGTAGTCCTTCCCCCATTCCTAACAAAATTCAATACCATCGGCCTAACAATGCTTCATCAGCGGAACCCCATCACAATCCCACCGATGGCCCGATAAAAATAGCTCACAACCTAGTATCGGTGTAACAATACTCTATTGGGCTAACTCCTAAGGTGCTCTACCGATATACCGATAGAGTCAAGTTGTCAACAAAAGTAACCATGAATTATAACCATGGCCCATGGCCATGGGCATGAATTATCGAATGCATAAAGTATATCGAGGGAACTATGGTGCATCGGGGAAACATTATCTGGCGTCCCACCAATAGGACGAAGGATAGGTGTCCATTGGTGGAGAGGGTGGATATCAATGAAAGACTGATGTGACATCCCGGCATCGTGTTGCGGTGCATTTATGAACCAGAATTGAAGTGAATTATATCACAAGTTGATCACATAGTTGTTACAAAATCGTGGAAGATTTCGCTTAGGGCAGAAGCAGAAAGGCAAAAACTTGGAGTTCTGACGTAGAAAAGACCGGTGGACTATGGAGGTGACTCGGTGAGACTCACGTAAGTACTTCACTTTCAGACCCAGTTGAGAAGCTATTTTACTCAAAAGCTTAAGATTTAAATAATGGAAGAGAGTACAAACAAACCTAAAGCTAAAAAATAGAAAACCGAAAAGCCTAAGAGACTCCTAAATGAAGACCTGATAGATCAATGTCCTAGGTCGGGGCCGAGACCCAAGAGGAGTGCTCAAATGAATCCTACCATGGATCGATTATGGGACAAACATAAGGGTTAGGGGATATTTAGACACCACAATGAGCGTACGACCTCTTCATGTACCATTATAGAAAACAATTTAGGTTCCAACGAGTCTGCAATCCATGGAGGTTGAACCTGGGAAGACTTGTGGTGCCCAATGTGTTTGTGAACGTAGAGCTAATTAAAGCTCTTGCTATCAGTTATGACCCCAAGAAAAGAACTATTCAGTCACATGGCGGGGGTGACATGCTTGTTATTTCTAGGGATCTCATTTCTAATGTCTTTTAGTTAGAGTGTTCATTGAATTTATCATTCATGCTCAAAGATCTCTTGACAGAGTATCGCCACATGGATACCAGCCATAAGAGATGGAAATTACCTTTGCATAGGCCCAAGGATGAAGGAGGCCAACTCAGGAGGTTCTCTAGCAGTGAAAACCCTCCTTTCCATGAAGATTTGTTCGAAGAGTATTTCCGATACACCTATTATTCAGCTGGTCAGGTTTTGGGAGTAGAGGTTCCACCTCTCATGTCGATTGCCCCAATGGTCTTAGCTGCAGACATACAGAGCAAGGATGCTAGGCCATTTGATTATGCTAGCTACTTGGCCAATGCCCTACATCGAGGGCTCGAAAAGATTAAAAATAATAGTGATAATATTAATTTTTAACACTATTCTTTGCTTATGCATTTGCTATTGTACGAGGGACAAGTCAGAGGGGTCTGGAGTGAAGAATTAAGGATAAATGATACAAATGAAAATGGAGATTTTAAACCTGTACAAATGTGGACTTCATTGTGGGACAGCCGATTTGGTAGGTCTCATTACCTTTATTTTGAAGAATTTTTTGTAAAACCATTGATGAAGTTGTTGGGGTATCCGTGCAACTATAACCTATCCCTAGAAGTACAAATATTTCTAAGACCAAAGGAAAATGCCTGGAGAAATAAAGTGAATCATAACTAGGGAGACTGGTATGCTTTGCCTGATTGTATAATGATAAGGGTTTATGGGTTCGAAGGGGCTCCACACTTGATGCCACGAGTAGTTCCTGACCGAATTGCTTTTTTAGAAATTGTGAGGCAATCGGCAAAATCTGATTCCAAACACCTCAAAGGACATAGCAAACAATCAATTATGCATAGCACCTTATGTTTTGGAGACTTTACAGTGGTTGCCAATGAAGGATATGGAGAAATTGATGGTAAATTAGCACTGTACAACCTACCTCTAGGTGATGTAAGGAAAAAATTTGATGCAGAAGGGTTTATTCACAAGGCGAGATTATCGCAGGGGCTATCAGGTTATGAACATTTGTTCTCAATCGAAGATGTCATAAGAAACCATGATGAGGCTTCCACCAAGGAAAGAATGGCTGCCTATAACAAGATTATGCTTGTAGAGGAATGGAAGAGGAAAAATGTCCCATCTTATTCAAAGGCATTTGGTGAGATACAAGATCCTTTAACAAGAATTGAGCAACTCATCGCTCATGTCAATGAACTGGTAAAGGATGTTCCCCTAGTTGTTTTTGATGCACCTCATGCAACCTATTCAGGAGTACAAGCTGAAGACATGGAGCCCTTGGATTACATACCTTCACAACCTGCTCATGAGGTATGTTTTTCTATAGATACTGATATAAGTGAAGAAGAGCAAAGTGATGAAGAGGGTGAGCAGGTCAAACAAATCAGTGCCCCTGTGATTGCACAGTACTATCCCCCTCAAGAGCAGAATATTGTAAGATTTGAGGCATCAAATGAACTATCTGATGATGTGAGGGTCATGGTTGGACAACAGTTTATTTTTTATTGTGATTTTGTTAAATCTTCTGAATTTAAATCATTTGTTTATGAATATAAAGGTAGAAAAATGAGACAACAAATACAAGATATCACTCCTGAACATGAGGCAACCGCTCTGGAGGAATTGAAAAGGGAGGTAGAAAAGGAAATGGAGTCCATCACTCCTGAAAGAGGTAGGGAATTGCTTCAAGAAGTTGGAGTGTTGCTCCTGCTAGGGTGGGATATTAGCTCTTCAATTGTATTTGATAGCTTCAGAAAAAGAGGGGATACAACAATGAACTTAACAGAAGAAGCAAGTGACAAAATGTATTCAGGATCTGGGTACAACCCAGATGAAGCCACCTTGCTTATTTGGTCACTGTATCCCCATGATAAAAGACCTGCTATAATTAGTAATCCAAACCAAGTGTTTGGTCATCTCTTGGTTCAATGAGTAGTGGATACCAACCCTATGGAGACAGTAGAATTGAACATAAATGTGGCAAAATTTACCAAAGCATAGATCGATAAGTTGATTAAGGAAAATGACAAACTGAAGAAGGAGCTAGCAAATCAGTGAGAAAAAATATCTTCCTCCTCCACATTAAAGTTGTACTCCCCATGGCTTGAAAAAGATAAGAGAGTGCTTGATGCATTGGCTAATGCAGCCTACTAGAAGAATTGCCATCTGAAATCCCAGGGGAAATGCAAAGAATTGGAGAAAGAAGTGAAAACCATCAAATATAACATTGTATCTGAAATGATAAAAGAAAGGTTCAATAAAATGATGAAATGTTCTATTGAATATTGGGAAGTATTCAATCAGACACACATTGCATTGGTGGAGAATAAACGATTGCAGCCTAAAATGATCGAGAAAAAAAAGGAGCTCGTAGATAAGAATGCCATGAAAGGACAAATATTGCTGACATATAACAAGTTGGTAGAATCACATAACGAATATCATAACAGGCTTAGGGAAGATTTCAACTGCTTTGATTCAGTCCCACTCCCGACACTTCATTTTGGCATTAGAAACCCGTGAGAATATGATGATTGGAAGGAAGAGCTTGATGGGCTTCTGACTGCTGTGTTGCAAGAAATAAATGACGAGGATATATTTTTACAAAACAGTCATAAGCAACTCGAAAAAATAATGTCTCCGGAATATGATATGAAAGAGGCGATCTCTAACGTGGACACCTATGCTAACCAGGAGTACATCCATCACCTCTTTGCAGTCAATATGTTTATTAGCCAAACTGTAGATTTTTCAGAATCAGATCCAATGGGACAACCATCAGTTTCAGAGGAAGAACGCCAGCCGACAACATGATGCATTGATGAGCACCCTATCATGGAGTAGAAGTCTTGAACGGATCTTAGGTGGTTAGTGGTCATGGGCTTCTGCTTGGAGATTAATGGATCGGTGCATTCACTTGCGGCATTGTTTTATTTATAATTTGAGTTATGTTTAGTTGTCAAAACGTCATGACTTTTTGTAAGGGGTTTGTAGCTTGTTGCCTCTCATATATAAGAGAGATCAAGACCCCAATAGGAGATCAATGGATCATCACATCATTTTTAATTAGACTTTAGAGTAGAAAATAGTAAGAAGATAGATAATAGATTGCACCAATTTTCCCATCCATCTCATATCATAAACTATTTTTATAATGCATATCATTTGAACTTTGAAGATCAATACAATGGAGAAGGTTACACATATTTACTGATTTGCTTTCGAGTGTTCAACTGTTGTAGATTCATATGCTTATAAGTTATTAACTTATTTGGCTGTCTCCAAAGTGGTTGTTTATGTTATTCAAATTGTATATGTTATTCAATTTGTCAGTACATTGAATTTGAATTCTTCAAGAATAGGGGCTGTGACCATGGGGTTTTAGATTTATTTATGGACATGATAATTGATCAAGTAGTAATTTGGGCCACAAAATGGATCTTGTCACACAAATCCCTACAATTTGTGCTAATCATAAAATCAAATGTAGTGTATTTTTGCAGTATGTGGGATGTGGGTGAGGTGTAAGTTGGTGGATACTGATCAGGATTTTTAGTCAAAACACAACAGAAGCTAATAGTTCAACATCCATAACTTATAAGCTTTAGCTCTACCAAGAAGTAAATATAATGAGCTAACAATTCAACATCCATAACTTGGAAATGGAAGCTCTACCAAGAAGTAAATATAATGAGCTAACAGTTCATCACTAGTTCAAATGATAAAATAAATAATACATAATCCAGATAATTGAACATCATCACATTACTAAAGTCTGAATTTGAGCTTTTTAATTGAATTTCACATGGAGTACATATTGGCATTGGCAATGCAAAATATTGCCAATGCCCAAAGACAAGTCTGCACAGAGCTGAGTTGGAACTTCGAAACTCATATTATCAAATATTGAAACTAATAAATCAAGTCACTGTATCAACTTTTCTAGCAAATTCCACTCTTCAGGTGGTGGAATTGCCATTTGCTCTAACTGATGTTGTTTGACTTGAAGTTTTGTTAACATTTCTTGATTGTAATTGGAAATGGAACCTGTCTTGAATTCTTCAATCAATTTTGCATTCAAGGTTATCAGTGTTCTGATGGAATCCAAATAGTTCACATCTGGGTTATGAGGAAACTGGTCTAAATCAATCTTCCTTGGACCTTCCATCTTCTTTCTAAAACCATCCTTTCCAATGAATCGCTCATTTGTGTCAAAAGCCTTTGGAAAACCAAGCTCTGTGAAGTTCCTTACCTTTTCATCCACCACCTTCATCTTGTCTGCAACCAAATGCAAATATTCCTTTGTTCCAGACATTCTCGAACACTTTTCAATGATAGATGACAACTTCATTGAGGTTTCAATCCGATTAGTAATCCCTTTTGATTTCAGATCATTGTCACTGGCTTTGTAGACTGTTTGTAGAACTTCATTTGCAGATTTCTCTAATTCCAACACCTTTTTGTTGTACATTAAATATTTGTTGAGCTTCTTATAATTTTGTCTAATAGCATCAATCAATTGAAACATGTCACACAAATGATCAAACCTCTGCATTATTTCATCCCAGATATTTTGTTTCATATGCCTCACCGTATCTCTACAAAATGCAGATAACTTATTTTGAGAAGACTTAATTTCTTCTTTTGCTTCTGTCAGCTCTTTCTCCAATCTTTCAATTGTTTTTCTTTGTTTCTCCAATTTTTGTTCCCACTGTACATTTCCATTCGCAATGCTTACTCTTAATTTTTTTGAAGTGGATTTTTCCTCATCATATTTCTTGTTGCTCTCATCTAGCCTTCGCTTCAGGTCATTCACTTCTCTCTCATTTGATTTATCCTCTTTGCTTGTTGATGTAGAGGCAGATTTTATTATTCTTTTTTCTAATTCATTTCTCTTGTTATCTGTTGCTTTCCTGTTTGCTTTCTCACTTGCTAGGTCTGCCTGTAACTTTTCTATTTGGGTCTACAACCTTTTCTTCTCTTTATCTTGCTTTAGCAATGATATGTACACCAATTCATTGTTCTTCTTTGATACATTAATTTTGTCAGTATTTTTCAGGCCAGAAAAATCTAATTGAAAATTGGTTACTTGGTATTCAGATCGATCCATCTGATTTGTTAGTTTGTTTTGAACTGTGGGAACAACAATTGTGTACTCCATGATTTATTTATTTGTGTCAAATGTGGGTAATACCATGGTTGTTGCAGTCTCTGAAGTTACAGTAGATGCACTCTCCATCACTTGCTTCTTTTCTTTTTTATTCAAGTCTGATTTCTTTTTAAACTCTTCAATGAAATCATAACCTGGGGAGGCAGGAACAATGGAATGCTTGAAAGGCAAAGGAATAGGAGTACTTGCAGTTGCTAATGATGTCGCACCCACACTAACTAGAATTGGGGGAGTGCCTGGAAATAACTCCTTTGTGGTACTGGTGGATCCACCGATAGTGTGACTTTGACCTGTCAAAATCCTTTGCCTCTTTTGATTGCCTTGATCACCTAGTGTTTCTGTGGTATCTTTTTTTGTTTTCCTCTTAGTATTGTGTGTAATTTGTCGTCGTTGCACATGTTGACCACTACTAGTACTACTACCCATACCATCGCCACCAATGGCACTCCCAGTTGCACTAAGTTGTCCACCAAGGGGATGTCCTAGTTGTGATTGTATCTGACCATGAGGATGAGGACTAGAAGCTCTAACAAATTGATTTTGTCTTGTATCCCCTAGGTCTACTTTTTCACCTCCAATCCCAAGGCCAGATTTATCAATTGTTTTTCTATGCTCAACACTTTGTATTGTCCAAGGGCCTCCGCCTTGTCCTTTGGACCCCAAAGGACCACCTTCATAACCAATTTTTTCAAGTATGGCTGCTCCTGAAGTATATGTTGAAGCATATTCTACTTTTGAGGCCTCACTTAAACCAAGTTTGTAATTGGCATGGCTTTGTTCTTCTTCTTCCATATTAATATCATCATCAGATTCATCACTTCCATCAGGATGTCCATGCTCTATATTCCACAATTTGCTAAATTCTTCATCTTCTTCGTTATTATCATACTCTTCAAGAGCTCTTGGATCACCTAGGTCCTTCCTCATAGACCAAAAGGCAGTAATTTTTTATCGTGACCATTTTTTATCTATAAGTTCCATCTCTAGAGAACCTGGAATTTTTACTCTACTAGATGGTTTATCACTTTTTACATAAAAAAAATTGTATGTCCTGATTGTCTTTTGGTGCAATGCCATAATTTCTGCAGACAATTGTTCAAAAGAAATACCATTCTCAACAGCACTTTTCTCCATTGCTATTTTGACCTCATCCCAAGAATCCTTGTTTCTCAAGTTTTCAAGCAAGGGTTTACTTTGATGTTGAATTCTATTTGCAGCATTCCTATTGGCCACAATCATTGATTTAATGATGTCACATGGATCATACTGCCAGTGACAGATAGGATCAAAGTCAAAAAAATTCAAAAGATTATGTGCCACACTAAATGCTTTTCTCTCGAATGTGAACCCTCCACATGAAAAAGGTAAAGAAGGAAATAAGGTCTTCTTTTGATGACTGAGAAAGTGTAGTTCATCAGCACTCTGCACCTGCCTTACATATTCCAATGCAAAAACCTTTTCTATCACATGTGTTGGAAGTTTGTATGGTTGTACTCCCGATCCATAAAATCTTAGCACAGTATATTCTTCCATTAAGTACCAATCAGCCAATTATATTTCTTTTCCTAGTTGCATGCAGTTCCTACATGACATAGGCAATCTAGGCATTAGATTATTTGTAATTACTTGATGCAATGGAGCCAAAAAGTAGTCTACAAAATGACTGTAGTTCCTTCAAGAATCATGCATCCTTATCTCATTGGTCCATTCGTATACTAGAGCCATTTTTTTTTCCTCTGCATTACTATAGGGCTGAATCTGAAGCTCGTTGGTCTGAAACATTCCTCTAAATTTGAATAGAAAAAGATAGCACAAGTAGGTTGTGAACCTAAATGCCTTCGTGGAACCTGCTTTAATCATTAAAAATTGTTTATGCATGGATTCTACAATGTGTTGGGTATAATTATATTTGACATGTTCTTTAGTATAATGGATATTATATACCATTTCAAGGAGGCTTGCACCCACTTCCAAATTGCTATCCAGACCGAGGCAAAATGCAAGCATGGAAATAGTATCCTGAACCCATGGTTTACAAAAATCCAAATTATAAGGAGGCTTATGATCACCTTTCAATTTTTTTCTATCCTTAACTATTTTATTTAAGAAATCATTTTTCAGCCTTTCTTCGACTGCTTCATAATCACTAGCAAGCTTTTCTAGGTCAATGTGGTGGTTTCCAAATTCTTCAGTTGTAAACCCCAACACTTTTCCAAGTTCTTCTGCATTAATGGATAAAAATTCTTCTTGGTTATATTTATTAACAATTGCTCTTTTCTTATCATCATAATTTCTGGCATAGACCATGATAAATTCTAGGCAAGTGAAAACTTCATGTAACATCATGCGCCCTAATCCAGTTACCCACAGTGCACTGATACTATCAACTTATGTTTGCTTTGCAGCCTTATTCTGAGATGAAAATCTAAGTTTTGAGGTACGCCTACCATAGATTTCAAGATCATAAATATCATGGTACCCATCGATGAAACCTGGGGTTTTAAGCAATTCTGCATAATGCATTTTTTTATCGGACATTGTTGTAGTGGTACTGGTGGTAGACATGCTTGTACAAATGTGAAGTTGTGTAATTTGAATTCCCTAATAAGTAATACCTATTAGTCCTCCTTAATTTTAATGAATTCTTGAGTCTCTAAAGTCTAAAACCAAACTTCAAACTTTGACAAAATAAGATTTTAAGAAATGTCAAACGATGAAAGTTGAAATGTAGCCGCAGGAATTCTTTCACTTACCCAGATTATGAGTCGCGATGCTTGAAAACTGGAATGGCATTGTTGGAAGTGGAACTGTGGAATCCAAAACAGGGTGGTGCACTACAATGAGCAATCTGAAGATTGAAGACTTTAAAAATCACTGTACAATTTCAAAGTGCAAAGTGCTTTAGATGTTTTTTTTCCCTCCAATTGGAACGTAAAAGTGAATGGCATGTCTTAGGACTTAGGAGTTAGGTCTACAAGACTACAAGTTTCAAATTCTTCACCATTGATCTTTTTAAATCTAATGGTTATAGGGTGATTTCGGAGGTTTAAGTTGGGAATCCCATCACTCTGTGCATGTCATTACGGAATGCAACTACAACCATACATCAAATGTTCATCCAACGGTTGAAACTTGAGTAGTTAATGATATTAACTTTTAAAATAAACATTAATCACTTGACAGTGAGTTGACACTTAGCAGTACAAAGTACTTTAAATACTTTGTTTCTCGAAATTGGAACATTAAAGTGAATGGCACGTCTTAGGTCTACAAGTTGCAAATTCTTCACCATTGATCTTTTTAAATCTAACGGTTATAGGGTGATTCCGGAGGTTTAAGTTGTGAAGCCCATAGCTCTGTGCATGTCATTACGGAATTTGATGGTCTATTAAATATTTGACTGTTTTTTCAATTTTAGACCATATATTATAGCTATAAAATTTATTAGACCGTATAGTTTGACTTGCTATATTTTTATTAAACAGTAAAAAAATATTATATAGTATTTTAATTTATAATCTATATCATTTTATAATTTTTATTATAAAAAGAAAATAGAATATAACTTTTTTGAATATTTTTAATATGAATTTAGAAACTTTTGACTTTTTTATAATAGCTATCATTTTTTATATTAATATATATAATTTATAATATTATTATAAAAATATATATTAATTTAGAATCTTTTCAAAATAAAACATAATTATTTTTAATTTTTAGAATATATTTAACAAGATTTATTTTTAATACGATTTTAGAAACTTTTGTTAATTGTTAATTATAACAGTAGATTTTTATATTTATCACTAATAATTATCATTGTTTTCTAATTTTTCAAGATAATCCATTTATAAAAGATTTTATATAAAAATTCATAAATTAAACAATTTTTTTGATAGGCATTTAAATGACCAAACCGTCATAAAATTTTCATATTGATTGTTTGCTATTGTCATAATCTTAACCGTTGATCTTTCTGAATCTAACCGATATAGGGTAATTTCGGAGGTTTAAGTTGGGAAGACCATCGCTCTGTTCATTTCATTACGGAATGTAACTACAACCATACATCAAATGTTCATCCAACGGTTGAACTTGACACTTTAGTAATTTACTAATTTATGATATTAACTTAAAAAAATTAACATGACACATGTGTTTTAAAGTCAATACCATAGGCATCGGCCTAACAATGCTTTATCGGTGGAACCCCCATCACAGCCCCGTCGATGGCCCAAAGGCGAAGACTCATAACTCTTAATATTAACTTTAGATATTAAAAATAATCACTAATCACTCGACAGTTGACACTTAGCAGTACAAACTACAAAGTGCTCTAAATGCTTTGTTTCTCGAAATTGGAACATTAAAGTGAATGACACGTCTTAGGTCTGGACTCTACAAGTTGGAAATTCTTAATCTTAACCGTTGATCTTTCTAAATCTAATGGTTATAGGGTGATTCCGGAGGTTTAAGTTGGGAAGCCCTTCGCTCTGTTCATTTCATTACGAAATGTAACTACAACCATACATCAAATGTTCATCCAACGGTTGAACTTGAAACTTGAGTAATTTACTAATTTATGATATTAACTTAAAAAAATTAACATGACACATGTGTTTTAAATTCAATACCATAGGCATCGACCTAACAATGCTTTATCGATGGAACCCCCATCACAGCCCCGCCAATGGCCCAAAGGTGAAGACTCATAGTCATAACTCATAAGGTGTGCTCCCAGTCCCCGATATATCGATAGAATCAACAAAAGTAAGCACATCGTTGTAACACATAAACATCGGTGGAATGAATGATTGCATTCCCCGATGGCCTGATATAACCATGAATTCTCAAGTGCATATTGCATAGAGTATATTACTTAATAACTCAAAAGAAAAAAAACTGATTTGAATATATTAAATTATTAATAGACAGTGACACTGAAGTTTCGAACTCAAAAAACAACTCTTTACTCTTAAACGTAAATGAATAACGAAGATTCAAGGAATCAAGATTCAAGACTAGCACAACACAACCATTTATTTTATTGCAACTGAATTTCAATGTCACATTATTACATATCTTTTTACATACGAGTAGCACTGTAGCTCCTGTTTTGTATAAATAACATTTGTCAGTGTGTCACTTTAGTACTTTACATAGACAAAATTTAATAATTTATTCCAAGTTGTGGCTCGTTACAATGGATTACAAATTGATTCCAATTTCCAAGCTTTGTTGCCGAAAACCTAATACACATCTATCTCTAAAAATAAATGTGGCTCTGAAAATAAATTCATGATTCCAAGCTTTTGCTGGTGGATTTGCCAACCATGCTGGGCAAAGGGGGTTCCAATCAGTCTTGGGGAAATGGGAGCCGTGAAGATACAAAATATACTTATCCCCTTTGAGAACAAGAGTCATACAGAAGATGAAAAACAAATGTCTCTTTGAAAATAAATGCATGGGGCTTGCTTGGCCAACCATGCTAGGGAAATGGGAGTTGTCAGAATACAGAAGGAGAAACAAATCTACTCCCAACATTTACCTGCAGCCTCTATGCATTGGGATAGCACTTATCTCCATCAGATCTCCTCATCCTGGTTCAAAACCCATCTGAAAATTCAGGTTAACCAAATCAACTTCTTTCCAATTCCACCCATTCTGAACTTGAAGGAAATTCATCTTTTACTGATTACTCTGTAACTACATAATTGTAGGTAGGAGAATTTACAATATCCCCAATACTACATCATCTTCTTCGTGAATCCTTATTAACCCTAGAAAATAAAAACCCTTATGGCACTATCTACTAATCACTGAATCACTATCCCTATTTATGGGCCACCAGTGCCGCTACCAACATGTATAATTAAAATTTCTAATTTGATTGACGTCTTGCTACGTGCCAACTTGAACTTTACCTCAAGCTAACAAGTTGTCAAAATCACTCATTCAAACAATATGAAATCATTACAAATCTTGTTTCATTAAAGGTATGAGTTGTCCAAGAAATTGCTTCGGATGTTCATATCACATATGGCATTAATCACCGCCACTGCCACTGCCAACCACACTTTCTTCAAAAAGATTGAGAATTTCAATGAAATGAAATGTACAACATTGAGATTCGAGGCATTGAAAAGAGTGAATGAGCGATGAATTAATCTGAACACAAAGTCACAAAGATGAAAAAATAAGCATTCTGAATTTGACCTAACACTAACAGATAAACATTGAACAATTATCATGAAGAAACACAATTCATTCATAATTAAAAGGAAGCATTGATAAATACATAGATTTAGAAATATATTATTTTATCTCTCTAATGCCAAAAATGTGGTTTCACAGACCTGTCACCCCACACCTTGTAGAATCAAAATTCAAAAAGTGCTCAAAAGCTGAAACTACGCCCCCTTATCATTATGTGTCACAAATTCACAATTCACTAAAGGATCCATGTATGTTGTTAAACTGCTGGAGGTGTCGGGACTCTGTACAGTTCCAATTGCATTTCCATAACAAAATTATGAAATTCAGCATGTTCTTCTTCTTCTTCTAAAATAAAAATTACCTTGTTGTACTCGGCATAGCTGGTTTTCTCTTTCCACGCCACTGAACGTAGCTGGGAAATGATGTCAAGTTTCTCTTCTTCAGGCCAATTCAAATTTGGTTGCATGAAGGCCACAATTTCATCTTCCCATACCCTAATATCGGCTGGAAGTACCATTTTGAGGAAACTCTAAGTATGGAGTTCAAAATGCTACCACCTTTCCTCGTATGCAGGCTCACTTAACTTTACTAGCAAGAAGTGACAATCTGCTACTAAATCCGTTTCTCCAAACTCCTTAATACCTTATTTAAGATCTATCCTTTCAGAGGATTTAAAAGATTATGTTAAATCTATCCAGTTGGTGTTTGAGAAGACATCCCTTAATGGCATCGTACAATTCATTAAATGAGTTGTTACTTCGAAAGTTGTGCATCCCACAGAGGTCACCCAATCGCTGAGAAACAGAACTTTATAACCATTTGTACGGTAATAAAATCTCAACCATTGATTTCTATAAATCTAATGGTTCTAGTGATATTCCAGAGGTTTCAAATCGCAAGTCTAGTGCTTTAGAGATTTACTTCTGGAATGCAGCTACAGTAGTCCATCGAACGGCCCATATGATTTTTATTTCGCCACTAGATTTTTTTATTATTTTGAGATTCATTTTAATTCGCCAATGAAAATATACTTTTTGCTTTGAAAAAAGGTATTAATAGCCAATGGAAAAAAAATTCTAGTTTGAAAAACGGGTTTATTCGCCAATGAAAAATATTTTATTCGATTTAAAAAAATTGCAATTCGCCAAAATTTTCCATGAACTTCCAAGGATTATAAAAGATTCGCCAATGGGGATTATTTTTTTCTCGAAAAACAAAAAAAAATCGCCAATAAAATTAATATTTTTCATTGAGAAGTATACAAGATTCACCAGGATTTTACACCTATGCCGAGGGGGGGTTTCTTAAAGTTATCCCTGTGGGTGACTATCTTGATGTTAGGATATGTAGGTGTACCCCCTTATGCAATAAGGGCCCTTTCGATGTTGAGTGCCTTGGGGATCATTTGGTCATATGTGGTGATGCACTACATCTTTAGATCGAATACCAAGGTCTTATCCAGATTGGCAATGATAGTGCAGATTTGTTACTCCTCTAGCATGGCCCACTTGATCCAATTGGCTTTGGATAACCATCATTGTAGGAAGGAGGTGAATGATTCCCCCTTTCCCTGTTTGAGTACCGATAATTCCTCTAGACTAACATCTATGTCGATGTTGAATTCATAATTCTTGAGGAATGCATCTACAATTTCCTGGAATGTTCTAATGCCCGTAGGTAGACAAGAGAACCACTCCATGGCGGGACCAGCCAGGCTCTGAGGAAATATTCGCATTAGATATGTATCATTGTACGCAAGTTCCATGCAATGTACTTGGAATTCCCTGATGTGATCTTTAGGGTTTCCCAATCCATGATATTTTTCAAATTTGGGGATTTTGAATCCCTTTGGGAATGGTATCATTGCAAGGATCTTGTCAAAAGGATAGGGACACAGATTGCCAGGTGTCCTTGTTGTTTTTTCTGATTGAAGATCAAGCACTTGCTGCGAGAGTAGTTTGATTTGTGTTATCACATCATCTTGCGGATCAGGAGGTGGAGTGAACATGTTTTGAGGTGGTTGAGGTGTTTGATTGACAGGTGGAGCATTGGTGGGAGTTTTTTGTAAGCTTTGCTATGCAATTAAGGCTTGCTGATATATCTACATTTTTTGTTGTTGTTGCACCAACAAGGCTTGTTTTTGTGCTTGATACTATTGTAGGTCTTGTTGATATGCTTGTTTCTTGTAGCTACACCTGGTATTGAGCTTGTGCTTGTGCTTGTTGAGCTTGATATTGGTCTTGAGCTTGTGCATGTGCTTGTTGGGCTACTTGTGCAATCTAAGTAGCCTATGCGGCTTGTTGTGTTGCTAATTGTGTTTACGCTTGCTGAGTAGCTAGCTATGCAGGTTGTTGATTTTAGATTTGTTGAAGTGCCTTTTGATAGGTGGCTTTTTGAGTTGCTTGCAATGTGATGTTGAATGAATTTTCCATGTTGGGTTTTGGTGGTGGTGGCAGTGGGTTAGAAATAGTGTTGACCGTTATGATGAGAGGAACGGGTGTATTGATGATTGGAGTTTGAGTGGTGGATGGCATGATTGAGATGCTTGGCCCTTGGGAAACCATGCTTTGAGAAATTTTAGGAATGGTGGAAGTGTTGATTTTTAGGGTTGTTTGGATAGTTGCCATCTATTGTTGCAATATCGATGGCAAGACGAGAGGATTTGGTACGGTTTTTGGATTAATGATAGAGGGGTTGCTTGGATTTTTTTTGATTGATGATCGGTAAAGGTGGAAGGCCCAACCCAAGGGGTGATGCGGATGTCAATGATAATGGTGGGAATGGTGGGATATTCCCTTAGAAAATTGATGATGAGGAGGGATCAAGAATTCCCCCTGCTCCAAACAAATCACCTTCTCCTTGTGAGGTCATAGGGAGAGAGGCTTGCGTGTCCAAAGGATAAATTGGTGTTGCATGAAAAGAAGATGAATGGGTAGAATCATGAAATGCAAGTGAAACATATGGGTGTAATGGATTTACTGGGATAGATTGTCCCAATATGGTGTTTGCGTCCAACTCTTGGTTATTCACAAGGGTATATGCTTGAAGTGCATGAAGCAATGAGCTTCCCTTGCTAACGATTGGTGGATTTGGAGCAATGGATGATGTCATTCATGGGATGCTTTGAGTGATGCTTTGATATGAAGGTATGGGTTGGATTGGAGGCATGATCTTGAGAGGTTTCTCCACAAGGGTGCTTATGTCATAGTCAAAAGGGAGTTTAGCCCCTTCTTTTTCCAATTCAAGCATGTATTGGGAGGGATATAACCTCATAATGGCATTAAAAATTTGATGTTTTTCAAGATTTTGCACCATCTCAAGGATTGTATCTTGTGTCATCCCTAAGGCATTATCGGTAATGTCCTCTACTTAACCCTCCTCTTGAGGATGTTGTGATGGCAGAGGGAGATTGCTCAATCCCATGGGATTTATTTTAGGATCAGTTTGACTTAGGTCACTTGAAGTTGATTTTTCGTTGTTGATTTCCATATTATTCTTGTATTGTGATCTATTTTGCACCATAAAATAGGGATCAATTTTCAAGAATGTGTAGTCCTTTAGATTGATCTAACTTTAGGCACAAAAAAGAGAAGAATTAGGATGATTAAGGATCGAGGATGAGAATGAGATAAATGGAAAATGATGCAGATGATTGAACTCTTGAGAAACCTTGAAGGAGATACTAGACTTTAGGATTTGATTTGATTTGGTTGATTTGGGATAGTGAACTTGTAAACTCTAAGAGGTTGGATGTTTTCCTAAAGTAGATTTGTACACAAGATCATAATTTGACTAAAGGTGTAAAGAAAGATTCATCAAGACACCCCTAGTCAAACAAGATGATTTTGGATAATGAACTCCTAGACGTCGAGATGTTGGATTTTATCAAGAGGTAAATTTGTTCACAAGGATTGATAATTTGATCAAATATGTCAAGAAGGATTCATCTACACATATTTAACCAAACAAAAAGATTTTGATTTTCCAAAAAGTCTAGCATGAATGATATTTTCAAGATTTTCAAGAGCTATTGATGAGGTGATTTTTTATTTTGATGATTGAGGGATGGGTGAGAATGATGATTTTGATCCTAGACGATACCTAGATAGAACTCCTCTCTACAAGACCTCGGTATTAAAGAACACGCTTGACACTCCCTATGTGAGAAAAGCAAACCTTTGAAAGAGACTTGGATTTTGTTGACAATAAAATTCATACAAGTTGGGATTGTTCCTTGAAGCTTTCCTGTAAAAATTATAGACCAACCTTTCTCTAAATTTGTGAAGCCTTGATAGACGTTCTTCATGAGCTTTTGGACTAAGACTTTTGAACTTGGGTTTTCGAATTTTGATTTTGCGAGAAATCATTTGGAAGAACACATGTGTGGGGTTCAATTATTTCTTATCTTTGCTTAATAACTTCCTTTTACCACAAACAATTCTTGATTTGGTCTCAAAATAGATGTCTAATGTCGTAACTTCTTCTCATCCCACAAAGTCCATTATGTGCAAAATTGAGGAAATTAAGGCAAAAGTTTCCTAATGTTGACTTTAGTGAAAACAAATCATGATTAAATCCAAATTCTTAGAAACCTCTATGGATGAAATCCCTAGGGCAAGCAAGAGCACTTGGATTTGTTAAAGGTATTTGTTCTCTCCAAAGGGTTTGAAATTTTCGAGGACTTTGTGAATGTTTTTTTTCAAGCGTTTTGGATCCAAGCAAAGTGTTTTGATTTCAAGAATATGGACAATCCTAGGATTAAAAGACAATATTTGTTGGGTTCCCACTTGGATAAATCCAGCTACGCTTACTCTTAGTGGATGATTAGATGCTTGACCACACAGGCTCCCCCTTATAGTGCACTCGCTTCTAAGGTCAGCCAAGCATCAGTACCCATGAATATCCCATGGCATACTTCTCATCTCTACTAAAAGTCGTAAGAATGTGAGGTGGCTTCAGAATGACCGTTCTTGCACCAACAAATAGATTAGTATTTTGGCCTTTCTACATAATGGGTTTTAATGTGGGAATTTCATTCATGGGGGGCCATCCATGTGGCAAGAGACCATTGCTTCCTTTCTTGTTGAAATGATCCTTGTGATACTTGAACTTTCCTCGAGTATCCACACTTATATACTGGCTGGAAGTTGCTTGGCTTTAGCGTGTTACTGGTTGGGTCATTCCCTGGGGTGATTACTTTTTTCCACCAGGTAGGCCCTCTATGGATAAACAAAAGTGAGCAAGTACACTCGTAGTTCGATTGATTGTTAAGCACCAATTTGGAAGTGTGATAGTTGTTTGTTTATTGATTAGATCCCAAAACAAAATCTAGTGAGTTTTCCTATGATTCTTTTTAACCCTTGTTTTTTGCCTTGTTCTTTTTAAGCCCAAACAAAATTTAGTAATCTTAAAGCAAGAATATTAGCAAATCCTTAAGAAGGATTATAATTTCCCCCCAAAGTGTTTAAAAACACTTGATACAATGTGCTAATGGTAACATGGAGGTGCCTTGGTCTTCATTTTCTTCCTTCACTTCAATCAAGCCAACCTACAAAAAAATGGTTAATTCTGCAAAAATGGAGATTGAAAACCGGTTAGAAGTCCAAATAATCAGAGTGGAAAAAGGCACATGTCAAAATAATCAAAAAATTTCCTTTTACCCAACTGCAACAGCACTGTTTAGAGAGGTCAATGACACAATATAGCACCGCTAATTACCAAGAGTGGCGCTCTACAGTAAAACAGGAACCGCGGTTGCAGCTCTATTTGACTAGCGGCACAATTTGTGTCAGTGGTTTACTTTAAAATTCAAATTTCGTTGGTGGGAAGACACCAACTGCAGACTTTGGAATTTGGAGTAGCGCAATATAGCGCTGCTTGACTATCAGTGACTGAGTTTCCAGTAAGCTACAAAAAAAATGGATTTTTTTTAAAAACATGATGAAATCCTTCAAATTTGCCCTCCTTCTAGCGCCAAAATGTGAACCCCAATCCTAGACCTACACAAACATAGCAAACAAACACACTATTAGATCCAAATGCAAGCTAGAACTAAGATTCCCCATGAAATTCATCTACAATGCTCAAATAGGAAAGAAATGAAGAACAAAACAAGAAAAGCAATTAAATCCTATTCAAGAATGTAAACTATCAATCCCATGGGGGAATTGGTGCCAATTTGATGTGGAAATTAGCCCTTTCCCAACTCCTTTGCAAGCTTGATGAAGAACAATGTGATTCCTTGATGAAATCTGCAATAACCTAGCTATGATGATGGGAAATGCTATGGAAATGGATGAACTTGCTCAAAATGTGAAGATAGTAACTTTGCTCTGAGTTATGTCCTAAATAAGAAGAAGATATTTCTATGTATAGAAAGACAAGATGGAGGAATGAGAAAAATGAAATAATGTGGGATCATTCAACATCCAATGGCCAAGTGCCACTTGTCAAGATATGAATGGATGAAGTTTGAGCAGATTTTGATGAATGAGCCAATAAATGATATTAGGTGGATTTTGAAATTCTTGAAATGACTTGTTCGAGAGGGCAAGAAAATGACTTAAATGCCACTTGTCTCAATGCACAAGGACATGTAAGAGGAGATAAATTCTTTGTTGGAAGGACAAATCCACTTGGAGGGATTTTCGAACTTGGAGGAATAGTCCCCTAAAGATGCCATGTTGAGAGAAAATATAAATTTAATAAATCAATTAAATGTATTTTCATGTGCAAGTGGCAAAATCTAGAGAAATTAGGTGATTGGGATTAAATTAATTAGAATTTGATCAATTTAATAGGAGATTAGATTATGTGACCATTTTGACTTAGATTTGAGGATTAATTTAAATCAAAATGAGAGGAAGATGACTTAGACTTAATTAAATAAAGATTTTGATTTGTTTAAGTAAAAGGGGATGATGTTAGATTAAATTAAATAAGGTTTAATTTATTCAATTTAATAGGATGACTTTAGAGTTTTAATTAAATAAAATGGTTTATTTAATTAAATAGAGACATAGGGTTAATTAAATCAGATTGATTAATTTAATTAATAGGAGAGAATAACTTAAATCAGATAAATAATGATTTATTCAATTAAGGGATGAAAGATGATGAAAAGTAAGAAGATGATTCAAGACGAAATGATGTTAGTAATCAGGATCAAGTGTGTTAGTATATTTTCCATGTCTACAACAACATAGTTTTTTTTTTTTAGAAACTATACTATGTAAGAACAACCCAAACCATTGTCTATTAGTTGATGCCCAAGACTGAGCATGACGTTTGGAAAAATTGGAGATTAAATATTTTTAATATATTTTTTACTTAGGTTTTTATTTATCCCTTGCACTTCATACACAAATTCAAGGAATCTAGGAGTAAAGAAAATATATTGAATTCTTAAAAGGATGTACTTCTGGCCAATAATGATAATATATATAACTCTTCATGTAGCAAAGTGTTTGGAGTGTTAACAAGTAAAAGGAAAACACACATTTGAAAGGATTATTATATTAATATGATATTATTAAATAAAATTGGAAAATTATCAATATGGATTTCATCCAAGGGTTACCACTAACACCTCAAAGACACAATACCATCTTGGTTGTACTTGATAAATTAACCAAGGTAGTACATTGTATTCATGACAACTTGAAAAAAGAATCTCCAACTTTGGGAAAATGGTTTATAAAATACATATTTAGATTGTATCTAGAGTTCTAAACAATATTATCAAAAATATTGATGCCAAGTTTACCTCTTAATTATGGACTACCATTCAATTAGCTTTAGTTACTAAACTAAATTATCTACAAACTCTCAAGAATTATTATTGTAGAACTTACAAAATTGAGATATATTATTATACTACTTAATTCATGACTAAATGGCAGTTTTTTATTAATTAATGATTATGATTTTCTACTTATAAAATAGTGTTGCAATGGAACACCAGATTTGAGCCAAGAAAACCCCAATGTGGGGCAAAAACCTAGTTGGTAGAGGTAGTTTCTCTTCTACCCAAGTGGGTAAAAGCACAAACCTATGTCAAACTTTCACCCAACTAAATAGTTCTAACTGAAATAGTTTCACCGTAAATAGTTTTTGAAAAAATAGTTCCACCCAAAACCATGTGGCCTATACATGACACATATAGTTTCGAGCAAAACACTTTGCTTGAAACTATAAAATCAAAATTTTCCCTTTTTTAAATTTCAAATGTGTTTCAATTTAAATGTAAGGCCTTTGATCAAAACCCTTTCAACCAGAAAGTTTTCAATCAAAACCATCTATGTGGCATCCTTGTTGGCAGCCACCTCATCTTTTTTCCTATTTTTTTGAAAATTTCCACTTGAACTAAATATTTCTTTATTCAAATTTAGTTTTTTTTAAAAGACCAAAAATACTTTATTGTAGAGCTCGGAGTCGCCAATCCAAATATATATATTTTTTATTATTTTGATTAGTCGTAATATATTTCTTTTAATAAATTGCAAGTAGGTTGTTATAATAAAAAATGAGGTTGATTAGAAATTAAAAAATAAATACTAAAACATATTAAAATATTTTTAAAAATATATGGTGCACTAGAGGAGAGAATCCTCTCCAAAAGGGTATACTTTATTTTTTAAATGATAAAAATAAGAAAAAATTTGATGTCAAATGAAAACTATTAAATTCTAGTAAGCTTGAACTTGAGGAAAATATACATCGATTTTTATTTTCCATGCACTAGATATTGAAGTTATCTATTTGGGAAAAAAATCAAGGAAAAATAAATAAATTATCTTTTTTGTGACATCAACTCAATGTCATTTTTCTTGAAACTTTCAATAATTCAAAATCTGCTCTTAAATTTATAAAAAAATATCAATTTTTTTATTAAAAAATTTGCAAAATTACAATCATAAACTTCATCATGAGTTCTACATTTCATTATTTTACATCATTTTGAAACTCAAAACATAAATACCACTTTTATGCAGTTGAAGTTGAATTTTTTTGTTTGTGTTGGTTGATTCCTTTATAAAAGTGTGACACAAGTTTGTACTTTTACCCAAGTATATTACTCATAAATCTCCTTTACTTAGAGAAGTTGTAACACATTAAATTTCTCTCTATCATTCTTGAACCCAAGCTCACATTTTATATATACATATTCTCAAAGCCTTAGGCAACTTAAAGAGATGTGTGACCTTTCATCTCTCTTTTGGAAATGGAAGAGAAATCGTGCATCCTTTCTCTGATCCCTTGTATGAATTTACATCTCCCTTTTGATGGAAAGTATAAATAAAACATTCCTCTATTATAATGTTAAAAAATGGGATGTTCATATACATATCTTCTATTGTACACAATCTTGGACACTAACATACTTACACTATAGTGTAGGACGATACCACAACTGTATTATAGTCATGTTTACTTTTCTTGGTCTATTTCTTCATGTCTTTATTTTTCTTAATAATTGTATTTGAATTAATTTTTCTATTCATAATTGTATGGATTCATTTACCATCTTGGAATTTATTTGGATTTCTAAATTTAAGCACTAGTTATCATCCTAAAACATGTGGACAAAGTGAGAGTGTTAATTAATTGTCAAGGATCTACTTAGAATGTATTGCATGGATAAAAAAGCTAAGGGGGAGGAATAATTATCATTGGAGGATTTTTCCTATAATAAATCCTACCTATCCTCCTTTATAATGTCTTTTTTTGGGACATTGTATGGATGAATGTGTCAAACTCCCTTGAGTTGGGATACTTTATAAGTCAAGGTAGTTATTAGTCATGTGCTGATGAAAGATATATAATATCAAGTTAAGTTGATTAGAGGTCATTTGAAGGGGGCATAAAATTGATAGAAGAGATATGAAAATAGAAACAAGACCACTAAAAATTTTAGTGTCTGGAGATATATTTTTCTTGATTCAAAAGCTCAATATAGAATGAATTGTTATAAAATAGGATGAAAACTACTACTTGAATTAAACCTATTTAATAAAGTATGTAAATTTGAAATACTAATTATTTTATCACTTGATTAACCACAAAATGAATGTGTGGAAGTATAAATCAAAAATTAAAAATTTATCAAACCATAAGATTTAAGCACACATGTGATATCAAACATATGTAGATAAACCCTTTCAAGAAAAAATCTACCATCAAAGAAGCACAATTCTATATAGATTTTGAAAGCAAAAGTATATAATCAACAAACTTCTCCCTTTATTCAAATGGCATTCTATAAATTCCTATGTGCCTAAAAAATTAACCCATAAAACCTCTATCCAATGCATATAATATATAGAGAAGGGTTGAGGGGAAACCACAAGTGGTTTCCTAAAACCATGGTAGAAAAAATTCAACATCCCCATTTGAAAAACATATACATTCATAAATATAAAATGTAACTCTCAAGCATCGTTTATTACTCCACTTCATGGGCGCACTCCCTCGAAAATGACACCCCAATATAAGGCCACTACACATATGGGAACCACCCAATATTGAAGAATATGCCCACTCTCTCCTAGCACCTAGGAATTGGAAAGTGGTGCTAATGAGATCTAATCAATTTGTATTGTCACCATCATACTACACATTTCTCCTTGAATACCAATACAACTAATATCCCAATTCAATTAGGAGAATAATAATAAAATAATGATATATTTCAACTACATGGGCATCCAAATACCTATACCGAGGAAGTTGGAGATACAACATTATACATTGGGATTACAATTACATATCACACTATCCTAACATTCTCCCACTTGATAGTTTATATTTCAATGACATAAGAGGAAGCATATATAAAACAAGTATACTATGCAAATCCCATGGCCTCCCTACACCAAGATAACTTATATGTACTCACTAGTTTCATAAGTGAATTTGCAAAATTCTATCGAGTGTCAATCTTCAATAACATGACCTTATAATTCTCTGTCATTTCATGAATAAAGTGATATTACACATTACTAGAAATTTGAAATAGATTGAATAGCCCGAGGAACTTTATAAGAAAAATTCAAAGCTACATAGCAATGCAAACAGGAAACTCTAAGAGGTATGCAATGTTGGGATGAAAAAAATGAATTAAGAGCTTCCAAGATGAAATATATAAGTTAGGTAGCTTAAGTTTATATAGAACTAAGGAGAGGATGAAGGTGGCAAATCTAGCCAATAGGAATTAACCACCAAAAGTGTAAGATGCCACAAAAAGTGGAAAATGGTCCACCCTTTAAGGAAGGGGACAACACATCACTTATCTCCTAGTTATTAAATAATAAACTCACTTTATTATCCTAAGAAATATTAATAAAAGCATAGGAAAAAACTATAACTAAGGGAAAATAAATTATTCCACTAGGAAAATAAAAACCTACACCAACACCCCCCCTTAAGCATAGCTGGGAGGATGTAAAAGATGATGGGTTCCAAAAAATGAGACCATTTTAGGTATGCATGTACATATAAAATAACCTCCCAAAGAAGAAGAAGCCCCCCATAAATAGAGAGAGAATATCCCCAAAATAGAGAGAGAAGAAGCGGACTAAGTAGCCCCCCCAAAGAGATCCAATGGTAGATGCTTGAAACTACATGCAGAAGATGGTCCAAGATTTTTGAACAATGTTCCTTCCCTTAGGAAGAAATAAAACCAAATTTGTATGCAAGCTATCTCCCCACTCTTGAAAGGAATATGTAGGAAGGAAACTCAAGATATATGAGGTCCCTGAACTCGGCTCAAAGGCTCTCACAATCAAATCAAGTGTTCTAGGCCACACTACTGAAAATGAAAACTCAAAATATTCTAGAGACTGATGTAGAACACAATCCAAAGACTCAAGTATCTCCTCTAACGATGTATCCTCCAAATTTTGATCCAAAGTATCCACACTCATATCAAACTATGATGGATGATCATGTAGAGAATGAACAAGAGGATCAGAATGTTCCCTCATGGAAACTAAAGAAGAATCAACTTCATCAAAGAGAAGATGAATACAATCAATAGTGTCCCCCAAATATACAATATGTGTCTCCATAAATAATTCTAAAATCCTTGTCAATAGATCATCCCACATTGAATCAGGAAGACTATGGACATGTCCTATTGCAAGGAATCATTGGAAGCTTTCGAGGAAGCAACTCTAGACTCTGAAGAAGCAATAGATGCAAAGACAAAATAGTGGTACTTATAGAGAAGATATATGTCCTCAATAGTGTCATATAGATCTGAAATGAGGGACCCTACAAACAAACAAGAGATGTCTAGTAGAAATTGGTCCTGATTTACTGAATCCAAAAGACGTAAATGACCTTGTTGTAATGAATCACTGGAGGATCTTGAAGAAGCATCTCTAGAATCTAAAGCTACAATAGGTGATTGTGATGGCATATCAATGTGAGGATGAGAAGCAAGAAGAGAATTTTGAATAAAAAATGAACATTCAAGATCAGAAAAATACTCAAGCTCCTCTAAAGTAGCATCATCAAAGGGTATATTATCTACATCATTTGGAATGAGGCAATCTGAAGTAGGATCATTTGGGAATGGAGAAACATGAGGGTCTCCAAACATCTCCGAAATCTTGATCCAAAGTGTGTGGGGACAATCAATGTCCACTATAGCCCACATAGTGTCATTATCAACATGAGAATCAATCAATACTAATACATGATCAATTTTATTACCTCTAGTTCAGGCATGTTCCCATAAAGGTAAGGCAAAATTTTAAGTCATCTGAGATGGGTTGGAATGCCTTTTTTCCAAGACTCATAATTGGCCTTATCCAAGATCATCACGGAAAGGTGAGCATAAAAACCCATGATACAATCCTCAAATGATTACAAAAGATACCACAAAGGACACCAATACACTCCCACCCTTTCTAGTAGTATCAAAAATCGCCCCCCAAATATTACAAGGTTGAGACTTTATAGTTTAGTGTGTTTACAAAGATTTTTCCAAAATGCAATGCTCAATAGGGCCATAATGGCCAAAAATACAAATTCTTATACAAAAATTTGAACTTGAGAAAATAATGGAAAATTTAGCCTTATAGTTGTATAGTGCTCTTCAATATCTTTTTAACACCTATTCATTTTCGAAAAATGGAGTATCAGGGTGAAAGTTATGGTCAGTTGAAGAAATTACAAACAAACAGCTTCAACCTAAAATATTTGGTAAAAATAGAACAAAAATATTTTCAATACCTCCATGGATGAAAAGTGTTCATCTTCATCTTTCCAACAATATCTTGTTTTTGAAAAATGGACACTATGGCAAAAAATTATGCAAGTTTGAAAAAAAGATCCAATTTGACCCATATGAGGGCCCTGGTGGCCCCTTGATGGCCCTTGGGTGGCACCATCAATGACAATGTTCATTGTGTGGTGGATCGACAAAGTTGGTCACTAGTTGGGTCACTATTTATACTTGATCATTGGCAGTTAAGAGTCTTTCAATCATTATTTGGTTCTAGCCATAGTGGCTCCAATGAGGTTGCAATATTGGCAACATATACAAAACTACCTCTAGCAATTAAGTAGTCAACCACAATGACTTAAGTTGCTTGGTGGCTAGTGGAGGTCAAAGGCATCTTTGGTTGCCCTGGGAGAAACACTAGGTTGTCAGCTAAAAGCCCTCTTCGCAGTGCTTAAATCACTTAAATAGCACAATGTAAAGCACCTAGCACTTAATAACAATGCTTTATTTTTTGTTTTTGAATTTTTTAATGAAAAGTGTATGATTGCAACCTAGGGGTGTACGACTCCCTAGGCAATTTTTTTTGCCTCGACGACTCTTGACTCCAAATATGGGTAGATTTTATGTCAAAATTCATCTCCCCAAACTTTGAAATGCAATGGCAAGGTCTTTTTTGGCCGAAAATGCTCCTACAAAAAATTGTTTTCTAGATCTAATTTTCAAACCCCTATTTGCAACTATGTCAAATGATCTCCAAATCGAATGAAATGAAATCCAATCTTGACTTTTTCGAGCCTCCTGGGTCACACATTAGAATAGTCAAAATATTGCCAATATAACAAGAAATGTTACAATCACCCAAATCTCACAAAACACATATGTAATATGAAGAGGTTATTAGATTTTTGTAAACCCTTTTTGATACTCTAGATCATTTAAAACTCAAGAGAAGGGCATGCGTGAATTTACAAGATCTTACAAGAAAAAATTAATCTCTTAATTAATAATCTACAAAATTATATTTCTCAAAAATAAAGCTCTGGTACCATGTTAGAAATCTAAAATATATTGAATAACCCAAGGGACTTTATAAGATAAATTCAAAGCTACATAAACTAGAAAAACATAAACAATTCAAACCAGTAACTCCAAGAGATATGCAATGTCAGAATGATAGAAATACATTAAGAGCTTCCAAGATGAAAAATACAAGCTAAGTATTGTGTTTATATAAAACTAAGGAGAGGATGGAGGTGGAAAATACAGTCAATAGGAATTAACCACCAAAAAGTGGAAAGTGGTCCACACTTTAAGAAAGGGGACAACACATCACTTATCTCCTAGTTATTAAATAATAAACTCACTTTATTATCTTAAGAAAGCTTAATAAAAGTATAGCAAAAACCTATAACTAAGGGAAAATAAATTATCACACTAGGAAAACAAAAGCCTACACCAACACACATCAAAATTATTTATGAGAATAGTGCATGGTATTCTTAACCAAACAAATAATACTCTAACTATCACATCTTATTTGAACCACCCTACAATCAAAAATAACTCTTGAACACTATCTATGAAACCATACTACCTCTTTACAAGCATGTGTAGTAGCTATATACTATAGTAGTGGACAAAGTAATAATTAGCTACCTCTTCTTATCCAACTAATAACACTACCAAATAAAGAAAACATGTAGCCAGTAGTGGACATTCCACTATCTAAGTCCTCTACTCAATCTATATCAACAAAGCCATGTAAGTCTAATAACTCGATCATATCAATATAACCATGACAACATACAAAATTATTATGTCTTGAAAATATCTAAATACCTTCTTAACATGAGTCCAATTCTCTCTACCAAGGTTAGACATAATCCTACCAAGAAGTCCCACTATTTGGCTAATATATAGTCTAGTAAAAATCATTGCATACATTAAGCTACCAACAAAACTAGCATAAGACACATTATACATATCCTCTACAACATCATATGACTTAGGACACATATCTAATGAAATATTGGTTCTTACAGATAAAGGAATACTCGTTGGTTTGTAATCATGCATACTCAACAACCACGAAATGGTGCTAGCATTCTTACTTTGACTAAGAAAAAGCTTTGTATGAACTTAGTCCTTGTGGATTTACATTTTCCAAAATATTTTTTTCTACTCCTAGATCCTTCATGTCGAATACACTAGAAATCTAAATTTTTAAGGTCCCTAATCATTAGCGCACAATTATCTATAATCATATAATTCACATTCAATACAATAATTAAAATATAATCATCAATACATTTAATTTAAGAAAGGTGATCCTCTTTTCTCATTAAAAAAAAACCTACTTTAAATCATATGCATCAATTTTTTGATAACACGTCTAAAGTGATTGTTTTAAACCATACACATTGTTTTAAGTTGCAAACCAAAGTTTATTTCAATTTTACCTCAAACCTATGTGGTTGTTGCATATAAATTTCTTCTTCAAGATCCCCATGCATGAAAATAGTTTTAACATCTATTTTCTCAACCTTAAAATCACATTTTTTAGCAATAGATAACAAGAATTTATTAGAAGATAGTTTAGCAATAGGTGAGAAAAATTCAGGAAAATAAATTGCTTCTTTGGGAATAGTCCTTAACCATCACACTAGACTTGTACATCTCTAAAATATTGTCTAATCTAAATTTATTTTTGTACAACATTTTGTAACCAACAGACTTCCTTCCTTTGGGAAAAATTGTTGAACATACATTTTTATTGATGTTAAAGGTTGTTAGTAATGACAGAGTTTGCAGTTAGAAGTTTTTCAAGGATGAAAAAGATTGTAGGAGTACTTTGAATTATCATTATATTCTTCTTGACTTAAATTGTTGTATGTCAAAATTTTAGTGTGTTCAGTGTTGGTAATTTTACTGTTAGAATGTAAAATCAAGAAACATATTATCAGTTGTTGTTGTATGCTTGAAATGTATTGCTTGTATCTATTCTCTATGTCTATGGTGATCCAAAAGTATGTATCAATATGTTTATGTTCAAGGATATTTTTTGAGCAGAGAGATTTCTCTCGCAATACGATTATGGTCAGCATTTATTTTAGAAATGCACTTTTGCTCTGCAGTTTGGAAGGACAGTATGTCTACACTAGTATTATTAGATTCCTATTTTTTTGGAGGTGATGTTCAGTGTGCAAGAATTTTGAAGTGACAAAAGATCCTTTGTTCTTATTTTTCAACCTGTTCATGTTCAAGACATGTGCGATAACGACTAGTAGTGTGTGGAATTTAAATCTTGTGTACCTAGTTAAGTTTCTTATGGTGATTTTAGAGTCTAAACTAGTGTTTTGTAAACTTTTTAGAAACCACACAATTCAAAGGAATGACTAGCTGAACAATCCACTCAACATTGTAAAGACTTCATTAAATTCTCAAATAGGGCTTGTAAACTTGTGATGGTGTTGGCATTATATGTGCTTTCAAAGACCTAAGGTTACCTAGGTTATCCTATTAAAGGTATTCTACTTGATGGAAAATCACAGAAATGCATAACAGTGAAAGAAGTAAACTAGTGCTAATGGCTACGAGTGCCTAGAACATAATCTATAGTTGAATTGCTGCTAATAGATAATTATTGAAACTAACTCAAAAAAAATAATTGAACTTAATCTATCCTTCAGATTACTACAAAACAATTGAATGCATTCATGCACATGAACAATAATTACTGATGATCACAATATGAGAATCTATTTTAACTTACATGCAATTTATGAAGTAATGATAAATAGAAATAACTACTAAATAGAAATAAAACAACTATAAATGTAGTGAAGAATAGTTACCTTGAGTGGTCTGCTCAAGTGGCTATCTTCACTTAACTAAAACCAAATCTAAATCTTGAGATTCTATGCAACCATATCAACTTGAACTTCAATCATTATGCATTCCAAAAGATAACATAAAATATTGCTCAAAGATTATATTCAAGAAACCCATTTTTGAGAAATCAACATGTCTATAGATTACAACTGAAAACTAAGAAGTAATTGATAAAAAAATCCATCAATATGAGATTAACTGTAAAATCCCCATCTCGAGCATAATTTTTTTTTATAACAATGCACAACTACCAACTTAAACAATTGAGCACCTTCCATGAAGCTTACTAGTGTTAACTTCAATACTTCTCCATTTCCATGGTGGCATCAACTCATTTTTCCAAATATATGCTTGCATAAAAGAGTAATACGGTCCCAAGGTTAAGTTCTTTCCTAGACCTACGACCTAAGCCTCGAGGATTCATGATGACCCTACCTACAAATCCCCTCGTTGGAATTAGAGGCATCATAGTTTTCCCCACAATGACAAAGGGATTTCAATTTCACCTCTTGTATGAGATTTATTATCTCACCTTTAACCCATAACTATTAATTTAGAACATGTAAGCTATCAACATAGTCAATTATAATATAATGATAGTAATCTTTCCATCAAGTGTTGGGTCTATACCAAATATTACCAAGCATTAGTGTATAAACATTCACAATATTCACAAGGGGCATATCATACCATAATCCCAAATATCATACACAATAGTCATCATGAGAATACCCCCATATATATAAGTTGATTAGCTCATACATAGTACAAGTACAACAGTGACTGGATCATACATAGATCACAAGTATAATAGTGATTGGACTATACACATATCACAAGTACAACGATGATTAGCTCATATGAAAATCACAAGTACCACAATTATTATCTCATTCGCATATCACAATTACATTAGTGACTATCTCCAGCATATATCATAAATACATAGTGACAAGCTCCATCATACATCACATAAACATAGTGACGAGCTCTACCATACATCACATAAACACAATAACAATGGCTAGCTATAACAATGGCTAGCTAACACATCACAATGGATAACACGTGTCCATAATGCATCCCAAATAGAAATAATATCGGTGTATTGTGCACTACACCGTGGATCTTATCCTTCCCACAGGTCTTTTGCATCATTAGACAAATGGGAAGAGGATTCAGTGTATCCCATACTACACTGTGGATTTGTCCTCAACCCCACAAGGCTAAGTATATAGTCTAACAACTAGGAGGGGATTCGGTGCATCCCATACTACATCGTGGGTCCATCCACCATCCCAAGGGTTTCCCCAAGTAGTGAACCTACCAAACCTAGTGGATTCTAACTTCAATCACCTATAGGCCACCGGCGACAAGTCTGTCCACCCAGGAAGAAGTAGCTCTCAACATATACCACCTTGTGACCTTAGTGATATTTTCAACTATCTTCTTCAAAATCCCAGGTAACACTTGGCATTGGTCACTTCTATAATTACCAATGACATCCATTGAACCCTCTCAATGCATGGTTAGCCCTGGATTACCGTTACCTGCATGGATGGGTCCCTACCTGTGCAACTGCTATGGCCATATCATAACCAAGGTATTTTTCTACCTTCACCTCCATGAACCAGGTGAAAGTTGACTAATCCCTAGCAGTATCCCAAACATCAGTCATTGGCATGGTCCAATGACTGCCTGTCACTACTCAAATATCCTAGAGGTTCACTCTTGGGTGGGTCATACATAACATGAATCACAATCTCAATCCACAAATACATGGGCCTATACATAAACACATGGATATGGAGTTGAATTACACAAACACATAAGAGATACATGGTACCAACACGAGATGGACTTTACCCATCATATATGTATAATCAAATACCCATTATAAATTAGTTAAATCCCTTACTTTATTTTGTTTAATAGAAGCCTATTATGTATGGATATAATTTATTAAATTTCCTTAACTTGAGCATACCCTTTTGATACCCATTGTAGCCTCAAACTGAAGCTTACAGAGGAGGAAAGTTCAAACCATGTAGGAACAATCCCAACATCTGGGAGTTATTCCCCCCTAGACCCTCCCCCTACGGACTTGGAGTCACAAGGGCATCCTTCGCCCAAGGACCACCTACATTCCTGCTTCCAAATGGATCAAATTCACAAGTAGTTCTCCTTACAAGATCTCTCATAGGTTGCATATACACAGTTTCCCATAATCAAGGTTTACTAACACTCCCCCCTTAAGGATATTGAGGTCTTGGGTCACAATTCACCCATTTTATTTATAATCTTATTTTCCAAGAACATATTGAATCTCTCTCATATAGGTTCATCTCAAGAATACCTACGCATCAATCACAACACTTTCGTCCACACATGCAAAAATCTCAATTTAAACCTTACCATAGTTATCATTCCTTATTCAATGTGAGCATCCTCGGACCCCTTACAATTAAGGATATTGTGCCACATTTGGTATCTTGATGATAATAACATATAGTTTTTAACATAGGGATCTACACATACTAATATTCTCTTACATAGGAGAATAAGGATTCATTAGATTTTGATAAGAATATTTTTATCCATGGTATATCTCTCCTAGCATGGAGATTCAAGCATACCTGAGTATAGGTTTCCATGCTAACTAGAATCAATCTAAGAATCAATCTATAGTAAAGAGTGTACCTCCCTTGATAATAATAGTCAAAATATCACTATCAAGCTTTGATTACATCAAAATCCTTAATGTGGGTCCATGTGAGGGTCAAGTATAACTTTCCTTTGTTCAAATTTCTAGCACACAATAGTGATCAAGGATGGTATTTTCCAATGATAGAATAATTCAACAAAGGCACCATATTTAAATTAAAAGATGCCATACTGTATGATTAAAAATGATTTGTCTCTTAGCCCAATCTCAACAACTTCATCAATTAAAGGATATTTTCCTTTTTATTTGATCATGCAATAATCTAGCACTAGTCCATTAGACCAACATATGAAAACATAACCCATTAACAATATTACTAATAATATTCTTGATCGTCTAACCTCCTTTACCCTATCGTGCAACACCATATTCATATAATTGTCTAGGTTGTAGATTGGATAATTTATTTATACTAAATATGGCTTGATGGTCAAAGTTAAGTCTCAAGAGATGTTGGATAGCATGATCTCTTAGGGTTTATCTCTTAAATTAATCTCACTAGAAGATAGTCACGTAATGTAATTTATTTTAAGGAATTGAGATTAGATTATTCAAGTGCTCGAAATGACTACCTTACGAAATTATCCCACTACTTCTTTTATTAAGTAATTCTAGCAATGTTGAGATGAACCATTACATAGGTTCCAACATGAAGAAAATTCCATTACATCATTTGATTTATTTAAGCTTGATTTACATATGCTTGCATCATTTTCAAGGAGAAAGGGTCTATATAATTATGTTGTTTAACATAGTAGAATTTCTTCATGATTTACACATACTTTTGGCATATTTGAGTTAAGAAACATAAGAATATTAAATGCTTCCTAATTCATCCAAGTGAAGATATGAATTTTTTTATTTATTATAATATTTTACATATCTCTTGTCATGACTATCCTTAATTACAATGGCCTACTCATATATATTAGAGTTTATTGCTTTTACTCGGTATTCATCACATATCTTCCCATAAAGACCATTTTTTAATCTAATAAATTTTATGTAACATTTAAAAGAATAAATATAATTTTCATAATATTGAAGATTATTCTGATTAGCATTGAATTAAAAATATATATAAATAGAAAATACTTATCTGTCTGAGTTGTCGAAGCATAATCCAACTGTTTGTGTTGGTATTAGCTCCAAGGGTTCTCGCATGATGTAGAGGGAGTGTTTCTAATGTATATATTGAATCTCTTTCTACTATAATTGGTGTGCAATGATCTAGCACGTCTTTAAAATTTCACCATTACCAAGGAATGGTGCCCACATGAAGATCAGAAAGGAAACAAGTTTATCCATAAAGAAGATGTACATAGTCAACATTGAAACACTACGACTTGGCTTTGGTAATTGATGTCTAGGCTAAGGATGACTGTAAATACTAGGATATGGATGTTTAGGACACTAAACATAACAACTAGCACTAAATATTTCTACGGAAACTATACCCACTCCCTTATTGGGTCATTCCATAAGTAGAGCCATCAACATCCTTATTCCCATCATTCCCTACCATCTACATTTACTTGAAAGTTTCTAAAGACTCTTTGACAGGGTCAACTCCTGCACGTCCTCTTCTCTTCTCCTCTTTTTCAGCCTCCTAAATTCATGTTTTATGCTATTTCTCCCCAAAATAGAGCATATAAGCTAAATATTTGAGAAGAGCTATGAATCTCCTTCTCTCTACACACCATCATTCATTCATAGCTATGGATTAATCATATCTCTTAGCCCAAACACCTTTGAAAATCACTTATATTTCCTTCTCATGTGATTCCTCCTTCCAAAACAAAGCTTGAATGAGAAACTAAGGGGGGTGTCGTGGGGGCTTTAAAATCTGATATCCCTTCTCTTCATACTCTTTCTTCCCTCTTCCTAGCAGTTTCTTCATTCTCTTAACATCCCTTACTCTCTCCCTCACTCTATTCTTTCTACCCAAAACTGTGTGCCTAACTGACCCTCATCCTGCAATGTTGGGACAACTCTAGAGTAGGGATTCCATACACTGGTAAATGCACATCATTTCCTCCCAAATTGTGCCCTTGAATGCATGTTAATTGTGCATTTCCTCCCAATTTGTGCCCTTGAATGCATGTTAATTGAAGTCATGGGAGGATATTGATTATGGACTTGTGTTCCATTCTTTACGCCTTACCGTCTTCACTTCTAGAAGGGATGCCATGCCTTATTAATGGCACGGATGCCCTCCTCTTAACTCACACTTCTTCCTACATATTGCAACCTCACCTCTTTAATGAAGTTTGTTTCTTTCATTAATGCCTTCTTGTATTGGTTAGTCATTGGCTCCATCAATGATTTTACTATATTTTATTTATTTTTATTATTTCTTTGACCACACGCCATTGCCATATGAGATGGCCTTTTACGGGTATGTGACATTAACCAACTAACTATCTAAAGACTCAACCACCGGCTATACATAGGCATGGGGGATAAAATTCTAAACACAAATCTTAACTGAAATTGTTAAATAAAACTCCCTAAATATCAAAGTGTGTAATTAATATTGGATTATTCAAACTACAATTGAAAAGAAACAAGAATTCAAATAGGATTAAAACTCTACAAAACAAATTTGTACATGGAACATATAATCAATTATCTAGAATCCTATCAATAAAAGAATTATTCTTCTTCATCACCTTATTAACTATCATAATTATGCATGACTAACTCCATCAGGTATCTCCACAGAGTATTTATCACACTCATCTTGTTTTTGAACTTCCCCTGTTCTGTTATCCAAGACCTCCTTTTACTGCGGGCTACAACTTTCAGTTGTTGCGGGCTACAGTGTCTTCTTGGGATGCAAGAGGTTAATCCACAAAAAACATACACAAAGATAATTACCATGATTAAACACAAAATTCTAATCACATTCCATACATATCCACATATAAATCATGCAGTACTACTATATCATAACTATATTTCCATTACTCTAATTCGGGTCCAATGTTGTATAATAAGCATAAAAAGCTAGCATAGCATAGGAATATGTCTTAAAGGATTGTCTGATAATGTCTAAAACCATGCATAAAAACATCAATAAATGGACTCATCAGTCCCCCCAACTATCCTTTTTCTTTCCCTCAAGCAAAATACACTAGGGGTATAGATTTTAATGCAGTGTAATCTCCTTGAGCTCCATGATAGTATCTACACCCTTGATCTACTTTAGGTAGAACCCTTTATAAACAACAAGTCTCTTCATTCTAGTTAGCTTAGCCTCCTCACATTCCTTCATCCTATCTCTTGTCCAATGTGGGATTGGATAAAGGATCATAGGTGTTGGAATGTGGGTGGTATCCATTTAGTTGCTTGATAAACAACAATATCCATGTACCTTTTCACTCTTTCAATCATAAATATGAAGTTATATACTGAATGAGGTTCCTTCCTTTGTAGCTATGGATTCAAACTATTCCACCTATCCTATACATATTTATAACAATTTTGAACTAGCCCAACTGCCAGTGTTTTCATTCTATCATAGTCTTGTATCCTTACCTTCATAATTTTTCTTCCTGCACCCTTTTGTTTTAGGAGTAGTAACCACTCATCTATTATCTCATCAGGATCTTTGGACTCTTTCCTCAGTAGAAGTGCAACTGAATTTTCTCTTTTTGCATACTCCTCCATGAGTTCACCTCTAAATTGCTCATTTCTAAAATAGGATGTTGAATCTCTTACCTAAAAATCCCCTACAAACATTAAGGGGTTCCATTGTGCATCCTCTAAAACCACATAATTGTGCAGATAGAACTCACACAATTGGTCTTGCTCATCAAGGGTAGCATTAGCAAAAATATGGAGAAATTCAAACTTCTTTCTTATAGAAACTGGTTTGTTGTTGATCAGCCTGCTAAATTAAAAACTTGGGAATTTTTCCTGGAGAAATGAGGCATATGTTCGGGTTGGGGGTCTACACCTGATAATTTGGGCAACCTTATCTACTATTTCTTCCATTCTAACTACCATTTTACTCAATTCAATGTCCTTTCCCCCCAACACTTTGGCATGCTCTACAATTAGATTTTCTTTTTTCCTTTCTCAACTTTTCTTTCTCCTGTGAGAATTCATCAATGGCCTTCACAAGTTGGTATCCAAGAGAAAAAGTTGTGTGGTAAATTGGAGTTTTTTTGGTAGGGGGTTTTTTATTCACTATTGTAAGTTCTACATCCTTTGTTTTGATCATAGCCAATTGTGCCAGTACGTCCAACTTTGTACCATGCCCATGTGTTTGCAATTTCTCCTCTAATTCTTGTATTTTTGTCTCTCTTTTCATAACCTTGCACTAGTTCCTCTAGCTATTTAATTATATCTAGAGCTTCTTGAATTTCCTTTCTGATATTTCTATCCTCTAAAAATATTTCCTCTATTTCTAAAAATTGTTCATTACCACCCGTGTACAATCATAGTCTTCATGATGAGGGCTATTTGGGGTTTTCTTTTCAGTTTTCTTGTCAATAAATGCATCTTATGAGTTTGAATCAGAAGTGATGGATACATACCTCTTCCTCTTTTCAAGTGTATGCACATTTCCAAATGTATTTCCCTTTATTTTTTAGTCTGTTTCAACCAACATCATATCCTCTTATTGATATTCCTTGCCCTTTGTTTCTTCTTCCAATTTTTCAACACTCCCCCTCATAACACCTTGCTTTTTCAACTGGCCTAAACTCCTAGGTGTAGCATATGTTTCTTTCTATGTTTCCTTTTTCTTCTGTACTTTTGAAGGTGTAGAAGAGCTACCCCCCTTTTTCTTAATTTTTGGTGTCTTAGAGGTGGATAGAGTCTGTTGCAGGTTTCCTAGATGTTGCAAGTGATAATTTCTACATATTATCCTCCTCAGTCTCACCTTGGATAGGGGTAGGTGAAGCCATAGGTGAGAGGAGAACTTCCTCTTGTAGGTGTAGCTTTTGGTTCTAGGGTTTTAGGTACCACAGGTGCCTCCAATAGACTATTAATATCTTCACAACTCACAAAGTCTTCCCAGGATATCTAGGGATATTGAATTCTCAAAATCCTCTTTGCTAATAGGGATATTAAATAGTGATGTGATAAATCTGTATCACTATGTTTCCTCTAATGTTTAGATGCCATCCTTTTTAGCATATTCTAGAGGTAATTGGTCACATTTACTAGTCTATTATGATGAAGATGACTAAGTAATTTGAAATGTATAGTGTAGAGAATATTCTATCTACCATCACAAGTAAGGTATCTAATAACATAAGAAGCACAGTTGGCCCAAATCCATGGAAGAGAAAGTCTTTTTGTACCTTGGTATGATGAGTCCAAGTTCTCTCCTCACTCACAAAATTCTTCCCTTGCAGCCACTGCGTCTGCTTGAATTGGAAACTCAGCTCCAATCCTAGGAAAACCAAATACTTGTGCAATTGCTCCTTTTGATGCACCTATTGACAACCCTTTTACCATAGCTTCATCATGCTCCAATGTGGCTGCAAATCTCCTTGTTATGTCACTGTCAAACTCTGTCAGCTTTAGAAAGTAATCCAGCCAACCAACCCTTGTCAAGATAGATAATACCAATAAATATTTTAATATCTTCTTGTGTGCTAATGCTCTCTTCTCATAACATCACATCCCATTGGTGAATCTCTTTACCTCTACTCAATGTTCTAACCTTAGAAAATCAGCTTAATTTTCACTTCACCGCCCTCAAACCCTTCTCTTACTCTATTATTTTCATGCACTCTTCACTCCAACTATATTGTAACTACAACTTCCCTTCTCCTTCATATGAGCTTAATTGAGCTTAAAAATCGGTATTGGGTTTGAATTCACTCAAAATCATAGATTTTAGGGAATCGGCAGTTGAAATTAACAGCAAAATGTAGATGCAATTTAGGACAAAAAGGGTTTTCATATCATGTCTGTTTGTTTACATTTAGCTTTAGGTGGAAAAAAAAATTGGTTGATATTGTACTCTCCCCCAACTTAAGGTTTCAAGTGACCTCACTTCACCTCATGATAGGCGAAGGGATGATTATAGAGTATGGAATTAAATGTAATGAATATATTGCATGCTTAATTTAATATGGAAGTACATAATGAAAACATTAACAAATCCATGATAATTATGGTAATGTACTTTACGTACTTGTCAAAGGTGATTAATTGAATGTTAGACATGTGAGCTTAATAAAATATATCCACAGGATGATTTGATGTGACAAGAAGTAATTGTAGGTGAATGAATGATGAGGTGGTAGATGAAATGAAATGAAACGGAATAGACGAATGATGGAGAGTGATGTAATAGTTCAAATACATGAAATTTGAATTGGCAATGTGAAATAAGTTGGGCATGTTGCGTGTACTGATTATGATTAGATGTATGCTACATGTGTGAGGAAAATGAGGTGAAAAAGGTGTGAACTAAAATTAATTTGGCATCAATTTTTGAAATTTCTTGCTAAGCGGCATTTTTGGGTACCTTCAACATCAGGTCCCATTTGAATTATGATATCTTTTGTGCTACAAGTCCCTATTGCAACAAGACCCTTTCTGAATGGTGATAGTTGTATATATAAGATAGGTCCCTCTATAATAAGTATGTACATCAATTTGACTATGTTGTGTGTGCATGTGAGGTGGAAGAAGAAATTAAACTTGAGTGATCTCATGGATTCAGTTGTGTAGCTCAATCACTAAGTCACCTGAAGAACTTGGTATATCTATTGTTGTTGAGTCATCATTCTATGTTTCTAAACCTATATCTAGATTTTTGAGAGGACCATAATGCTAAAATAGAGAAAGAATGAAATATTTCTTCTATATTGATTTCTTATAAAGTTTCAACTTGTGGCAATTGACCAGGAGGGAGAACATTGTTGCATCTATGGTGTGCAACTTCACTGCTCCATTAGGAAAGATGTGGTTGATCCCATAGGGTCCCAACCACCTAGATTGGAGTTTCCCTTTAAAATCCTTGTACCTTGAATCATACAATAAGGCCTAGTCTCCTACATTAAATTCCTTTGTCTTGATATATTGGCCATGCCACTTTGTCCTTTGGTTTTTTACTATCTCAGTGTGATGAAATGTCTCCATCCTGATTTCATCCAACCCATTTAAGTGGTGTAACCTCTCCTTTTGAGCTACTATGAAATCCATGTCCAAATCCACTGTTGTTCTTAATGTCTTGTACTCAAACTCTATTCGGAGGACTATTGTTTTGCCATATACTAGCTCATAGGGTGTGAAACCAGTTGTTGTTTTCCATGCTTTTTTGTATGCCCATACTGCCTTTGGTAATCTAGCAACCTAATATTTTATGTGTAATTACATTGTCTTGATTAAAATACTTTCAATTGCTCTATTGGTGACCTCCACCTGGCCATTGGTCTGAGGGTGGTAAGGTGTTGACTTTTTGTACTTGATTTCATATTCTTCAACAAATTTGGTAATAAGGTATGAAGTAAATTGTGGACCCTAATCAGTCACTATCTCCCTTGGTACTCCATACCTAGAAAAAATGTCCACATACAAGAATTTAGCCACATTGTCATCTTTGGAAAACTGTAATGCCTTCACTTCTACCCACTTAGTCAGATAATCAGTACAAGCCAGAATGTATTCTTTGTTGTTAGAAGTAGGTGAAATTGGTCTAAGGGTGGTAAGGTGTTGAATTTTTGTGCCTGATTTCATATTCTTCAACCAATTTGGTAATAAGGTCTGAAGTAAATTGTGGACCCTAATTAGTCACTATCTCCCTAGGTACTTGATACCTAGAAAAAATGTCCTCATACAAGAATTTAGCCACATTGCCATCTTTGGCAAACTGCAATGCCTTCACTTCTACCCACTTAGCCAGATAATTAGTACAAACCATAATGTATTCTTTGTTGTTAGAAGTAGGTGAAATTGGTCCAATGAATTCTAAACCCCATTTGTCAAAGGGAGATAGTGTTAACTATGTTAGTAATGGTATTTCATCACTCCTTATTGGCTTACCCATTCTTTGGCATCTATCATAGCTCTTTATATATTTGATAGAATCCTTGTGTAAATTTGGCCAGTAGTAACCGGTTGTGAGGATTTTGAATGTTGTCCTTTTAGCTAAAAAGTGACCCCCACATGGTTCATCATGGCAAGCCTTCATGATATCAAATATTGTATCCTCCCTTATGCACCTTCTCATGATATTGCTTGGGCCAGTGTAGAATAGGTAACCAAATATCCAAGAATATGGAAAAAACTTATGCACTAGTTGTCTCTTTTCCCTTGGAGAAAAGTGTGGTGGAATCTACCCTGTCACTAAATATTTTGCAAAGTTAGCATACCAAGGTATATGTATATTAAGAGAAAACAAGTGCTCATCTGGAAATGAGTCATCCACTACCCCTTTTGTTGATTGTGTTGGCAACCTTGATAGAAAATCTGCTACTACATTAGGCTTACCAGTCTTTTCCACTATTGTGATATCAAACTCTTGTAGAAGGAGCAACCATCTTACTAGTCTACCCCCTACTATAGGCTTGTTCATTAAATATCTAATAGTTGTATGGTCTGTGTTGACAAAAATTGGATAACCAGTAATGTAATGCTTGAATTTATTGATGGAATACACTACTACTAGCATCTCTTTTTCCATTATAGTATAATTTAACTCTTCTCCTTGAATATTCTTGCTAATGTAGTAAATAGCATATTCTTTGTTACCTTCTTTCTGCCCCAAAATTGCTCGAATAGAAAAATTTGAAGCATCGGTATGTATATGGAAGGATAAGGTCCAATTTGGCCCCCTCAAAATAGGTGCTTGGGTTAAGAATTTCTTCAGTTCTTCAAAGGAATGTTGGCACTTTAATGTCCAATCGAATTCTATGTCTTTAGTCAACAAAACAAGCAATGGTGCAAAAATCTTATTGAAGTTCTTAATGAACCTCCTATAATAGCCTACATGGCCTAGGAAGCTTGTAACATCTTTCTGCCTTTGTGGAATAGGTAGTGTGGATATTATCTCTATCTTATGTGGATCAACTTGAATTCCTACACTAGATATGAAATGCCCTAAAACAATTCCCCGAGTCATCATCATAAAGAACTTCTCATTATTGAGGGATAAATTATGTTCTTTACATCTATTTGAAACCTTTTCTAGATTGCTAAGGGCTTCCTCATAAGTTTCCCCATATGTAGTGAAGTCATCCATATATATCTCCATAGAGTCATGAGCATAATCAGAAAGATGTTGAGCACTACCCTCTAGGAAGTAGTTGGGGCATTACATAAACCAAAGGGTAGAAAAGATTAAGCATAGGTACCCCAAGGGCATGTAAATGTTGTTTTTTCCTGATCCTCTGGAACAATTTTTATTTGATTGTAACCATTTAAATCATCTAGGAATGAAAAGCACTTCCTCGCTAAAGATTCAAGCACTTGATCTATAAAGGGAAATGGAAAGTGGTCCTTCCTAGTGGTTGTGTTTAGTTCCCTATAATCTACACATGCCCTTCATTTGCCACCTTTCTTGGGAACAATGACTAAAGGTAATACCCATTCACTATTAGATATGGGATAAATGAAGCCTACATTAAGGATTTTTTGAAGTTCAACTTTAACTATTTCTCTCAAGGAAGGGTTCATTCATCTTTGAGGTTGTCTAATGGGCTTATAACCATCATCTATACAGATCCTATGCATACATAAGTTAGGATCTATACCCTTCATATCATGGTAGTCGCATGCAAAGGCTATTATATGTGCCTACACCACAGTAGTTAGGGAATTATGTTGTTCTTCAATCAATGCATTGTTTATGTTTAGTATTTTTCCTGGCATGAATTCTAATTATTTGGATGATTCTTGCATAGATGAGAGGTCAAGGCTAGGAATGATTGATACACACTATTGTGGCAGTAAGGAATGGAAGATCTAAGATATTTCTTATGAGGAGTTGGCAGGTATAATGCTCTGCAAAGGATCTTGTAGACATGAGAGACAATCCTGTTGTTGTGGGCTCCTACCACAATCATTCTAGATTATGTGAGCAATAAGATCATCTTCATCTTGATCATCCAATAAAGGGTTGTGTTCTATTTTCATCAAATTCTATAGGGAATAGTGGTCTTCCTCATCCAAAGTGGGCCAAATGGTTTGCGCAAGATCAACATAAGGTTGGGATAGAGGATAAAGTATCAATTTCTTGGTCACAGTCCCATTAGATATTATCATATTCCCAGACCTACACCCTATAAATGCATCATTTATAGCTAACCATGGTCTACCTAGAATGAGTGGATATCCTGTAAGGTTGACCTTTGGTTGTAAAACTATAAAATCAGTAGGATACTCCTAGGAATCTAATGCAATAGCTAAATCCTCAATGATTCCTTTAGGCTTGAATTTTGATCTATCAACCAACTATAAAATTGTTGGTACAGGTCTTAGGTTGACTAATTGAAGTACTTTCATTGTCTCTTTAGTCATGACATTTATTGTTACCCCTAAGTCTATCAAGTTGTTCTTGATAAGGGTCCCATTAATATTAACATCCAATACTGGACTACCAGGATCTATGTATTTAGGGACAGTTATGTTCACTATCATGATATCAGCAAGGTTCTCTAAGACATGAACTATCTGAGGGTCCTTCCTTTTTCTCCTTGGTTTCTTAAGATATAGGTCCCTGACTGCCTTAGTATAGATTGGGATGTCCTTAATATCTTGGATGAGAGGGATCTTGGTATTGATATCCTTAAGTTGATCTAGTAGGTTTATCCTAGCTTGGGTGTGATGTTTTTGAATGGCCAAGCATTTAGGGAAAGGAGGCTTTGGACTTGAGGTAGTTTGGTGTACTTAATTTGACTCAGGCTCCAGAGGTGATTTATCTGAAGCTTCAATTGTAGGATCCTCATCCTCCATCTCAGTGATTTGAGGGGATGAAGGTCTAGCTAGTTATTTCCCTAACCTAAGGTGGACATCACTCACCTCTACCCCATAGGTGGGGTATTACATAGCCTCATTAGTATAAGCATGTTGAATAGACTTGTTGTTAGGGTTAGGTGCAGTTTGGGTAGGTAATTGTGGTGGTCTTGGTGGATAAGGTATAGTATTTGATGGATTAGGCATAAAGGCTTGTTGTTGTGGTTGAGGAGGAAGAATAGGCTACTGATAATTCATGTTTTGTTGTTTCCATTGCTGACCTTTTTTCCATTGTGGATGCCACTGGTTTTGTTGTGTTGGACATTAAGGACTATAATTGGAACCTTGGAGATTTTGTTGTGACCAAGGATTTAGTTGTTGTTGGTTCTAATTTTGTTGAGGTTGTTTCCATTATTGAGGGTTTTTGCATTGGTTCTGGTTATTTAGCTAGGGCTCGGAATTCCAAGAAGAAAAATTCTTATTTTCAATTGGAAAAGAGGAATTGAAACTAAATGGGTCATGTGGCATACCTTGTCTTTTTTTCCATGGCCATCTTTGAGCTATGTAAAATAGTTTTCCATCCTCTCCTTCAAGTGGCTGAAAATCATGTTTCTCTATTTTGTCTTGTTGAATACTAGCCACCCTCTTGCATTTACAGATTGCTTTCCTTTGTCTACAACTGGGGCAGTATTTAGTGAGGATTGGTTCAACTTTCTCTTGCTTCTTCTTTATATAGAGAGTGTCCAACTGAGTGGAAAGATGACTGATAATGTCCTCCTTCATGTCGGACAACAAATTACTTTAACTCTATCTTTGAAACCCTAGTAGATGATTTGCCAATGGTGGATGTCCTCTCTTCTCTTGCCCTCTTAGTGAAGATCCTAGAGTAATTTATGGAGACCCTATAGATTTATTCAAATGGTATTTGAGAGATATCCCCTTGCCCAATAAGATTGAGGGAATCCATGCAGTCCTCATTGACTCCCCTCAAAAATACTAACTTGAGAGATTCTTCAAATAACTTGTTATGTGGGGTTTTCTTCAAAGAAAAATGAAATCTCTCTACATAGTCCTCTAATGGCTCATCCTCCTTCCATGACATTCTAAAAATTTCATCTCTCTTCCTATCAAGTCCCACTGCAATAGTCTAGGTAATTTTCCAAGAACATTGTTTTCAATGTATTCTAATATGCAATAACATCCTTGCCTAATCCCATAAACCATCTCAAGCCTACATCGCATCAGAGCTATAGTCATAGCTCCTGCATAGGACATCAAATTTAAACATAAATGTGTTTAGATCTTCAGTTACCAAACCATAAAAGACTAGTAATGCTGAAGGAGGGATATTCTTCAACACAGTATCCTTTTCTTGGTGGGTGATTGGAAACTCGAAGGTCGCATGTTCCAGATCATTCCCTAGTGCATCACCCATGGTTCGGTATGTCCCCTTTGTAGGTGTAGTAGATGGTGTGGAAAGGGAAGTTTATTCTTCAGTATTACCCTTGCTCTAAGTATAAGAGTCACCTATATCTGTTATGGCTTCTTGGTGTGTTGAGGGGAGGAATCTACCCAATGAATCTCTCTACCTCCACATACAATAAATATGGCTTTGTATAGTAGTGGTCCTACATAATGTTAGTGTAACTTTTTAGCATTTGAAAAAGATTAATTCCAACAGTCCTAATGGTGAAAACAAAATGTAAACTATGAAAGCTTGGAAAAACAAGTCTATGAAAGTAGCACCATCCTCGACAATAGCACCAAAAATTTAGAGTCTAAACTAGTGTCTTGTAAACTTGGTAGAAACCACACAATTCAGAGGAATGACTAGTTGAACAATCCACTCAACATTGTAAAGACTTCATTAAATTGTCAACCAGGGCTTGTAAACTTGTGATGATGTTGGCACTATATGTACTTTCAAAGACTTAAGGTTACCTAGGCTATCCTATTAAAAGTATTCTACTTGCTGGAAAATCATTGAAATGAATAATAGTGAAAGAAGTAAACTGGTACTAATGGCTATGGGTGCCTATAGCATAATTTGTAGTTGAACTACTACTAATAAATAATTATTGAAACTAACTCTAAATAAATAACTGAACTTAATCTATCCTCCGGAGTACTACAATTCAATTGAATGCATTCATGCACATGAACAATCTTTTCTGATAATGACAATATAAGAATCTATTTTAACTTACATGCAATTTATGAAGTAATGATAAACAAAAATAAATATTAAACAAATATAAATGTAGTGAAGAACAGTTATCTTGAGTAGCTTTCTCAAGTGTGTGTCTTCACTTAACTAGAACCTGTGTGTAATAAAATAGTGAAGTAATTAGTAAAACTAAACACACATCAATGAAACGTATTATATAAAAGGAATTGAAATAACAAACTAAACTGCTATGACTATCCTCTCAAATCATCTCATTGTCCTCTATTCTTAGTGATCTCTCAATTCATGCTCTCAGATTTGTATATTGCACATGAATCTATAGGATGACAACCTAAGAAATGAGATGATATATGAAATGCAAAGCTAAATGCCTACATCTACATGTGTTTTTGATATTTTTGATTGCAATACTAAATGATATGATGGAATGCTACTATATTCGAAATGATGTTAAAATGATTGTTGTGATTGAAGATGCAATTCTAAATAGAATGATGTATGGAAATGCAACTGTATACATCTAAAAAATGGTCACATTAAATCGTGTCTGGTAATTAATTAAATATGAGTTATTTAATTAATCTTCTAATTTCATCTACATATAAATAAATTTAATTATTTATTTATATCGTTCACTTTCTAATTCTTCTATTTTAATTAAATAAATAATTTTATTTAATTATTATCATTTTCTATTTTCCTCTTAATTAATTAAATAAATTTTATAATTTATTTAAATTAATTATCATATTACTTTAAGTTTGAATTTTTAAATTCAAATAAAGATGTTCTTCTAAACTCGTCATCATTTCTAATTCTTCACTTCACATATAATTAAATATTTTAATATTGAATTAGGCTGCTTATTCTCTTTTCATGCATAATTAAATATTTTAAATATTTAATTATCGAGGCTTCTAAATTCACATGTCACATATAATTAAATTATTTAATTATGTAATTATCCTCAACTACCATCTAACTTCTCATAACTAAAAATGCCAAATGGCTACTTTCCTTCATTTTTGAATGGAGAAGGTTGTGTAGGAGGAAACATTTTCCCTCTTTCTCTCTAGCTTCCATCTTTCTCTCCAACTTCTCGATCTCTCACCGTTCATCTTACCAGGCTCGATTTCAACCGTCGATCTTTGCCAACTAGGGTTTTTCCTCCAAAAGTCTATAAATACAACCTCTTTGTGCTTTGAAAAGGATCTAATTGAATCTAGTAGCATAGCGTGAGAATTCTAGTTGCATTATTGAGCACTTAGCAATCTTAATATCTTAGATATCTTGAGCATAGCATCTTAGTTTTAGCACAAGCAATCATGGTAGAATAATCTTGCATAATCTATTTTAGTTTCATATCTTAGCATAGCTTTATCCTATATCATTTAGCATAGAAATGCATGTTGCATATAATCTCATTCTTTAGGTTATCATTATGTTGAGCTACTGCTTACACAATTTGAGAACAAGCATCTTAAAATGAATCCTTGGAGATAGAGGACAATGGGACGTCTTTGAAGAATCTATAGAGTTTAGAGTTTGTTTATCTTTAAATTAGATTTCTTCGGTATAATGTCACATTGGTGTGTTTGTTTAGCTTATTAGTTTATTCCACATATTCACACACACATTTTTGGTGCCCACCGTCGGGCCCTTGCCCCATTTTTAATATTTTATTGCAGGTTTTCTAACAGGTTACAAATTGGACTCACGATTTATCTCATACAAGACTCATTTTAACGCATCCATTGAATAGTTTAGCGCATACAAGGCTTGTTTCAGCACATAGTTGCTCTATTTTAGCACATTCCTATGTTCTTTTGGTGCATAGTTGCTCTATTTTAGCACATCCCTATATTTCTTTTAGCGCATATATGTTCTATTTTAGTGCATTTATGTGTTCTTTTAGTGCATACAGGAGACTGTAATTTTTTATCATGATTCTGACACGTCTACGGACAGAGATTAATACTTTCTGCAGAAGGTTAAAATGAAGCAATCCTAGGGTAGACATTCAAATTAAAATAAATCAATCCTAGGATAGTCACCAAACAATTGATATATCTTGGATAAAATGAATCCCATATCTTTTGTGAAGCAACATCTTCACCTAGCTTAGAAAATTTGTTATTTGGGATTAAAATTGAACAAGATTGTTTGTTGTGGTTTTCAGGTGATAGGCCTATTCTCTCCCCTTAACTGGGTGATCAAAATGCCAAACTCATCTTTTCATTTCATGTATTTTATGCTTTATTAAAACCTTTAGCAGGCCTACTCTTGTGGGAAAAATTACTCACCCAAGAGGAGCGACCTAAGTGGGAACCCCTAAAGCCAAGGATTCCAACCCACTATAATCAAAAGTGAGTTGTTGATGAAAATCCACTTGACAGTAGTGTGTAAGATAACCATCCCCAAATCCTTTGTTCTAAAGGTTGGGAGGTCTCCTGAGGGAGTATATCATTTGCCGCACTGAACGGAAACCCTTACTATGAACCTTAGTGTAGAAGCTAATCAGGTCAGTAGCCAAACATTATAATACTCACAATGCAAGGGGAGGGAAGAATCTACCCCCAAGATACTCACCATATAATTGCCAAGGATCATTTTCTCAAGGGATCGAGAAATCTAACTTTGAGTACACACCTAGAAAAGACAAAAAAATGGGCACCCTCTAGGGGGTGACACGGCTGTGTGAGTCGATGCAATTCTAAGATGTGGGTTGTGATGATTATGATGACCTTTTTGACCATTAAGAGTGAGTCTACTTGAAGTGTTTGTTTTGTTCAAATACCTGTGGAAATTTTAGAGAACATACACTTATTGTTTAGATTCTAGGACTTTAAAAACAACTAACTTCCTACTGCATGCTATTTTTTTCAAACAATAATTCAGATAAGATCATCCAATTTAGTAAATTTTCAAAAAAATGTATCTTTCAACGCATTGACTTGAACTTTTTGTGCATCCATGCTTTGTTCTAGCACATCCATGCTCTATTTTAGCGCATTTATGCAAAATTTTAGCGCATCCATGCAACAGTCTAGCACATTGATCTGATCTTTTAGCACATACATTGAACAGTTTAGCGCATCCCTGGCACAGAGTAGCGCATCTATTTTTTAAGTCAAAATAGTCTTTTGATGCAATTTTCCACCAGTTCTGGTCTTTTATATGCTTAGATCCTTGAAATCTACAACATTTTTCAAGAAATTTGTTGAGAAAAGGATTAAGGAACCAAAATTTCCCCTTAGCTACAAGAAGCTTTTGAAAAAGAGATGATTTTTATACCAAAGTCAGAAAGTCTTGCTTGAACACTGAACTTTCATCCATAGATATCATGAATTTTCTAGGGGATTCACTGATGATTTTGCTTTAGAACCTTTATCTTCACAAGATTTATTTCAATGAAGAGATCTTTCATAGAGGCATAATCATAGTCAACCCATTCATCCTTCTTTCATCCCACAACTGGCAATTCAATATTCCAATCGTCCAAATCAAGTGTTGCAATAGAGAACTTAAAAACATTAGGCTTTGGAAAAATCCTCATTTTCTCAAACTAAGATCAAAACATCGCAAAGTGCATCATCACATCCATTTCTGATTTTTAGTTCAATTCCCATAACAGGATCATCATCCTTCATCTAGGGAATCACAATCTGAAAATTAGAAATTCCTTAGTCATATCAATAGAATCCATCATTCTATTATGACTAAGGCATCCAACAAATTGCACACTCCCATTTGTGATCAAATTTAGTAAAAATTTGGTATAAGCATATGCTTGCTGTCATCCCAAAAACACCAAGAAGAAGACGAAAGGGAAAATCCACTTTGCAACATGGGTGAAAGGGAAGAAAATACTTTTCATAGGATTCATGTAAATAATTTGAGAGATGAAATAACGGATGAAATGCTTCAAGAAGCTGAAAAAGATCCATAATTTCATCTAGCCATGGAAAAGCTTTTAGAGCGGAATAAAGAAAGATATTTTCTTTTATTAGCAAATCAAGGTGCTAAATTGCCTGCGGACTATGATACGAAGAAAATCAAAGAAGATCTTAAAAGAAGTGAAACCCCCTTAAATGATCTTAGTGCTCTTACTCAACAAATAAAAGCACTACAAGGGAAAATTAAGGAAATACAAGGGGGAACAACCAAGAGGCATGCTTTGGAGGATATTTTCCCATATCCATTAGATAGAACTCTCAACATGATTCCTTTTCCAAAGCATTGTGAAATTCTGAAATTTGACAGATACAATGGGAAAACGGATCCTATTTCACATGAGGGAGTTTTGAAATATGAGCCTTGAATTTTCTCATGAAGATATGTACTTGATGCGATTGTTCCCACGAAGTTTAGGTGGATAATCCATCGAATGGATTTCTAAAATCACTCCACCAATCAAGATGTTTGAGGAGTTGATCAAAAAATTCATATCTTAATACTCCTACAAAATTCAACATCAAATAACCATGCTTGATTTATGCAAAGCAAAGCAAAAGACTGGAGAACCCTTCATTACATTCTTGCAAATATGGAGAAGATTATTTGCACGATATTCTCATCTAGTTCTTGAAAAGGAAAAGATGGAAATCTTTATTGACAGTCTTAATCAAGAAATGAGTTATAGGCTCAACCTTCATTGTCCTCCATCATTTGAGAAGTTGATTGAAAATGAAATCACTATTGAAGGAGCCTTAGTCAAGAGGGGAGTAATAAAGCTTGAAAAAGATAGTCCAAATTTGTATAATCATAACAACAACAATGACAATTCAACATTTTGGACTAGAAACAAGAAATTTTTCAATGATGGTGTGGTGGACGCCAACAATGTGAAAGCAAATACATCCATTCTCAATCTATTAGGTACTCAATGTAACAACACCAATCTTGGAAATCCAACTAACCAAGGCAATAGCAATTCCAATCAAGGAAATATGGCCAATAATCATAGTAATTTCAACAACAATATCAATAGAAATCAAAATTCAAATCTGCCCAAATCACAATTCTTCTCAAATTGACAAAGTTTCACTCCTTTGGGCCAATACCTTGAATCAATTCTCAAAGAACTTAGGGATAAAAATGCCATCACATTTCCACCTCAGAGAGATTATGAGTTGCAAGTCAAACCACCATCTTGGAATGAATCGTATTATTGTGATTACCATAGGTGCAAAGGTCATAGGATGAATAATTGCCAAGGTTTGAAAAAGTTGGTCCAGCATTTGATCAAAAATCACATAATAACAGTTGAGGGACATCATGCCAACGAGGATCATCAGGCATTTAAGGACCCTCTTCCCAATTATCAAAAAGGGGCATCTTCAGGTGACAAAGGCAAAAATGTAAATTATGTCTATGACACCACAATCAATCATATCTACACGGATGACCAAAAAATTAATGTTATCAAGGTCAAAGGAAAGCATGAGTATCAAGAATTTAATGCAACAACGAGGGGACAAGCTAAAATTTTCATAAAAGGAAGCTCATCCAAATCAATTGTCCCTCCTCCAAGACAATACAATTTAGTCGATCAATTACAGAAAACATCGGCTCAAATTTCTATCTTTGAGCTTCTTAAGATATCTCTAGCACATAAGAACATTTTGGAGAAGGCTCCCGTTGACACAACTGTATCCCCTAATTTGGATATTGAAAAAATTCAAGCCATGGTGGGACACGTGTCCTCTCCCACGTGCCTATAATTTTTTGAGAAAGATGATGCCTCCATGACTCATCACCTTAACTCATCACTTTATCTAGAAGTCATGGTCCATAAAACCTTAATCAAACGTGCCTTAATAGATGGGGGAGCCGATCTAAATATTTAACTTTAAAATTGGTTCTTGCCTTAGGGTATTCTGAAGAGTCTATTGATCTGAGGAGAAAGATAACAATCAAATCATATGATGATGAGGAATCAGCTTCTAAGGGTCTCATCATGATACCTATCAGAGTGGGACCTTTTGTAAAGAACACTTTCTACCAGGTTTTGGATCAAGACCTATCTTATAACATACTTTTGGGTCATCCTTAGATCCATGAGATGCAAGTAGTACCGTCAACGTACCATCAATGTCTAAAATTTCCTTATGACGAACAAGAAATAACCATACCATTAGATCATAACAATAGTCAAATTTGTTCTAAACTCATAGCAACCCAAGACACTTTTGTCCTGCATAATAGAGAGGCTCTTGCTATTTCTGCTTCGAAACACAGTGATCAATCAAATGAATTAATAAAGAGCTTCAACACAAAATTGCAATGAAAGGACAAAGGGGTGGGAGAATATTCATTATGTCTCTCTAACTTACCCGTCTCTCCAAGGTAACATGGTTAGCTTACAATATCCAAGCAACAAGTTGTAGTAGCTTCTTTATCATGAGCACAAGCTTCAGTCCCCGTCACCATGTTTGATGGAAAATTCATCAAGGTTAACACTCAAGAAAATGAAGCCAAAGATAGAGCTATTCTCGATTGGCTATATAAAGATGAGGATGAATTTGTTCAACATATCAAATTGCCTACCGAGCAATATTGTAAAGGCTATGCAATAATGCAAAGAATGGGTTATGAAGGGACTGGTCCCATAGGAAAAAGAAAAGAAGGAATTTTGTAACCCATTCAACTAAAATCAATGCATCCAAAAGATAAAACAGGACTTGGGTATGGTGAGTATGCAAAAGAAGCAACCCGAAAGAAATCCCATGAAGAGATAGCTTCGACAATTCTGAGATTGCAAGACAACTCTGACACCAATTCAAATGAGAATGAATGGGACACAATTTATAATGATGAGTTATGGAGAGAAAAACAGGTGTATGTCATACAAAAACATACACCCATGCTTACATAAGGGGAAAACTCAAGGCCTCCACTTGACTATGTACTTCAAGATGACCATGACTCGAGCAAGGATGATTTAGTTCAAAGCGAGACAGATAATCAACAAGAGGATACCATCATTTATCTTCCTTATAGAAAGAATGATAACTATGTCATGACCTTAATAGCCCTTGACCTCACCCAACCAGATGATCCTTTACCATTAGTCCATCCTAAGCTTATTGATTGGGATCAAACTGAACCAATTGATATCCCAATATTCCCAGATGATGAAACCATTGTAAATTTTTTGTGTTCTTCCAATATGGAAACAAGTTCCACTAGTGAATCTCATGATCAAAATTTTAATCAAGAGAGTGCCAAGTTTCTTAGCTGCAAAATTAATAATATAAAATATTGATCTAACGGTGAAAACCAAAAAAAGGCAGTGTTAGATCATGAAAAAGGAAAAATAAAGAGTGTATCTAACGGTGAAAACCTTTTAAAGGCACGAAAATATGAGAAAATTGAAACTCTCCCAAAACACTATCAAGAGAGGTCTTCTATTCTAATCAAACCAATAGAAGCAATCAACATTGGCACTGCAGAACAACCAAAGATCCTGCAACTAGCAGCTTCATTGACAGAGGAAGAAATCCCAAAATTCACAGACTTCCTAAAGGATAATCAAATCAACTTTGCTTGGTCATATGTGGATATTCCTGGATGAGATACTAATCTTAGCATGCATCATTTGTATATAATGCCAAGAGAAAAACCAATGAAACAAAAGCTTAGAAAGATGCATCCACATGTCGCATTGTTGGTCAAGGAAGAATTGAAGAAAATATTGGATGTAGGATTCATTTGATCTATCAACTATGCATAATGGATCTCTAACATTGTACCAATGTCAAAACCGGTTGGGCATATCAAAATTTGTATAGATTTTCGAGATCAGAATAAAGCATGTCCAAAAGATTATTTTCCTCTGTCTAACATTGATACAATTATGGACCTGACAGCTGGGCATGCCATGTATTCACTTATGGATGGATTTTATGGGTATTATCAAATCAAGATCACACCTAAGGATCAAGACAAGACTGCTTTCACATGTCCCTAGGGTACTTATTGTTGGAATGTAATGACATTCATACTCAAAAATGCAGGTACAACATATCAACAAGTAATGACTATAATTTTTCATGATATGACGCACACTTTCATGGAAGATTATTTGGATGATCTCTTAGCAAAATATTACACAAGAGAGGGGCATCTAGATATCTTATCTAAAATATTTGTCAAAATGGAAAAATTCAAGGTTAGACTCAATCCAAAGAAGTGTGTCTTTGGGGTTAAATCTAGAAATCTCTTAGGCTATATTGTTTTAGAAAGAGGAATAGAGATAGATCTAGTAAAGTTCAAAGCCATCATGGATATGCCACCACCAAGGAATATCAACCAACTTCGTTCATTGTAAGGATGACTACAATCCATAAGGAGGTTCATCGCACAACTAGCTGACAAGAGTTTTCCTTTCATACATCTCTTGCATAAAAATGTTTCGTTCAAATAGGAAGAAAAGTGTGAGGCTGCATTCAATCAAATCAAGCAGTATCTGATGATTCCACCAGTCTTGGTTCCACCAGTACTAGAAGAACCACTCATACTTTACATTTCGGCCATAGAAGTATCCCTGGGGGAATTATTGGCACAAGAGGACAGAACAAAAGAGTGAGTTGTCTATTACATTAGCAGGACATTGACAAGTCATGAGCTCAATTACACTTTTATTGAAAAATCTTGTTTAGCAATGGTGTTTGCTTCCCAAAATTTGTGGCACTATATGTTAGCTCATATAGTTAAACTTGTGGCCAAAATTGATCCATTAAAGTACCTTTTGAGCAAAGCTACCTCAACAGGCAGGCTAGCTAAATGGATAATGACCTTAAGTGAGTTTCACATTCACTATGTAGATCACAAGGCCATCAAAGGACAAGTCATAGTGGATCAGCTAGCTGAGGCACCCTTACAAACAGATCATCCAATGCACATTGAATTTCTTGATGCAGATGTTTTCATAGCAACAACAAAGCAGTCATGGACACTATATTTTGATGGGTCCTATACACAACATGGCTTAGGGGTAGGAATTATTTGTGTCACACCTCAGGGACATACTATTCAAAATTCTTATCAGTTAATGTTTCCTTGCACCAATAACATAGCCAAATATGAAGCACTGCTTATTGGAATGAGAATAGCATTGGACTGGAAGGTCACAGAGCTACAAGTCTATGGTGATTCACAACTTGTCATTAACCAAATCAATGATTATTATCAGACTAAGGATGACAAGTTGATGCCTTATAAAAAAATGGAGGATGATTTCAAGAAGTATTTTGTTCAAATCAAGTTCACGTAAATTCCATGGATCAACAACAAAGCTGCAGATGCCATGGCTACAATTGCTTCACTACTACAATTATCAGAAAATCAAGCTCGATATGAATTCCTGGTGGAACAATTGTTTTCCCCTGCCTATGAAAATCCTGAGACCCAAATCATCTGTCATTTGGTTGGCTCCGATTCCACTTTATACGAAAAAATCTATACCTACTTGAAAGATACTATCTTACCCCTGGATTTGTCCCGAAATCAAAAGAGAAATTTCATACGCCAATCTTCTCACTATACCTTAATCACTGACACCCTTTATCTGCGTGGTCTTGATGGCACCCTCCTTAGATGTCTTGAACGTGATGAATCCAAAAAGGCCTTACAATAGGTTCATGGTGGTATTTGTGGGACTCATTCAAGTGGATTAACCTTAGCTAAGAAACTTGTTAGAATGGGTTATTATTGGCCAACTATGGAAAAAGAATATTTCACCTTTGTAAAGAAATGTCCAAAGTGTCAGATACATGGGAACCTTATTCATGCTCCTGCTCAAGAATTGCATCCTTTCACTACCACATGGCCTTTTTCTCAGTGGGGACTAGACCTGGTTGGAAAAATCCACCCATCTTCATCAAATGGACACAAGTTTATAATCATGCCAATTGAATATTTTACCAAGTGGATTGAATCTGTTCCATTGACAACAATAACTGGCAAACAAATTTCATCCTTCATCTTGAATTACATCATATGTCAGTATGGCATTCCCAACTCTATTATCACTGATAATGGGAGACCTTTTAAGAATCAGGATGTTGACAAACTTTGTGAAATATTTCATATCTAACACGAGTTCTCTACACCTTATTATCCATAGGGAAATGGCCAAGCAGAAGCTTCAAATAAAACAATCCTGAAGATCCTGAAGAAGATGGTAAATGATGTCGGTAGTGATTGGCATGTCCAGTTGAATCCAACTTTGTGGGCCTATAGAACCAGCATTCGCATGCCAACAGGATCCACCCCATATGCCTTGGTTTATGGAGTAGAAGCAATCTTACCACTAGAAGTTGAGATACCCTCACTTTGTGTTTCACTAAAGGGACTCATAATTGATGAAGATTATAGAGTTTTTAGACTACAAGAACTGGAACTGTTAGATGAGAGATGACAAAATGCAGCCAATCACTTAAAGGGTTATCAACAAGTTATGTCTCGTAGCTACAATGATAGAGTCAAATCATGAACATTTCAAGTGGGTGACTTGGCCCTGAAGGAAAATCCCCGCAACCAACAAGATCAGGAGAAGAAAGGAAAATTCAAACCCAGTTGGCTGGGTCCATTCATCATCATTGTAGCATATGGTTTTGGAGCATATCAATTATCTACACTAGAAGGGGACCTATTTGAATATCCTTTCAATAGCATTAATCTGAAGAAGTTCTATGTCTAGAAAATACAAAAATCAGCATAAAAAGTCATGAAAAACTCCATAAAAATTAGAAAATGTCCTAGAAAAATGATTGCCTTGATGAAAACCTGGCAAATAGGCGTCTTGGTGACAACAAAAAAAATCCAAAAAAAGAGAGAAAATACAAAAAAAAAAGCATTGCCTTGATGAAAACCTAGCAAATAGGTGTCTTAGTAACAACAAAAAAATCACAAAATCTGAAAAATTGCAGTAAAAACAAATGGTGAAAACTTGGAAAATAGGCGTTATTTGTGATCTAGTTGGCTCTTCCATCTATTAGGTTATGTCCTGCATCATGTGTACATAGTCATTTTTATCAGCATCAAATCCATCCCTTGCTATCGTATCCGCATCATGAACATGACATTTCTTAGAGGTGACAAGATTTCATCATGGCTTGATGATCATTGTTTATATTCCTAGCAATAGGTTGTGACTAAAACAGAGCCAAAGTGAAAACTCGTTGGGGGCAATCAAATTTTGAGCTTTTGAGAAGACAAATAGCAATACATGTCAAATTTTTGAATAACGGTTCAGCATTGATTATCCGATCATGCCTGGTTAAAACTGCTATGAGACATGTCACAGAATGAAACTAAAACAAACTGGATGATCTTAATCTGAATAAAATGATTGGAACACTTAAAGCATAATTTGACCTGTTGTTATGAAATTTTATGATATCATATCTTTGGAGTGGCTCAATGATGTATTGAACTAGAGTAACAAGGAAGGAATATGATTTTTCTTTGTTTGTTGTCTATAAATTAATCATTATTATTGTGCAAATTCGTCGTGAGATATGGTTTACAAAAGTATCATTGATGACGTTTCAGAATTTGCATAGGAAAGGGATTAACTTTTGTCTGTTTATGCAAGTAATACTCAGGACATCTCGGTTCAATTATACCTCAATGCTTGTATTAACTTGCTATATCAAACATCATGAAAGTTGTACTCGGGACATTATCAAGGTGGATCTACCCTATGATGCTTGTACTAACTTCCAACATTTCAAAAAGCTCAATGATGATAAACAAGCATAAAGTTGGTTCACAGAATGACAATAGTGTGCATGATTAATATAGATTTCATTCATTTTGCATTTGCGTAATGGATTTTGGAGGTTGGAAAAGATATCTATCTCTTTTGAGCAAAGACTGAGTACATTTGGACATTAGCGGAAACCATTTTCACATCATTATCATTTCATTTTCATTTTCAATCCTCTTTTATCATATCATATCATTATAATTTTCATTATTATTTTTTGTAAGATAGGAGGACCACTCACTGCAAGGCCCCAGGTCACGAAAGGCCAAGAGCGGAAAGGCTGCCCTAACTTACCTCAGCTTAAACGAAGGTTAGAATAGGAGGGATGAGAATGATGAAGATTATGCATCCTTCGATCACCTTGTGATTCTGGGAATTGAAGAGAGGCTAGAAGAGTCACTTTCCATAGTTAACTCTATGTCTCAAATAGCTCTCTATCTAAGGAAAAAAGTGCGATTCTGGGATGACAGCACGATGCGCTGGCATCTCACAAGTGTGTTGGCATCCGTACGGCTAGAAAACTAGAGAGATGAGGTTTTTCTCTAAGGAAGGACTAACAACCTAGTCTACAAGTTTCTAGAATGACATAATATTATTAAGAAGTACAAAAAATATAGATTAACATGATAAAGGAAGTATATTACCAAGAGGGTGACAAAGATGATCTCGTAGAATATCCTCCTCGCCAGCTTGCTTCAAACTCTCTCCACCTGCACATAATAAAGGGAGAAATTATTGGGGTTGTATAGGGGCCTGCCTCAATCAGACCCTTATCTTGGTGTTTCCACCTCCATGGATAGCCAAGTGTGGAATAATAGAGATAATGATAAAGAAGAGAAACTACAAGCTACATAAACACAAAACACTTCAAGTAGTACGTACTTACTTAATTGAAAACAATAGGAGAGATTAGAGGATCTTACCACCTCCATCCAAAGCGCTCAAGGCTTGTGTAGGAGAGAATGAGAGGGACTCAAGCCTCTGTTGCTGCAGTGTCTATCATGTGCTCGCCTTGTTGGAGTGATGGAATAGTGAATTGCTGCAATGGAGTGAAAGAATGTTGCTACAAATCTTGAATGGGTTTTGAAAGAGTGGAGAAAATGTGAAGTGATGAACTCAAGATCTCTCAAAACTTGAGAATGGATGAAATGGTCAAGAATATGAAGGAGAAGGTGAAAAACAGCCATATTTGGGTCGGCCAGCCGAAAAGGGATGTTACTCTTCGAATTCCAATCAAAAATGTAATGCCTCTGCAATCTCCAACTGCAGGAATCTTTCAGGGACATAAGTGCATCATGCAGATGTCTACTCATCGCGTGGGCGTCCTCGACAGAAATTCCCCCACTGACACACAAATAATGCGCCAAGTGGAATGCGAGCAGCGAGCTCAAGTGGAATTAAGCCTCTTCCTTAGATTTTCTAAAGTGCAAGGGGGTAAAAGGGAATTTGCATTAGGGGTGCAAATTCATGCTCATACATTTTTCCCCCACTTTAGCGAGCACGAGTAATGATGAGTTCTTCGGTAAAGTAGAGTAGTAAAGAATTAACAGAGTAAGAGATGTATACCTGAACTGACGGGGAAGTAGTGCACGGTCTGGGAAACTCAAAAGTGCAAGAGAGGACTTCATATTTCTGTGGAACTACAAAGATGAAGTATGGAAGTACCTTACAGGCTCATAGTCCTACAAGGGGGGTATCCTTCAAGAACTCTCACATGAAGGAAACCAGGAAAGGCACCTTGCAGACCCACAAACCTACAAGGAAGGAATCCCCCAAGAACTCTCACATGAAGGAGACCGAGAAAAGCACCTTACAGACCTACAGACCTGCAAGGAAGGTGTCCCCCAAGAACTCTCACATGAGGGAGACCGAGTAAAGGGGACTTTGCAAAGTCAGAAGTGGTGACATGTTTACCCGTAGATAGAACACATTAGGAAGTGGCCACGCAGGCCAGTGAATGGACAGTCACGCAGACCATTGCTAAGTTGTAATACTTTCAAAGGGTTCCCTCAGGAACCCTTCAAAATGAAGGAGGGTCCACTCAAGGGACGCATTTTTTGAAAGGTGAAGGTCTACTCGGGCTACCCCCAAGCTAGACACAAGGAAGTGAGGATGATCTAGTCGGGCTACCCCTAGACTAGACGTCGAGGTGTGAAAACGGTCTAGTTGGGCTACCCCCAAGCTAGACACCATAGAACTTGTTAAGAGTTTTTGAAGGGGTCCCTAGGGAGCCTGCGTGAAAATAAACGGGTCCACTCAAGGGACACACTGTTCAAAATCTTAATGTCTTCCTTCTCAAATCGATTCTTCATCAAGAGATCCTTTTGAAAGATGTTCACTTCATCAAGGAATTCAAAAGGAAGGATATGTGTCCATGTGAGGGGAAGACTAAGACCGTTCCCGCTTCAGGGGAGGGTTTCCAATTCCTTTCTTTACAAACCCATGATGAAGGAAACATGTTCTGCTAGGATTTCAAGTTGAGAATGCGATTCTATCAAGGAAGTGTGTGAAGGGTCTTCAAGAAAATATTTGTTTGGAAATGAATGCATTTTATAAAGACCACGTAATGTAGAAGAGGCATTATCACACATGAAAGTGACAACTCAAGCAAAGACAAGAGAAAGATTAAGAAAAAAGATCACACACAGAGGGCACGGGGGGATCTGGTTTCATGGGGTCAGATCTGCCTTTATTTATAAATAGTAGGTAACCGTAGTAAGAGGTGAAAGATCATCAATCCCCAACCAGATCAGGAAGAATACATGGAAGACAAAGAAAAATAAAAATTGGGTCAACATGGAAGGAGGCCTAAATGCTCCCGACGTTTTGCATCGTCCCAAATTTATCGAAAGTCAATCACAAACATGGTAGAATGAAGATACATATAGAGGAATATTTACAACACAAACACCACGCCTGTATCCAATCACCAACAGGGGTGACAAGGGTCATCCAGGCACATGTAGCATGATTACCAGGGAACACATCACAACACACACCTCTAATCTAAAGATCAAGAAGAGGGTCTCTCCCTAACACTGTTCGACCAAGAGGTCGTCAGCTTCCCACTCTAGATCACTGAAGAGGGAAGGATGACAAGCCTGCAATGGTGTAATGCTAAGGGGAGGATCTTTTGATCCTCCTGTGACAAGGGCCAAGGCAGAGGGACCTATAAGGTCTCCATCGCTTAGCTCTTGTGGGTCTAGGGTCAATGACCTAGCGAAGATCACTGACAAGGTCAGAACTTCATCTACAAAGTTAAACATGCACTTAACGGGAGTGCCATGTTTCACTTTGGCGGACAGAGGATTTTGCACCTAAGGTTCACTGCTAGGCTCACCGAGGGACTCGGGAGCAGTGACAAACTTGGGGGAGGTCAGGACTGGTTCTATTGCTAGGAAAGAATAAGTCAACACGGGGCCACCCTTCGAAGAAGGTGGGCTCTTCTTACGTCCTCCATTGTTGGAGGGGCCATGCTCTACCTTCTTCTTCATCAGAGGAAGTGAACTCCCCACAGATGAAACAAGGAAGGTCGAGGGAGAAGAGGAAAGAACCGCAGTGGACACAACTGAAGTGTTCACCATGTCCGTAGGCTTTGGGAAAGGCAAGACATCCAGGATGGAAGTCAACAAGGGTAGCTCCGCCAAAGGAGCGATGAACACTTGCACCCTTCTGGGTACATGTGCGCTCATAGCGGGAGTTGGAAGAGATTCATAACTAGGTTCGATAGGGACACAAGGGGGGAGAGAGGAAGACATAGCAAGAGGCGTGGTCATCTCCTCCTTATTCTATAAGGAGGCTTGCTCAGCTAGGATAGCCTTTCATCGATGTTTACACTCGCGCGCAAGGCGATTTCTACGGCTCTTCACACCAGAAGTTGAGATCTATGAAGGGACATAAGGATCCTGCTCAGCCATGGGAGTGTCCTCCATGTCTATCTCCAATGGAAGGGCAGGGTCAGAAATGACGAAAGGATTTGATTCTAATGCCTCAACGGTGGGCATCTTCCCATTTACTATCTTAGGAATAGGAACAGTAGGAGGCCGCGGAGGCTAAGACAAAGAGGACTCCCCATGGGGGGCTTTCTGTCTTCCATACCAAATGGGCCTAGGCTCCATGGGTAAGGTAGGAAGCTCAAATGCAGGATGCTTGGCCTTTCGCCAAGCGAGCACCATGGGATTCTCTCACAAATGTGAGATAGAAGCAGATGGTACCATGGTAGGATGACAGGAAGAATCAGGCTAAACCATGGAAGAGGAAGAAGGAGGATCTCGAGACCGCTTCTCTTCTTCTCTTCTACGTGCCTTGGTGTCATCACTATCAGCTTTTAAGCAAGCTCTATGCGAGATAGCATAAGGCGAAGGAGGGTACCTCACTTTCGGCCTAACACGCCCCTTCTTATAGTTTTGATACATGTGGTGTAGGAGGTCCTTCCTCGATGGGAGAGGACCAAGGGATGTGGGCCAAAAGTAGTCTAAGGTATAGTTGCCATGTGCAATCGGTGGTCTATAACCGATGTCATGGACAACGTGTACCGAACCTCCATGAAATTTTTTTAGATATTTATGTATAACCGAGGGAATTGCATTCATAGCCACTAGCCAAGGGATACCTAGCTTCACTTTGAAGAGTTCAGACCTTGGGATGATGTCAAACTTAAGGCTTATAGACATAGGTCCAACGAGGATCGATAGGACAATACTCCCTATAGGAGGTACAAAAATTCCATCGTGTGTGTGGACGCTGCTCTTGGGTGCATCATACCCATTCTTATGTAGGAAGTTAATCAACATGATCTCCTCAGTTATGATATTCACTTGTGATGTCGGATCAATGAGAATGCCTGCTACAATGTTCTCATTTATCCTCATAGGAATGTAAAGAGGAGATGGATCTCTATTGAAGCCCATCAACAGGTCATGTGAGGTGAAGGTTATGCTAGTACCACTACCCACAGTCTACACAGAGGGAATATGTTGATTAAGGAAAGAGGCCATCATGCACACCAGGTGATACTTCTACAAAGCCTCCTAAGGTTTACGAGATAAAGTAGTGACCCAATCAAGGTTTCGTTACGCAATACTTTTGGAACCTTCCAACTATGCCTACTAGGGGTCACAGGTTGGGTTGTAAGGCAAGAGCCTCACAACACTCACACCTATAACACTCCTAGGATATGAGGAAAGGAACTTTTAGTATCGCCAAATGGAACCAAAATGGTTCACGTCAGGTTCACCAAAATGTAAGATAGGGGGACCACCCACTGCAAGGCCCTAGGTCACGAAAGGCCAAGAGCGGAAAGGTTGACCCAACTTACCTCAGCTTAAAGGAAGGTTAGAATAGGAGGAATGAGAATGATGAGGATTATGTGTCCTTCGATCACCCTGCAATTTCGAGAATTGAAGGGATGCTAGAAGAGTCACTTTTCGGAGTCAACTCTATGTCTCAGGTAGCTCTCTGTCTGAGGATAGAAGCGCGGTTCTGGGACGAAAGCGCGACGTGCTAGCATCTCATAGGTGCGTTGGAATCCATACAACCAAAAAACCAGAGAGACAAGGTTTTTCTCTAAGGAAGGACTAACACACTAGTCTACAAGTTTATAGAATGACAGAATAGTATTAAGAAGTACAAAAAAAACAAATTAACGTGATAAAGGAAGTATATTATCGAGAGGGTGACGAAAATGATCTCGTAGAATATCCTCCTCACCAGCTTGCTTCAAACTCTCTCCACCTGCACACAATAAAGGGAGAAATTGATGGGGTTGTATAGGGGTCTGCCTTAGTCAGACCCCCATCTTGGTGTTTCCACCTCCACGGACAGTCAAGTTTGGAATAGTAGAGATAATGATAAAGAAGAGAAACTACAAGCTACGTAAACACAAAACACTTCAAGCAGTACATACTTACTCAATTGAAAAATAATAGGAGAGATTAAAGGAGCTTACCACCTCTATCCAAAGCACTCAAGGCTTGTGGAGGAGAGAACAAGAGGGACTTAAGCCTCTCTTACCGTGGTGTCTGTCCTGTGCTCGCCCTGTTGGAGTGATGGAGTAGTGGATTGGTGCAATGGAGTGAAAGAATGCTGCTACAAAGCTTGAATGGGTGTTGAAAGAGTGGAGAAAATATGAAGTGATGAACTCAAGATCTCTCAAAACTTGAGAATGGATGGAATGGTCAAAAATATGAAGGAGAAGGTGAAAAACGGCCATATTCGGGTTGGCCAGCCGAAGAGGAGGGACTGTACTCTTCAACTTCCAATCAAAAATGTAATGCCTCTACAATCTCCAGCCATAGGAATTTTCCAGGGACATAAGTGCACCATGCAAACATTTGCACACAACGCGAGCGTCCCCAACAGAAATGCCCCCACTAACACATAAACAAGGCGCCAAGTGGAATGTGAGCAGCGGGCTCAAGTGGAATTAAGCCTCCACCTTAGGTTTTCTAAAGTGCAAGGGAGTAAAAGGGAATTTGTGTTAGGGGTGAAAATTCACGCTCTTATAGTTCCATATCATTTCATAACGTATCATATTCATTTTAATTATCATATTCATTAACTTTTTATATCATTTTCATATCTTTTTCATACCATTTCATATCAATATAATTTTCATATCCATTTTCGTTAGAATTTACATTATTATTTCATCACTTTCATTATCATTTATTATTCATTTAATATCAATATCATTTCCATTTTCATCATCATTCTCATTTACTTTTCATATCATTCAATCATTACCATTACCATTACCATTCATTTCATTTTCATTTATCATTCATAATCATTCACTTTCATTTATCATACCATTATTATTATGTATCATTTCATTTCCATATCATTTTTATCATCCCATCATTTCATTATCATTTGATATATCATAACATTCATATCAATATCACATTTTCACATCATTTTCATGTCATTTTTAATCATTCGTTGATTATCGTTATCATTTATTGCATTTTCATTTATCATTCATTACTTATCATTTAGACTCATTCATTTATTTTCCATTCATTTTCATTTTGCATTCAGCACATCAACATCATTGCATCATTATACATAACCACACATTGGAAAATACATTCATTGCATCCATTTCATCACAACATTTTTTTTACATTCATAATCAATACATTTTTCCATACATCATTAAACATCATAAAGATCATTCACATTTCTTTCACATCATCCATTATAACATATTTTTGTATATTCATCAATCATAAAGCATGTAAAGTTCATATACAGGTCATCCAATCATAATCATCAAAGTCTTGAACATCATCATCATTGTCATATGCATAGACATCATCATCATCACATCATAAGTTAGATTCATCATGCAAAGATCATTATCCATAAAAATACATCATCATGACATAATCATAAGCAACATATCATATAGAAATAGAAATGCATACATGAACATCCATCAGACACATGCATATGGAATCTAAAATCACCGCCGCATATCATATAATCTCATCAAATCAATGTCCAAATATACAATGATATCAAATGTCCAGAGAGATACATAAAATGTGACAAAAATGGATGAATACAAGTCATCAATGAGGAGCATCAGAATGAGGACTATGGCTACTACTGCCTTCGTAAGTAGTGGGTCTGGCTGGACCTTTGCCACCTATCTCTCATTGGCCCAGCTATAATACACTCCTTGTGGCACTCCTAGAATGACTGTGGGAGTGAGTGCGAGATCTGGTGCCTAACTGTGTAAAGTCTATCCTCTGCTCAAGAGGCACTGCCTCATAATATCTCATCCTATAATACTCGGCCTCTCGAGCAGTCTATAGTCCCTCTACAACAACCTCCCTAATAGGGGTGCCCACTACAGATCTCAGTAGCCTCTCTATTATGCCCTTTGCCTGCTGGTAGCGCTGCCTCAAACTGTCTCACTTAGTAATAAACTAAGCTACCTATGGGTTTGGAGGTGGTGGTTGTCCCATCTATGCCTGTAGCTGAGTGATAGTGATCTGGGCCTGTGCTAATTGGCTTTGGAGAGCTTGTACCTATGTTTGTAATGTATCAATCTAACATTGTTGCTCATGGGATGGAGCCTTGATAGTAATGTGAGATGGGCCTGTTGCTGGTTGTTCCAATATCCTCATTGTCCTCAGCCTAGTCCTGATCTAGAAATCAAAAATGGGTGGTCTCCTCCCACCATCCTCATCATCATTCACATCACTATCATCCTCCCCATCATCTCTGTCAATCTCCATATCCTCACCTCCACCCATATCCTCTCCTCCTCCAACAGTTTGCTCTGCTTGTGCCTGTGCCTCACCCCTCTATTGTCTTTGTACATGTTGCAGTGTTGGCCCATCAAGTAATAGGGCAGGCTCATCAGGACTCGTCAACCTCAGAAATGGGTGTGTATGGAAGTACACTGAGTACTCCTCTATCATATGTGCATCTATGATATCTAGCCTGTAATCCTAAATGTCTGGCTATAGGCCCAGATACTTTTCCCTATCTGCCTCATAGGGAATGAATGGGCCCCACTCTGCGACATCCTCCCTCCACCTCGCATAATGGGAAACTCCCTACGAAATCACATGTACTCTATCAAACTATCTGAGTACTCGCATCACCAAAAATATCTCAATAATGAACGGGGTCCTCCCGATCAAATATCTGGATAGACCATAGAAAGGCAACTCAATATCATCCTCATCCCAGGCCTCACAATCTACATATGGCCTTTGGATGATAGTATCCATATCATCTAATACTCTCCTCCAGTACTCTAACTTTCCTAGCTTAGGCTGGACAAGTGGACCTGCGTATGAATAAACATAAGGACAGCCAATGGGACGATCTCTCCCTGCAAAGGGGTGGGTGATAGCAATATGCTCCCATGCCCAAATCTATAGGAGTCTAACCCCAGAAGATATGCTCTTCCCATCTATGTATACCACATGATGCAAGTCGTGGTATAGGTGGGCCAACATGCATGAACCCCATGTATACCTCATTTGATGTAGGATCATGTCCTCTAGAATCTGACCCCATCCCACTGATAGTCCCTTTGACCTGTGGTCAAGACACAAAAAGCCACCAATTAAACCAACCAATACTGAAGGGAGTGGGGCTTAACTCCCAACCATCTCTCTCCAGGGGATTTCATACCCACAAATTCTTGGATCCTAGAAAACTCTATAAGGCATGAGTACCACCAACCTCCTTGTGGTCATAAACCACAATCTCACCAACCATTGGGATCCCTAGTATCCTATACACACCTCGGGAGTCACTGTAATCTCACCAGTGGGAAAATAGAAGGTATTATGCTCACTGTGTCACCGCTCAGCTAAGGTTGTCAACAATGCCCTGTTGATCCTATACTGTGGGATCCTAAGTAGAGAACCCAAACCACATCTAGCAATCACTACAATCTCAGGTTGTGATAGTCTGGGAATCATTTCCCAGGTACTGGAAAATTTCTCTCTAACCTGGAGGATCTTAAAATCCTCCTATACATCATATCAATATCAAATCAATCAGGTCACAATATCAAAAAAGTAAATCCATCTATCAAAAAATCATGCAATCATGCGAAATCAAATTCATACATCAACAACATATCGAGTCATCATTACTATTTATTTTTCATCAAGCATGAAAATAAATTTATCAACAAATCAACATCAAATCATCATTTTACTTCTTTTTTTTTATTTTTACATGAGAACAAGTTTATCAAATCATCATCAAAAATAGATCAGTTATCCTTGATGCAAATCAATTTTATCAAATCAGTTGTCTAATATAGCAACAAACATCAGGAATCACAAATTGATCTTCAAACAATCAAAATCAGCAAAATTTCATGGATGTGCTAAAATAGACAATCAATGCGCCAAATCAGCAAATGCGCTAGTTTATCCATGAATGTGCTAAAATAGAGGGTAAATGCGCTATTTCGATGTATGCGCTACTCTATCTGACCAATGCGCTAATCTATCTATCAAATGTGCTAATTCAGTCTATACGCTAAATCCCTAAATATATGCGCTAATCTATCATCCTATGCGCGATATCTAATAAATGTGCTACTTTATCATGTATATGCGCTACTTTAACCTATACGCTATTCTAGCAAGCAAATGCGCTAATCTGTGGCATAAGTGCGCTACTCTAGATGTGCTAAACTACCTAGCCTATTCACTACTTGAGAGCTCGCATGCGCTAAAAAAAAAGTTGGATGCGCTAAAATAGCTAAACAAAATTTCAAATTTTCAAAAAAAAATGTGCAAAATTCAAGCAAAAAATCACAAGGACAGTTTCAAAATATTACCAGAGGTCCATACACAGTTGGTCTTTGATGTTTGCGCACCCTTTCGAATCTGTGTCGCTCGTAGTGGATCACCATCTCGTCTCTAGTCTCTCAGAGCTCTATTTTCACCAAAATGCAACTGTACAAATGACAATGAATTTTACCTTTTTCCACCTTTTAAGGGGGTAATTAAGGTGGGGTTATTTTTATTTTTCATCAAGTTGAGCGCTATTTTAGGAGATAAATCGGCGAAACTACATCAAATCATTCAAAATCTCCAAACCATCATCAAAATCTTCAAACCACACGATGTACCTCCTAAGAGGGTATATAGTATCATCAATCAATTTTTCAATGTTATGGGCAAAACTTTCATTATCTGAATTTTTCTTTGAAGCAATGCATAAAACACATCACTTCAAAGAGGGGCAAAATGTATACATCTAAAAATGGTCACATTAAATTGAGTCTGATAATTAATTAAATATGATTTATTTAATTAATCTTCTAATTTCATCTACATATAAATAAATTTAATTATTTATTTATATCGTTCACTTTCTAATTCTTCTATTTTAATTAAATAAATAAGTTTATTTAATTATTATCATTTTCTATTTTCCTCTTAATTAATTAAATAAATTTTATAATTTATTTAAATTAATTATCATATTACTTTAAGTTTGAATTTTTAAATTCAAATAAAGATGTTCTTCTAAATTCATCATCATTTCTAATTCTTCACTTCACATATAATTAAATATTTTAATATTTAATTAGGCTCCTTATTCTCTTTTCACACATAATTAAATATTTTAAATATTTAATTATGGAGGCTTCTAAATTCACATCACATATAATTAAATTATTTAATTATGTAATTATCCTCAACTACCTACTAACTCCTCATAACTAAAAATGCCAAATGGCTACTTTCCTTCATTTTTGAATGGAGAAGGTTGTGTAGGAGGAAACATTTTCCCTCTTTCTCTCTAGCTTCCACCTTTCTCTCCAACTTCTCGATCTCTCACCGTTCATCTTACCAGGCTTGATTTCAACCATCAATCTTTGCCAACTAGGCTTTTGCCTCCAAAATTCTATAAATATAGTCTCTTTGTGCTTTGAAAAGGATCTAATTGAATCTAGTTGCATAGTGTGAGAATTATAGTTGTATTATTGAGCACTTAGCAATCTTAATATCTTAGATTTTTTGAGCATAGCATCTTAGTTTTAGCACAAGCAATCATGGTAGAATAATCTTGCATAATCTGCTTTAGTTTCATATCTTAGCATAGCTTTATCCTATATCATTTAGCATAGAAATGAATGTTGCATATAATCTCATTCTCTAGGTTGTCATTTTGTTGAGCTACTGCTTACACAATTTGAGAAAAAGTAGCTTAAAATGAATCCTTGGAGATAGAGGACAATGGGACGTATTTGAAGAATCTGCTAAGTTTAGAGTTTGTTTATATTTAAATTAGATTTATTCAGTATAATGTCGCATTGGTGTGTTTGTTTAGCCTAATAGTTTATTCCACATATTCACACACACAAAAACAATTAAAATGTTAAAACTAAAATTGCCATGATAACACTAATATGAACTAAAAATACCAAATGCTAACTAAAATGCTCTCATTCGCTAATAAGATTTTTGCAGGACAAGTTTATGATCCAATCCTTGTTGAAAAGTTGTATAATTTCCTTCTATTTATAGATTTTTCCAAGATTGGGATGAGGTGGCAAAGATGGACGGTTGAGATCTCATGATCCTGAGACATCAACGGTGGAGCACGAAGAGATTGGAGGAATTCATGGAGGCTGCTCCATTTGGAAGAGCAGATCTTCCAAATGTCAAAGAGCATCAATTAAAGGAAGGATCCATGTGTCTCCAAGGAGGTTAGGAGGTTAGAAGAATATTTCTAATTTAAAAATTAGAAATAAAAAAAATCATGTGGCATGTGATGATGTGGAGGGTGAGTTGGAAGAAGTTAGAGAAATATGGAGACATGTGCCAAATTTAAATTAAAAATTCAAATTTAAATTAAGGAGGGAAATTAACTAAATGACAAATTATTTAATTCATGCATTTAATTAATTTAAGAGGAAAATGATTTTTGAAATGGAAGAATTAAGGGACAAACTATATAAATAAATTTAGTAGAAGAATTAGGATTTATTAATTAAATATCAAGTATTTAATTAATTGTGCTCCTTTTATTTTTATGTGTATACGGAACCAAATCTAAATCTTCAGATTCTATAAAACCATATCAACTTGAACTTAATTCATTATGCATTCTAAAAGATCACATAAAGTTTTTCTCAAAGATTGTATTTAAGAAAACCATTTTTGAGCAATCAACATGTCTGTAGATTACAACTGAAAACTAAGAAGTAATTGATGACAAAATCCACTAGTATGAGATTAACCAACTAACTATCTAAAGACTCAACCACCAACTATACATATGCACAAGGGAGTTTATTATAAACACAACTCTTAACTGAAATCATTAACTAAAACTCCCTAAATATCAAAGTGTGTAATTAAGATTGGATTATTCAAACTATAACTAGGAAAAAAACAAGAGTTCAAATAGGATTAAAACTCTACAAAACAAATTTGCACGTGGAACACATAATCAGTTATCCAGAATCCTATCAATAAAATAATTATTCTTCTTCAGCCCCTTATTAACTATCATAATGATGCACGATTAACTCCATTAGGATTCTCCACATGGTAGTTATCACACTCATCTTTTTTTGGCACTTCCCTTGTTTATTTGTCTAAGACCTCCTTTTGTTGCGAGTTACAGTGTCTTCCACAAAACACATACACAAAGCTAACTACCATGATTAAACATAGAATTCTAATCATATTTTATACATATCCACATATAAATCATGCAATGCTACTATATCATAACTATATTTCTATTACTCTAATTCAGGTCCAAGGTTGTATAATAAGCATAAGAAGATAGCATAGCATAGGAATATGTTTGAAAGTATTATCTGATAATGTTTAAAATCATGCATAAAAGCATTAGGAAATGGACTATTAAATGGAATCATCAGTGGAGCATGACATCAAGTTCTTTGGGAAGCAAGAAATTTATGTTTGTACCATTATGTTACACGTTTCATTTAATTTGAATTAGGTCCACCCTATGTCATCCTAGCTCTTTGTAGATCCCTAACCGACATGGAAGAGTGTTAATGTAATTTCATGTATATATTTTAAATGTTTAGATGCATCATCATGTATCTGAGTATGACCGCATGAATTATAATTGCATCTGTGTGAAGTAGAGTTGGTCACTGGTGTAAATTGAAGAGAAGGTGATGAAGAATTACATTCCAATGTGTGTGCCTGTATTAGAAGATCACATGTAGTGAGGAAGAGCATTAGTTTTAACTCTAGCACATGTTGAGTTACTTTGAAGATCCACTTGAGCTTTATCATTGTATTATGTGGGATTGGTGTTCTACCTGTTGTACTGTTTCATTTGGGGATTGATGTCTCCAATAGGTTGGTACCTAAAAACATAATAGGGATTGTTATCTTCGGTAGGTTGGTGCCTACTTTAGTATATAAAATTCACTTGTATATTTTTGCATTGTGAGGTTGGATTTGGGCATTAGATCTAAGCATCTTTTATCATCATGATTTTTCCCATCCTGGGTTTCCACATATATCTGGTGTTCTCTTGTGCAAATGTGTGCACTTATTTTTTTCCTTGATCATTAGCTTTTTTATTTGATTTGAGTGTGGTGTTTGATATGTGCATTTGAGTTAAGAGTTTTAGATATATTTGGTCTACTGATTCACCCCCCCTCTTAGTAGATTGGGTGCCCTTCAATTAGTATTAGATTTGAGTTCCTTTGAAGAAGCCTAATAGCTTAAGGTAGGTCATGGATAGCACAAGAAATTTTTTCTAGAAACAAAGCACCAATCTTTGATGGATCCATTTCTTTATTTTTAGAAGGTTAGGATGGAGCTATTTGATGGCTTCAGGAATGGACATCTGGATGTCAATTGTAGAAGGATATGAGCCTCTTGAAACCCTCTTAGGGATCAGGCTAAAAAGAGGGCTTGTGAACTTAATGTTAAGGCAAGGAATGCTATTTTATGTGGATTGACTCGTTATTCTGAATTTGTGAAAGTGATGTAGTGTAAAACAACAAAAGGCATAGGGGATAAATTGAAGAAATTCTATGAAGGTGATGAAAAAGTCAAAGAGGCAAAGCTGCAAACTTACATCTACCTCAGTTTGAAGGTCTGAAGATGAGGACATTGCTACATTCATGCTTTGAGTTGATGAAGTTTTCAACCATATCTAAGGTCTTGGTGAGAGTTTGAAAGAGAAGATAGTTGTGAACAAGGTTTGATCCTAAAATATCTTCTATTAAGGAAGCTAAGGATCTGAATACTTTAAATTTGATTAAACTACATGGAACTTTGACTGCATTTGAGATGATATTTGAAAATAAAGATTTTGTAAGGAGAGAGGCTACCTTTAGAGTGTTTATGAAGCATATTGATCAAGATTCTAATTTTGAATAAAATTCAGAAGAAGAAAATTTCGTCAAGAAGCTACAAAGAAGTTTCGGTAAGTACAAAGGTAAATTACCTTTCAAGTGTTTCAATTGTGGGGAAGTAGGACATTTTATGGCTAACTGTCCCTATAAGAATACTGACAATGCTAAGAAAAAGAAGGGAAAGAATTCATTTCAGAGAAAGTTTAAAGGTCAAAGGAAACATAAAAGCCTCTACACTAATGAGGAAGAAGACTACTCCATTGAAGAAGAAGAAGAAGATGCATCTAGAGAAGAAAAAGAAAAGGTTGTGTTCATGAATTTTGAGAATGTTGAAGGAGATACAAAAATGGGTTCTAGAAACAATATAGAAGAGGTAGATCTTATGGAAGAATTAAAGTGTGCCAGAAAAGAAATCACAAGACTAAAGAACATAATTGTAGAAGAAGTGGGAGCTAAAGAAAACATATCTAAGGAATTGAAGAAAGTAGAAAAGATGATTGTTGATTTCAAGATCTGAATTGAAGAAGCAAAAAGAGTTGAAGTTATGACAAAATAATTACTATCAAGAGATAAAGACTGTGAAAAATTGGAAGCATAAATTTTGATAGTAAGAAAAGAGCTTGAGAAAGTGAACCAGCATTTGCAGATGAAGTTTGGTAAAATTATTGAAACCCTAGATCATATTTTGGGAAGTTAGAGAGCTTCACATGTCAAACTAGAATAGGTTTTGATGGTCAATAGGTGACAAAACAAACTATGAAGACTACTAAGACAATTCTGGAAGTGGCAGGCTTCAGAAGTTCAAATTCTAAAAGAACCATGGCAAGTGATGAAAGCATGACACATAATGATGACTTCGTTCAAGTGTAGAATAAAAGAAGAAGATCCAAAAGATAGGTATACAATACTAGGTTAAATTTTCCTTTCTCCAGTTATTGTTTCAATTGCAATAATTTTGGTCAGAAATTTGTGGACTGTAGAAGAGCTCTAGTAAGAAGAAACAACTTTGTAATTAACAATGCTTTTGCACCTTTGTATAATTTCAAACACATTGCAAGGAATTGTAGAAGCAATTTTGTGAGTCCTTCGCTACTAAAAAGTGGAAGAAAAGGATTAGAAAGTAGAAGTCATGAGCAAAAAAGGTCTAGAAGAAGGTTCCTAAAGAAAATAAGTCAGAAAAATCAATGATTGTTCAAATTGAACTACATGCTCAAAAGGAGAAGAATATATGGATCATAGACAATGGTTGCTCTAGCCATATGACTGGAGATAAGAGTAAGTTCATGAATTTCATGAAATTTGAAGGTGGTTCAGTGACCCTTGAAAATAATTTAATTGCTAAAATATCTTGTAAGGGTACTTTAAGTCTTGATGGTAGTAAAACAAAGACACATGATGTTTTGTAAAGCATAATTTGTTAAATGTCAGTCAGATATGTGATAAAGAATACAAGCTATCTTTTAGTGTTGAAGGTTTTGAAATCAGGGAATTAAGTACCAATGAACTAATTGTAGAAGGAAGCAAGATAGACAGTGACATTTATCATCTTAGTGAGTTGAATGGAAAAATTTGTCAAACTACGCAAAAAGATGAAAGTTGGCTTTGGCACAGAAGACTAGTACATATGAATTTTGATGATACTGTAAAGATTAGTTTAAGAGGGCTGGTCTATGATATGCCAAAGATTAAGAAGCCTCAATCAATTAGTTGCAATCCATGTCATGAAGGGAAGCAAACAAGAAGCAAATATCCTACTAAGGAGTATTCCACATCAAAACCATTAGATTTGGTTCATACAGATTTGTGTGGACCCATGGGGACTAAAATTCCACAAGGAGACAAATATTTCATGATGCTCATTGATGATTTCACTAGGATGACTTGGATAACATTTATGAAAGAAAAGCCAAAATATTTTGAGAATTTTAAGGCATTCAAGGCATTAGTAGAAAATGAAACAAGAAGGACAATCAAAGTCTTGAGATCTCACAAAGGTGGAGAATTCACTTTTGAGAAGTATGATAGATTTGTGAAGAGCATGGGATTTAGAGGCAATTCTCTACTCCTGGAACTCCATAGCAAAATAGAGTTGTAGAAAGAAAGAACTAGACTGTATAGGAGATGTCAAAAACCATGTTATGTCAATAAAATCTATCGGATATGCACTTAAGAGAACCTACACAAAATACTATATATTTTGAATAGATTCCAAATCAGGCACAAAATTGAGAAGACACCATATGAGTTATGGAGAGGAAGATTGACATCAATAAGACACCTTAGAATATTTGGGATCAAGTGCTACACTAAGAGAGATGAAGAAGATTTGGGTAAGTTTGATTCTAAATTAGATGAAGGCATTTTTCTTGGTTATTCTTTAAGAATCAAAGCCTATAGATGATATAACAAAAGATTGAAGAGGATAATTGAAAGTGCAAATGTGAGATTTGATGAGAATATTCAGTCTACTAGTATTCCAAAAGTAAAAGATGATGAAGAACCAATTCACAACAACATTGAAGATTCAGAAGAAGTGGTTATAAAGACTCCAGCAAAGTATGTTCAGAGAAATCATTATGAAGGTTGGATCATAGGAGACAAAGATAGTGGGGTTTATACCTAAAAGAAACTTGAGAGAGAAAGTGAGCAAGTACACTTTGCTTTACTATCAAAGATAGAGCCTAAGTCATACAAAGAAGTAAGCAAAGAGAAAGGTTGGATAGAAGCTATGGAGGAAGAATTGAATTAGATCATGAAGAATGAAACTTGGGAACTTTTCCCAAGACCTAAAGACAAGAATGTGATTGGAACCAAGTGGGTTTTTACAAACAAGCTAAATGAAGAAGGAGAGGTAATCCAAAATAAGGCAAGACTTGTATGTAAAGGGTATGCTCAGATTGAAGGCATAGAATTTGAAGAGACATTTTTCTCTGGTGGCAAGGCTGGAGGCAATCATAATGTTCTTAACCCTTCCTACATTCAAGAACTTCAATGTGTATCAGATGGTTATGAAGTCAACATTCTTGAATGGAAAACTAGAAGAGGGGGTTTATATTGAACAATCAGAAGGATTTCAATGTTCTAACAATCTAGATTATGTTTTCAAATTGAAGAAGGCTTTGTATGAACTCAAGAAAGCTCCCAGTGTTTGGTATTCAAGGTTGGATGGATACTTGCAGCAGAAAGGATTCTGGAGAGGAAGTGAAAACAATAATTTGTACATAAAATCATAAGGAGAACAACTGTTGATAGTTGCGGTCTATGTAGTTGGTATCATTTTTGGAGTAATAGTGAAGACATGTGCAAGGATTTTCCAGAAGGCAATACAAAATGAATTTGAAATGTTAATGCTAGGAGAATTATTTTTCTTTCTTGGGTTGCAGGTTGTAAAATCAAATAAAGGCATTTTCATTTCACAACACAAGTACATAAAGGATATGTTGAGTAATTTTAGCATGTAATATTGCAAACTGATTGGAACACCTATAGTTACAAGATGAAAATTAAGTAAAGATGATGAATCTGCTCCAAAAGATCAAATTTTGTATAAATCCATGATTGGAAATTTTGTATATGCAACATCATCTAGACCGGATATTATGTAGGAAATTAGAATGGTTGCAAACTTTTAGGAAGCACCTAAAGAGACTCATGTTAAAGCAGTAAAGAGAATATTTAGGTATTTGAAGGCTACCAAAGATTTTGGACTATGGTATCCAAAGAGTGAAAATTTCACTCTGACTGCTTACACAAATGTAGATTGGGTAGGAGGTGTTGATGACCAAAAGAGCGCAAGTGGAGCATTCTTTCTTGGTGATAGTTTGGTGTCCTGGTTGAGCAAGAAACAAGAATCATTCTCTCTATCTATAGCAAAAGCATAATACATTATTGAAACATTATGTTGCACTCAGGTGCTTTGGATGAAGCATAATTTGAAGGAAATGAAGATTGAGTTTGATGAACCTATTACTATTCTTTGTGATAACACCAACATAAATATTTCAAATAATTTAGTGATGCACTCAAGAACAAAACACATTACAATCAAGTATCACTTCTTGATGGAAAAGGTTGCAAAGAAGGAGGTAAGATTGGATTATGTTGATACAAAGGAGAAAGTTGCATATATGTTCACAAAGCCACTTCCCAAGGAGACATTTGAGTTTCTCTAGAAAAATTTGAGAGTTGTTGATCCCAATCTTGAATCAAGAGGTAGCACAGGTTAATGGGGAGTTTGGTCTCCCTACCGCAAGAAGGCTTGGTGGTCTTGCAGAGTATTCTCAGAAGCAGTGAAGCATGGAATCAAGGAGAGTCTATCTGGTAAATGAGTTTTAGGATTATGTAGAGTACTAGAAATACAAAAAGGGGGAGTGTTGACCTTTTCCATTGATGTCAAAGGGGGGGAGAGTAAACTCAAAATGTTGAATTTCTCATAAAGAATAATGATCTCAGAATGCTATATCTTCCATGGGGGGGAAAGTGAAGAAAATGCTACAGTGAAGAAATCATTCTAAAAGTTCTTTTGGTGGTCCAACATTTTGTTGTTTTCCATCAATAACAAAGGGGGAGATTTTTGAACATAGGTTGTCATTGATTTCAAAGGCCATCAGCAATGATAGAGTTTGTAGTCATAAGTTTTTCAAGGATGAAAGAGATTGTAGGAGTACTTTGAATTGTCATTATATTCCCCTTGACTTAAAGTGTTGTATGTCAAAATTTTAGTTTGTTCAGTGTTGGTAATTTTATTATAAAAATGTAAAATCAAGAAATATGTTATCAGTTGTAGTTGTATACTTACAATATCTTGCTTGTATTTATTCTCTATGTCTGTGGTGATTCGAAAGTCTGTATCAGTATGTTTATATTCATGGATATCTTTTAGACAGAGAGATTTCTTTGACAATATTATTATGGTCAACATTTCTTTCAAAAATGCACTTTTTCTCTACAGTTTGGAAGGAGAGTATGTGTACACTAGTATTATCAAATTCTTAAGTTTTTAGAGGTGGTGTTTAGCATGCAAGAAGTTTGAAGTGACAAAATTTCCTCTATTCCTGTTTGGCAACCTGTTTGTGTTCAAGATGTGTGCAATAATGGCTAGTAGCGTGCAAAATTCAAATCTTGTGTGTGGTGTTAGGATAGGACTTAGTTAAGGTTCCTATGGTGGTGCATGGCATTAAGTTTTTTTTATGGAAAGAATTTTATGTTTGGACCATTGTGTTACATGTTTCATGTAATTTGAATTTAGGTCCACCCTATGTCATCTTGACTCTTTGTGGATCCCTGGCCAACATGGAAGACTGTTAATGTAATGTCATGTATATATTCCAAATGTTCAGATGCATCAAAATGTATCTGAGTATGACCGCATAAATTATAATTACATTTGTGTGAAGTAGAGTTGGTCACTGGTGCAAATTGAAGAGAAGGTAGTGAAGAATTGCATTCCAATTTGTGTGCTTGTATCACAAGATCATATGTAGTGAGGTTGTGAATTTGGCACATGTTGAGTTACTTTGAAGATCTGCAAGCTTTATCATTGTATTCTGGTATGATTGGTGTTCTACTTTTTGTACTATTTCATTTGGGGATTAGTGTCTCCAATAGGTTGGTGTATGTCTGTGGTGATTCAAAAGTCTACATCAGTATGTTTATATTCATGGATATCTTTTGGATAGAGAGATTTCTTTGACAATATTATTATGGTCAACATTTCTTTCAAAAATGTACCTTTTCTCTATAGTTTGGAAGGAGAGTATGTCTACACTAGTATTATCAAAATCTTAAGTTTTCAGAGGTGATGTTTAGCATGCAAAAAGTTTAAAGTGACAAAAGTTCCTCTATTCCTGTTTGGCAACCTGTTTGTGTTCAAGATGTGTGTAATAATGGCTAGTAGCATGCAAAATTCAAATCTTGTGTGTGGTGTTAGGATAGGACCTAGTTAAGGTTCCTATGGTGGTGCATGGCATTAAGTTTTTTTTATGGAAAGAATTTTATGTTTGGACCATTGTGTTACATGTTTCATGTAATTTGAATTTAGGTCCACTTTATGTCATCCTGACTCTTTGTGGATCCCTTTCCAACATGGAAGAGTGTTAATTTAATGTCATGTATATATTTCAAATGTTCAGATGCATCAAAATATATCTGAGTATGATCGCATAAATTATAATTACATTTGTGTGAAGTAGAATTGGTCATTGGTGCAAATTGAAGAGAAGGTAGTGAAGAATTGCATTCCAATCTGTGTGCTTGTATCACAAGATCATATGTAGTGAGGTTATGAATTTGGCACATGTTGAGTTACTTTGAAGATCCGCAAGCTTTATCATTGTATTCTAGTAGGATTGGTGTTTTACCTATTGTACTATTTCATTTGGGGATTGGTGTCTCCAGTAGGTTGGTGCCTACAAACATAATAGGGGATTGTTGTCTCCAGTAGGTTGGTGCCTACTTTAGTGTGTAAAATTCATTTGTATATTTTTGCATTGTGAGGCTAGATTTGGGTAGTAGATCCAGGAAACTTTTCTCACCATGGTTTTTCTCATCCTGGGTTTCCATGTATATTCGGTGTTTTCTTGTCTAGATGTGTGTTCTTATGTTTTTCCTTGATCATTAGCTTTTTTCTTTGATTTAAGTGTGGTTTTTGATATGTGCATTTGAGTTAAGAGTTTTAAATAGATTTGATCTATTGATTCACCCCCCTCTCAATATATTGTGTGCCCTTCAAAAATAACAAGATCTTGGGTATAAAAATAATCAAAGGACACAACCTCCTCTTGCATGGTATACATCCAAGACTAGCTATCTTATGTTAAAATTGCATGTGTTGATTGTGTTTCATGTGTTACTTTTGGAATAAACAAATACTAACTACTTTGAAAACACTTTTTTTGAAATATAAGTTTAATTGAGCCAATTCTTAAAAATATTCACTACTAATTATTATGAAATAAAATAATACTAATTACCTTGTAATAATTTTAACATATTAGTAACCTTCTAAAGTGCTTTTCAAAAATAATTTCTAACCTAGCACTTGTAGAATAATTTTAAACTAACACGCATTACAAATTTACAATGTAAAGGATTACATAGATACTAAACTAATCCTCAAACATTTGTTTAATGAGGTAAGTAGCAATTAGTCACCAAGATCAACTTACTAGTTTTAGTTTTTGTGCAAATAAATTAAGGCAATAAGGATTAATTATTTTTGAAATTTTAATTTAAAACTAACACTAATTTCCCATTGAAATTTAACTAACTTTAATTACTAATATATTTTTTCTCAAAATAAATGAAGAAAGACAACACTAATTATGTTAAAATAGAAATTAACTACCCTGCAATTTTTAATTCACATTAATAAATTTAGACAATACTAATAAATTACTTTAAAATAATTTTAAATAATTATATGTAACAATTGAATTACTACATTAGAGAAACTTTCCTTGCATGTAATAATTTTAGTTTAAAGATACATTCAATTATAAATCTATTGATTGAGGTAAATTCTTGATTTATTGCTTTAAGATCTTGTGTAATTTTGGAAGTTTCTAAATAAATTATTTAAGAACTTCTAAACAAAAATCAAAAAATCATTTAAATTAATTTCAATTTGTGAAAGAACTTTGAGTCCTCATTACATTCAACACTAAAAATAATAAATAATTAGCATACATATATTAAATATTAATATATATAAAATATGTCGAGAGTTATCATTATTGAGGCACCTATTGCACTGAGAAAAAATCATATAAAACATAAATTTGAATTCTTATTAGTCTCAATTGAAATCTAAATCATAAATTATGACACACCTTCAATAATAAATCATACATCTAATTTGACCTTATGAACCTAAAGTATTTTAGCGCTATCCAAAATGTGTGGAAAAGAGTGGCACACAAAAGAATAAAACATAGAATCTTGAGAAGAGACTTTGAGCAAAAACTCGGTTTGAACTATAATGCCCTACCACATAACCCTAGAGGAAGTTGTAATAATCTACGAAAAGCACACAATATTTTTATTTATTTAAAAGTACAATATAACATGAAAGTTCACTATCTATCACCAACATCCTCTAAGGCTACGAGACTAAGGTTACGCTTGAATCCCATACATAAAACATAAATACATCCATAGCATGATTAACTACTTAAGAAATAAATGTTCATAAATTCCAAACATGAAATTACATCACAAGATAAGATATACATCAAGATTCCAACATTACATTAACTCATCGATAAAGTTTACATCACTCATTCCCAAAATGAGGTAGTTCATACAAATGTGTTACATAATACATGAGACCTCCTCGAATACAACTAAGGGATAATAAAAATACAAGAGTCATCTATAACAATTACAAAGCATGAAATAATAAGATGGAATCCATGAGCTCTCCAATCTGGAAAACCTCGCCATCATGATCAAAAGTAAAGGGGACCCAACAATGTAGGGTGCACGTTCCTCCCAACCAAGTGGTACCTGAAGGCCCACCCCCCGTGCTAGGAGATAGTAACAAGGATCCAAGACCAAACCTACTACCTCTAGACACAGGCTGACACATGTTGAACTAAACTAAATACAAGAACCATACAATCACAAAGGTCACATTGCTTCTAATGTTACACAATCATTTATAACGCGAAACTAACAAACAGTTGACTTAGGACAAGTGTCATCACAATGTTGCATGGGATATCTTGGTAAGTCTTCCTAGGCCCCGACCCCCATCTTGGGATATCCTAATAGCCTCTCACGACTCTCAGCCCCACATGCAATCCAAAGTGGAATCGAATATCTTTCATGAAAACAAGATATCGATCATGCCATTCCAGGCCTTCTCGTCTCATCCCAAGTCTATACTAGCACAAGGTTCCATAAGTGAGGCACATTAATCTTATTAAGTTTTTAATACTACCCAATCCCCTAACAAATTAATTACATTATCACTGGATTAACTAACTCACAACGAGTTATCCTGTCACCACTTTGTGTGTTGGCTCTCGTTGAAAGCCACTCCCCTAAGACAACCTCGTGGAACAATTCCACTACCCAAGGCAAACTAGTGCTACTACAAATATACCAACAACCCCACTCAAAACATTAGGGAAACACTTCCCCATTCGTGGAAACTGGGTAATCACTAATAAAGGCAACGCACTATCCAAGGGTAGCAAACTAGGTTGACTCAAAAATAATTCACAACCCCCAAATTCCTATTATGACTGGAAGACTTAACATTTCTAAACCAATTTTCTCAAATAAGTAAATAGAGGAAATAACATGCAAAGGAAATCATACAGGAAATAAACTACTTTCGGATATATTAAATCCAATTTCCCCTCTTCAGTGTTATACAATAAAATAATAGCCCAATAAATTTAATAAAATCAAAACCCTTAACAATCAAAGAAGGGAAATTCTAAGTTATATGTAGTTCATTCCTCGATTACTTTTAAAAGAATAATAATTTCTATTTTAAAACTATTTCTTCCAATTCATCTATTTGTGCACCTAATACGTGCAAAAATTTATCTATATTCAAATATATATATATATATATATATACATATAAATTTATTTATTTATTTAAATTAAGAATTATTTTTTTCACCAAATAAACATAATTTAATATTTCTTTATATATATATATATATATAATAAAATATAATATATTATATATATTTATATATAACATATATATTTTAAATCAAATTTCCATACTTATCAAATCGCACTGTATGGCGAAGGAATTTTCTTTTATTTTAAGAGTTCACAAATAAGAGGAGAGGCTAGTTGTAATAGACAGTTGAGCCTCCCTTAATGGCCGCAACCAAGGGAGATGGGGGTTGTGTTGCCCATGAGGCAACGCTCCCTCCACACTGTGGAGGGCGCTACTTCATGGCAGTCGCACCCTCCATACAGTGGAGGAGGTGGGGGAATAACCCCCCCCCACCCCCAAAAACAATAAACTCAAACATAAATAAAATTTTATTCCCTGCGAACAAATTCTCAATTTTGTCGTACGACGCATCAATGGAATTTTTCAGAAGCAGTATATAATATGTATATATATTGAAATATATATATATATTTGATTAAGCAAATATTGTAATTGGGAAAACAATTTTCCAGAAAGAGTTCTACAGGAATTTTTTTTCAAAAAGCATTCAGAAGCCAAATTTTACAAAGAAAATTCTAAAGATGAATTTCTCAACCAAATTAAAGAGGAATCTTTTAGCCTTACCCAGAAAAGAATCTTAAGAAGAAAGAACAAGACAATCTCACACAAATTAATTTTTTACACAAAATTTCCCGAGAAGCTTCAAACCTACAGGGAAATTTCCTACAGAAAACTAAATTTCATTCTGAGGAAGATTTTCTTTCCAGATCTCTAACTGTATTCTCCTGGGTTCTTCTAAATTCACAATAATCCCAACTAGCAATTTTTCTATAGTTTCCACATAGAATTTCAATCTATAGAGGATTTTATATACGGCAATAACAATTTTTAAAACAAAGCTCACTTAAAAGTTTGCATAGACAATCTTTTATAGAGAAGATCTAAACTAGAAGCTTTTCAATATAAACTAAACAAAAATTAAAGAATGAACCTGTAGTCCAATGCCTGTGAATTTGTAAATTTGAAGCAGCACCTCCTCCACAAATCCAAGTATCTTTTCCTGGATAAACAATAAATTCCTTTAGAACAATACAGTTTCTCGAACACAGCAACTTATCCCAAGAGTAACTTTTCTAAAAATTCAAGAGCACCAAAACTTCTTTCTATAGTAATTCGTCCAAAAAAATTCCAAAACCCAACAAAGTCACTTTTCAATCTATTTCCCAACACCCAAAATATCTTCGTGCTTCTGTCGTGAAGAAGCTTCTCACTTCTTCCGTTAAAGCCACAATCGTCTCCCCGTGAACAAATTTCGAACAACCTCATTAATTCTTCTAACACGTGTTAAAACTCACAAAATATCTTTAACAACCAATTTTCATAAAATCCTCGAGAAATTTAAAATTAAAAACATTAAATAATTCCAAAATATTTACTATTTCAAATTTAACTTAATTAACTAATTTAATTAATTAATAAATAATATAATCCTAAGATCAGACTATTTACCAATTAAGATAAATTAATTAATTAATTAATCAATCAATTCACCACTTCTAACATTAAAATAAGATTAATTTAATAATCATTTTAAATAATTCAATCCATTAAATTCCCTTTTTTTAACTTTTTAACATAATAATTCAAAGCAAAATAAACAACTTTTAACAAGCAAAACCGACTAGACTCGATGACACACTGAGACTAGGGTAAAGGATTGACATAAGAATCCTAACTACTATCTCCTAATAAACATTACCGTTGGGTGATGGACACACTCAAACCTGTGAAGCCAGGTGGAGTTGATATCATGTACCTACAAACTTGTAAACAAGGCATATATATACATCATAATAGAACAAACCGTGAAGAGAAAATTGCAGAATCGTAGGGCGCTTGCAAGCGAGTGATGCAATTTTGTCTCTTTCACCAATACACTATCACAAAACTAACAATTCTAACATATATACTCTACTCATGTGCAAATAAAAATGTTATTCCTAATAATCATTATGCTAATCAAAGGCATGTTAAATGATAACATCAAAATAGAGTAACATCACATCAAAACATATAATCCACATCGCTCTATAAATAGTGATCAAATAATAAACAAGCATCATAGTATCTCAAAGTCTAAGTGCAACCAGAAAACAAAGCAAAACAAGGTAGGACATTGTTTGATACAAAGAGCAAAACAGAGGGGTGTTACATGAACAGTTGTTGCATTTTTGCTTCAGTAGTGAATGCAATTATCAAACCAAAGAGACTGCTATATTGGGGACATTAAAAGGCATTAAAGACAAACCCATGAGCACAAGAAATATTTCAATAGGAACCAACAATAATATAAAAGGAGGTGGAGGCAAGGGAGGCAATATCAAAGGAAGAACTAATAATGAAGCAGATAGCCAAAATGGTACTAGTACAGATTAAACACTGAAGTGGCCAATAGCATATGACTGTTGCTTTTTTGAGTTGCTTCATCTCCTTTGTAGGGCACCTTAAGAAATGGAGGACTGCTAGAAATATTCATGATGTTCAAATAAGTATTTCACCGGCATCTAGAGCTTGGAAGCTAAAACAATAGCAGACAAAAATAAGAAATAAAAAATCTCCAATCAATAAAGTGTAGTAAAATTCTAATCTTATAGGAAAAACAATGTAATAAATAATTTTTTTCAACTGGACAAAGTTCAATGAATCTAACATAGATTTTAAGCCTTATAGAAATTACACCTTAAAAATTTATCATTCTTGTAGCTTGTGAAACAGAGATATTGAAATGAAATCCCGTAAAATAGGTCTAAAAATGCATCTGGTGCACAAAAGTTGTCTGGTTTGTAATCAAACAGGTGCATAACCCTAAATATCTTCCAAATTGCAATGAATCTTACATAAATTGTTGTCTCCTTCAAGAATCTTGAAGATCTCTAGCAAGCTTTTTAAATTGTAGAAACCTTGTATTTGAGGAAATAGGATCATAGAAATAAATATAATATGCATCAAAAATCTTGAGACACATACCTAATGGATAAGCTCTGCTTTTGTGTTATATTAATGTCGGATTACATCAACAACTGGTAACAACTTTATGATATTAGGTATTATAAGTTAGAAGGCAAAAAAATCTAAATCTACCGTAAAAATTGTCCAATCTAATCGGTATTGACCTCGTTGGAATTGACTTGTTCAAAGGATGGCCGCTCTTTAATCCGATTTCGAAGCTTTGCGGTCGATGACAGAGATTTTTGTAATTAAATCAAGTATCTAAGCTTCAAATTATTTGTACTCGTCTGCTTTCAATACAAACGTTTAAGCTTTTCTGTCGTAAAAATTCCATCATAGAGAGACCTCTACCGATTTCAATTACTGCTTATATCGTCAATGTAAACGTTCTCTCTTCGCCAAAATTTCGATGAATTTTACGGTGAAACAATTGGAGAAAAATAAATGCATGACTGCCAGCTATACACGTCAAAATAAATGCAAAGAATAAAAATGTACACAGATTCGTTGATGCCTCTGTAGGAAGCCTCTAGACTTAATTAATTAAAAGAATGTTTACAACTCAATCTTTTTTCTTAATTTATATTTATCAATTAATTTAATAGTCATCTTATTAACAAAAGAATTTCTTTATTTCAAATTTTAAATTTATGATTTAAATAATAAGAAATTTCACATGTAAAGACCCAAATCCATATTTTGAAAAAATTCAAACTAATAATCTATATTTTGAAGAAATTCAAACACTTGATTTATTGATTTGATGTTATCCTATTGAATAATTTTCTCAACTTTCTAATAAAAAAAAAAATTTAAAAAGGTAAACTTAATCTTCTAAATTATTTACTCCTACTAATATTTTTTATTATATTACTAATTAATTAAAATATAAATCAATTTCATACCAATTAAATTATAAATCAAATTTTATATTAATTACAATATAAACTAAATTTTGTATTAATTAATTTATAAATTAAATTTTATATTAATTAAAATATAAATCAATTTTATATTAATTAAATTATAAAACAAATTTAATATATAAAAAGAATGTTTATTTTTTAAGGGTTTTTAATAAAAAGTTTTTAGAAAACAATTATTGGGGGAAACTTACCATAGTTGTACCCCTCCCCCTTCCCCATTTTATCATTATGAGGTCGCCTGTTAATAGGCCCGTGACCTATACAAACATGTTGCGGCCTAATAAATATTTTACATTTGTTTTTCATTTTTTTTTAATATTTATTTTTATTTTAAATTTTAATTAATTTAAATAATTTTTTATAAAAAATTCTTTCAAATTAATATTTTAATATATATATTTTTTAGAATAGTTCAATAATATAAAAAAATTAAAATAGATTTAAAAATAAAATTACAATGGAATTTTAATTAATGTTTTAAAGTAAAATTTAAGAATAAATTTAAAAAAAAAATCAAATCTAAAATAAAATTTTAAGTAATAGTTTTTAATAAATTCTCAAACAAAAAAAATCATTTTTAAAATAGTATTTAACATAGGATTAAAATAAAATTCTTAACATGGCTTAACATGGAAAATATCTTCTACATTTTTTTTAAAAACAAATTAAAGTCTGATTCTTTTGAGGCAAGATTAACTTGAAAGAGAGTAAAATACCCATACATAAATATATTAATGAGAGAAAGAAGGTCCAACGAAGCTTGCCTGTATCGCAATTGCCCAAATCCCTCTCTGTTGATCCAAGCTCTTCAAACCTTCCTAGTCCTTGCTCCTCTACAGCAAGGTAAGAAAAAAAAAACCTCCTTCCCTACTCCTTATCTTTTCCTAAGAAATTACTACCCTTCGAATGCAAAGAAAAACCAAGATGATTATTAATGACTATGAAGGATTTTAAATTTTATCACCCCTTGAAATAGGCTGGAGGAGAGCCTTATTTATAGAAAATGTATACTGGTTCAACGATCAAGATTTAATGGCAAAAATCAGCGGTCAAGATCGAAGAAGTGAAGAGGAAAGTTTCCATTCTAACTCATGGGAGGATAATAATAAATTTTGAATTTAAAAGGATGGATAAATGTGCATTTGAAGTATCCAAAAGGAGTAGTTAATTGATAAGGAAAAATTTAAATTCTAAAATGAAATGGAGTTAACTGATAGGAGACGAGGTGTTGACTAGAAATAAAAATAGAAAGTTGAAGTAGAGAAATATTGCAACTTTTAAATAAAATAAAATTTATTTATTATTTCATTCAAAATTTGAAAAGGATTCATATTTCCATAATTAAATTTTACATCATAAATTTTATTTTTCAAATATTTTAATTCATTGATTTTTAATATATTTCTCCTTTAGTTTTAATTCCATAATAAAATAAAATAATAATCTTTTTTTTGGCAAAAGGTGAAAAGCCAGTATATTATATTAATATTAAGATATGTAAATACAAAAATGCCAAAAGTGGCTAGAGAGTCCAAATTGCTTCAAAATTAATGTAGCACCTATAAGCATACACCAACTACCTAGAACCCAGGTGTGATTACATCCATACATATATATGCAGCCCTATACAAAATACTACTATTAAAACCCCATATTTTTCATATTACAACCTGCCACTCCAACTTACAAGCCCATGTTTCATATCCCATAATTTAAACCTCTCTGCAAGGATAGTAGATTGAATTTTCAGCTTGCTCTTCTTAAATTACCATCTGCACTTGATTTGTTGCAATAGCCTAAGACTGAACTGTGATGTTGATATCAGGAACTTGGTGAATAGCTTTATCTCCCCTACAAACTAGTGGCACAACAGAAACAGAGTTACAAACTCTACTTCCATGTGTTATCTCACAGTAGCGTACATTTCCCTGATCAACCTTGTACAAAATAGATTCTGATTACAAATGTTCTCTCACACTATTACAATGCTCGTATAGCATACAATGTAGAGCATCGCCCAATTGACCAAACCCCTACTCATTACAAAGTATCACAATGTATACCATTCACCCATCGTCACTTCAGTTCCATAGAACCAATTGTTATAGTTCCCAACTGTCATTTCAACTTCTACAAGTAACTATCATTAACCGTGTCAAGCCATCGAAGAGACTCACTTCATGTTCTCTTTGATAACACCAAGTCTCTCTGATGTCTGAATCATCCTGTTGAGTCAATTCACCAAACAACCTTCAACGATCAACAGCCAATCACCACTTTCCATTTTGGCACCAATCAGGTCCTACCACGGCATGCTCCATGAGTTATTGAGTCAACCTCATCGCCATATCAAGGAGATACCAATTTGTCTCCCACTCATATAAGGAAGTCACATCGATGAAGCTAAATGGCTTGTCTTTGCGGTTCATAAGTCAAAGGTTTCCAAAACTTCATAACCCCCAACTTGTGGTTCTAAAGTTCTAATCCTTCACGATCTCATGACATTGTTGCAACTATCGAACCATCGAGGAGACTCAAGGAAGAGTCCCTTTGATAAGGCTAAGTCTCTCTGACGAACATTGTAGGAACCCATTGTTGTATCGAGGAGACATGAAACAATGTCCCGATGATCTAACCACTTCTCGTTGATAGAACACAATGAAGAACGAATAACAACCATCATACCAATATAAGGAAGACACATTGATGAAGCTTATCAACTTGTCTTTGCAGTTAGTAAGTCGAAGGTTTCCAAAACTTCATAACCCCCAGCTTGTGGTTCTAAAGTTACAATCCTCTGTGATCTCAAGACATTGCCGCAGCTATCAGACCATCAAGGAGACTTGAGGAAGAGTCCCTTCGATAAGGCTAAGACTCTCTAACAAACACTGCAGGAACCCATCGTTGTATTGAGGAGACATGAAATAATGTCTCGACGATCTAACCACTTCCCATCGATAGAACACAATGGTGAACGGATAACAACCATCGTACCATCAATGGTACTATGGACAAGGTCCCACTGATAAAGAAGAGTCATACCAATAAAGGGGAAATCACAACTGCTACAGGAAGTCAATCAACAAACTTATCCTTGCTCTCCCTATTCTAAATTCGGCCTTGTACTAATGTAATAGAGGTCGAACAATGACCCATACCAATTCACCCCACTTCTAAATTTGGTTATCGTTTTCCCATTAAAGGTGTTCCCTATTGGATTTCATAGAGAGTGATCCCATCATGACTTCATAGAAGATTTTAAAATTCCCATATGTCATTTAAATTGGATTTATTACTTATGACATATAGCTTGATGGGGTCACTTAAGCACGAACCATGCTTAATTTGACGCATTCACCATTTCCTTTACCACAATCCCTACTAAATCTAGAAATGCTTCAATTTCACCAGCATTTTCTAAAATAAATATTTCTTCTCTCTGACATCCCATGTTTTCCAACTGATCTGCTAAACAATTTCCCTCATGATATATATGTGAAATTTGAAAAGATTCAAATTTGTCTATTAAGCTCCAGACAATCTACATTATGTATTGAAGATTCCAATTATAACAAGAATGCTCTTTGCATGTATTTATTATTACTAATGAGTCTCCTTCTATATGTATTTTGGATATACCTAGTTGATTAGCAAGTTGAAGACCAAGAAGAACTGTCATCGACTCAGCTATAGTGTTTGTGCCGGAAGCGAGGGAAATAGATTTGGCTACTTTTAACTTCCCAGTTGAATCCTGGATGCAAACTCCTACTCCTAACACTCCTGGATTCCCTTTGGAGGCACCATCAAAATTCATTTTGAAGAAACCTAGCTGAGGCAGTTGCCATTTAACTTTTATCCTGTCAACCTTAACCTTATGAGGTTTCTTCAAACTACCTATGAATGGCAGGCTTATACTCTTCCAATTCTTTAGGATATTTTCATCCCATGCCATGAAGAGTGAATTGATATTCTTATGAGTTTGTACATAAACATTCACTACTTTTGAGACTGACTTTTCTATTATGCTTTGAACATGCTAAACTAAAGAGGATACCCTTCTAAATATGTGTTTATTACATTCCCACCATATAGATCAAATTACTATAGCAGGAATCAAACATCAAATGCAAGCGAAGAAGGAAGATTTGAATAACACAAGCCAAGCTCGAAACAAATCCCAAACTGTCCTAGGCAAGGGGGTATAAAAACCTAATTTATGCAATATGAAAATCTAGCATTCCTGGGCAAAGGAACACTGCAAAAATAGATTATCGGTGTCTTCAAAAACTTCTCCACATAAAACACACTTGAAGGGATCTGCAATACCTAACTTGTTTATCCTTTCACTTATTAGAACCCTCTTGTGCAAAACTAACCAAGCCAACTTTACTTAATAATTATTGTCAAACCAACTTTACTTAATAATAAAGAGTTTCATTTTCAAATGTTTTAGGAAGAGGGTTGTGATAGTTACAATTACATGACCACATAAAATAATAATTATTGTCAAACCAACTTTACTTAATAATAAAGAGTTTCATTTTCAAATGTTCTAGGAAGAGGGTTGTGATAGTTACAATTACATGACCATGTAAGGATAATACAAGTAGGCATGAGTGACCTATGAAATTGTAGATGACCTTGGTTCTTCTTTAAAGATCACATGGTGGTGTGGAAAGACATATATACTCAATTTTTAAATGAAGAAAGGGACAGGGAAAATGATTGTAGAGCATAAAATACAGAGAATAGGTTACAAACTATTAGGGTTTCTTTCTAACAATGGGTTTAGGGATTTTTTGGATTTTCTCACAAAGGATGTAATGTCATGTTGTAAATCCAACTTGGAATATTTTAAGTGTATATTTGAAATATTTTGAATTCCTCTATAGATGTTGCATACATTTTAGATGATCTTATTGGTCTTCTTAATCACATATGTTGATTAAAGTGTTATATTGACTAGTTTATAAATTGGAAGGTATTAAACTCTTCAAAAATATTTTGCAAGGCATCATAACACAAGAAGTGTGTAGGTTATTTATGGATAACTAGGATAGATTCAACTGGATGTCCTACAATTCATCTGCCTCCTTTTTTGCATACATAAAGCCTAGATTATGTATAGAATCTAGGGATATAATCCTTATTTCTAGCTTCCTTAAGGTATCATAGAGTGGGTTTCTTTTGGTTTTCCCCTTTCGATCATAAATTATAAGAATCCACTACCCTTATTGGAAAAAGGCATCCATCTTCTTCATGCTCAACCTCCCATCTCACTAACACATTCAAAACACATAAAATTAGTTTTCATTTTTTTATGTTATTTTTATTACCTTTACTCCATGTGCAAATGTGTGGAGTATCACTAGGGATTACCAAAGAAACATCTTCAAACTATTTACATGGTTTTTTATTTACTTTATGGAGGTGCAGAACCCTTGTGTTATCAAACCAACATATTGGGACTTAGTGATAGACAAATAGGAGTGTTCCATGCATTGGGTATGGTTTGTTCTAGTGTTTATTTCCATTCCTCATAGTTATCTTTAATACAACATCTCAAGAAATATCCTCTTGTCCTAGTAGAGCCTAAAATCTAAGAAGGCATTACCCACCTTAGCAAATTGGTCCATTTTTTTTCCTTATCTAATCATAATTTATAGACCCTTTACCCTAAGTTTGATACCCCTAGCACTAAAAAAGGACTTCCTTTAAGGATTAGGGAGCCTATAATTTTGAGCATTGATAGTATACACATATGATCTCAATTATAAGCACTAGAATCACAACATCATACCCAAAATGGTCATTATCAAAGATCATAAGATTATTATTATAAAGAAAAATATATGTAACTTCCATCTAATTTTATTTGTATCATAGGCCTAGTGATAACCCTTTATGTTAATCCTTTATTTGTAAGAAATTATTTATAGACTAAATAACTAAACAATATCTTTCAAAGGGTCATCTGTATAGTCTTTCAACCATACCATGCCTAACACAATGATGAGTATTTATAAGACAATTATACCTAATACTCTATTATATATGTGTAAAACAAACATAAGATCACAAAAAAATAAAGAACATATAATATGATTGAAAAATGTGTATGGTAGATAATAAACACTAGTGGGGTGTATACCACCTATCAATTCATAGGGATTGATCTTTGGATGACTCTAAAACATCCAAAAACTCCTTTCATACCCATAAACTCAAATTTAAACATAATGCTTTGTACCAAAATTGTACAACTAAACAAGCTTGTGTGTAAGTATTGGTAGGTGCAAGTAAATTCTCTAGAGCTCTTTCATAGTCACACATCCTACCTCATCTCTTCATTCATGAATCAATATCATTCCCAAAAATCTTCATAATAATGTCTTAACTAAACTCATTTAAGTCCTTAAATTATGACCACTATTAAAGAGTATAGATTTGGAGTCCATCAAGGACTATGGTAGCGTGGTGTGATAGTTTATAGTTAATTTTTAACTAAAAGGCCTACTTTTAGAGTTATTAGACCAAACACTAATTCCCACACATATTCAAAAAATAAGTCCCTTTGTTACCAACTAGTCAACTAAAGTGTGGATCAAGTGGTTCTAGGCATTAGGTATTACTTAGGACATGTTAGACTATTGTTTAGTCATTTAGGTCTTAGGACAAAGTTAAAGACATACATATATGCATGCATTTCCAAACAAATTCTCAAACCTTCCAAAAGTGAGATTAACATCATAAAAAATTATAGTGTCGGAAAATATACTCCTTTACATTTCACACTATGTTTGGGTCCCTTAATAAATTGGACTTAATTAAGCCTCTAATTGGCCCTATTATGCATGTACAATCCCAATTAATTTCAATTTTTGAAAGGGGAATCATGATTTAATTAATGTAATTATCATTTTTAACACCCCAAAATGAATAGGTCTTGGCAATTTAGGTTAGGACCCATTCGCCCTTGGGCGAATGGGTCCCCTTTAGTTGCTAAATTCAAATTTTAAATATGTTTTTTGCAGCCTTTTTATGATTCCAAATTCAATTTCAAATGTTGGCTTGTATGTTTAATTTTCAAGAAATTAGAAAATCGTTTATAAAAGCAAGGTCTTTTTATCAATTCAATTCCTAGAAATTCATGAGAGCATTAATCCAAATTTCACAAGAGCTAAGATTATTGTCAAAGGTGTTCAAGAGAAGATTCTCAAGCATTTGTTGTAGCAATCAAGATCTCAAGCATCATGTCAAAGTTATCAAGCATCATGCATGTTTTTGGAGCTAACATTGTGATGTAGGTTTCAAGCATTCAAGTCAAGATTCAAGCATCAAGATCACATCATCAATGAAGTCATTTTATGCAGGATCAAGACCTTGGAGATATGTATTAAGTTTCAGTCCTTCAAGGATCTCAAATCAAGGGTTTGGTGAGTTTCAACATAGAAAGTGAACATTCATCATTCCTTTCATGTTTCATTGTTTCATTTCAAGGTGTAATAACCAAAATGGGGTTTGACCAAGGCAAACCCCTATTCACCAAAAACAAACAATGCTCCCCTCTTGTGTGTTTTACAGATCTTAGGTTGAAGAAGGATTGAAGATCTATCAAAAGAGCAAAATTTTAAAAGTTACAAAAGTTGTCAACATTGTCGTCAAGCCACGAAAACTCACTTTCAAAATTAAATTATTAATTTTATGACTATGAAACCTAGAGGAATTGAGAGTGCAGACTAGGGACTAGAGGACTGTGAAAACATATATTCAACCCTTATAGCAAGACCCATTCGCCCAAGGGAAAATGAGTCCCAGGAGGACACTCAACACAACCTTTTTGTGACAGGTGCATAGAATTTAATCCTTCTCAGATCCGTTATTACTTTGTTGATCTATCATATTAAGGTTTAATTTAGAGGTTTCATGTGTTACATTGCATGATTGCATTCATTTAGTATTTTTCATTCATCTCCCAAAAGTGCATTTTAGGCTGATTTACCCCGTCCTAAGTCATAAGGAAAACAACAAGATCTCCATCAAGGTTGGATTACCTAAGGGTTGAAAGTCAATCCTATCCTAAGGGATCTCTTTTTCCTAATGAAAATAGTAAGATAGGTGCATCACACCCCTTCATATTGGTGAACCCATTTTCCTTTGTTTCATTTTGGTGAACCTAACATTATACATAATTGTTTCTGAATTTGGTCCATTTAAACCCTAGATCTAGGATTTGCATTAGTTTGCATTGCATTGAATTATTTTGCATCTCATTTAGGGTTGTTAAAATTACATTAGTTTGCATCTCATTTAGGGTTTTAAGTTTGCATTTTGCATCCTTTTAAATCTGAAAAATTCAAAATTTTGCATGCATATTACATTGATTTTGCATAGTACTTGCATATTAGGTACTTTTTATCATTCACATTCAAAAATAGGATCAAAATTGAATTTCAAAAAGTGTCATATTTTTCATTATTTGTCATTTATTGCACTTGCATTTAGACATCAAAATCTAGAAAAATCAGTCACTGAAACCATAGTTTACAGTCTGAAATGGGAAACCCTAGCATTCAACCTTAGACTAAAATTTAAATTTTTGTAACCCTTGTACTAAGACCCATTCATCCTAGGGATAATTTTTCCCTGTACAGGTGTTGTTTCAAACTTTTGGGCCGTGATTTGTATTTGTTTTCTTCATTATGATCTCTTGTTAAATCTAGGTTTTAGTTTCAAAAATCAAAAAAATCTGCCATTATTTGCATTAGGTTTAATTGGTCAAATTGAGTGCATTATTTGAAATCAAAATTGGCATTAAAAGACATCATTTTCAAGTTTTTCCATAGCATAATCACTAAATTATCTTGTTTAAAATCTAAAAATTGCTCCATTTTTTTTATACTTGCATTGCACTTCATATTCTAGGGTGTTTGATTGCATTTATCTAGTGTCTATTCTCCATTTTGGGTGCACTTAGGTTTGATGAAACTTGTATAAGCTTCACAACCTGGTGTCCTATTACCAATACTATAGTGAGACATATTTTGAGACTCATGCCATCCCGCGCTACCACACTTGGCGTTGATCTTGAGTTTTCCAACTCTTTCACTCATAGTGTTGATACTTGTCAACCCATTATGGAACATAGCTTTGATACCTCATTTCCAATGACCGCCCTACCCACAACCAATGTGACTGACGTTGACACAATGGTTTCTAATGTCCCTCAAGAAGAGCTAAAACAAATAGATGAAGATTTAGAGAAATTCCAAAACTTTGTCAGTTCTTAATACATTGCTAGTACACCAATTCTAGTCATAGATAACATGAGGAAAATACTTGATAACAAACAAGGAATAGAGATTGTGTGTAGCCAAGCCCATATTATTGATAAACATGTTTCTACAGTAGTTATTTATGCTCAAACTTCAGGGTATACTCAAAGTCAAGGTTGAAATCCAATTCCCCCTTCCACAACTATGACCTCTATTCCTACATACACTGATCCAACTATTACAACAACAAAACAACCCACTAGCAATGTCAATACCACCTTAGATATTTCCACTGGGAATCCCTTTAGTTTTATGCATTCAAATCTTATATATCCTAATCCATCTCCCCTCATAAAATTATAATTCATTTGTCCTCTAAATACATATACACCTCCACCTTATTCACCTCCATCTCATAGCACAAACAACGATCCCGTCCTTGACCAACTCTTACAAAATGTTTCATCCCTCCAACAACAAATTGCCACATTGAACCAAATTCAAAATGGCCAACCTTCACAATATTTCAAAAGAAACCCTTTATCCTTGGCGATATTAAGAGCACAAATGCCACAAGGCATAAATATTTCTAGATTTGAGAAATATGGTGGAAAAAGAGACCCTAGTAACCATGTCTCGGCATACACAGCCTTATGTAGTGACTTCATTTTTTAGGATAAGCTCTTAGCTAAACTTTTCCCTAGATCCTTGAAAGACAATGCCTTAGAGTGGTTTTGTTCTTTACCGAATAGCTCAATCAGTTCATTCAATGAATTTTTTGATGCCTTTCTTAATCATTTCCAAGTGCACATGGGTCCAAGATGACCTTAACTGATTTAATGCAATGTAAACAAAACAAATATGGAAAGGTCGCCGATTTCATAGCACGATACCAATTGCTTTACTCACAAATCAACACTAAGATTCTTGATGCTGACCTTCAAAGAATATTCATGCAAATTTACATACCAATATTCAAGCTAAAGTTGAGATGTTGAAGTTTCCCTCCTTTACACACTTGTGCATGACCCTTCATGATTATCATAATTTTGTTATTCATCACAAAGCAAAAACTCCTTCTAACCATCTTGAGAAATCCAAATTTGTGCCCCATAACAATTTTCAACATTTGAAGAAATAAAATAAGGGATTTTTACAAATAAATACACCTCAAACAAATTAACATGCTCACTCCCAAGTGACTGCTATGAAAATGACAAATCCGTGTCCATTTAGGAAGAGGAGTAGATAATTTACCCCTTTACCTGATACCCTTCACTCCATCATGTTGTAACTTATAAGTAAGAACTTAGTTACATTACCTCTTGTTGGAGCCATTGATACAACTAAGCCCTTACCCCCAAACTTCAACTTGAATTCCTTTTGCCATTATCATTGACAAAACGGACAAGATACAAAATAATGTAAGCATCTTAAACATATTGTGTAAGATCTCATTGATTCTAATCGCATCCAGATTGGTGATGTTAATGATCAAGGAAATAAGTTTTTTTCCCCACCCAACCAAAATTTTCAAATCTTTACCAACCCCATGCCAAATCATAACATATCTTTTGTAAAAGCTACTGATGCCAAGAATGTTGTGATGAATGTTGAAAAACTTGAAGATACAAATAATGACAATATAAAAGAAAATGAAGGAGAATTAGACCATGTGGTCAGCTTTATTGATGTTCAACCTCATAATGTCTAAACCAAAATGCCCCTTGACATTGCTTTCTCACAAAATGACATAATTAGACGTGCACCCAATGGTCCTCTTTACATCGACAAAAGAATCAATGATAAGCCTACTAATGGGATATTAATTAATCTTGTGTGTGTAGAGAATGTGATCATCGAGGAAATATTATTTATGCATTAACTTTATCAAGATTCTCATGAACAACTAAAAGCATGGATCAAAATGCATAATGGTTTTGCTTGTCCTACGATAGGGTCGATCACCCTTCCTTTAAAAGTTGGACCAAAATAATTAAATGTCTCATTCTCCATCATTCCATCATCGGACCAATTCCATGTGAATCTTGGTTACCCATGGCTGCACCCCATGGATGTCATCCCGTCAATAGTGCATAAATCCTTAAAGATTCAATTTGGAAATGAGATCTTTATTGTGCATCATAATGGCTTTAATCTTGTGTCTTCCCATGGGAATTTCTCATTGGATTTCTTTTGGCCCAAACCTATAGAACTTATTAAGCCTCGTGAAGACTTATTTTTTAAATCCTATCAAAAGTTTAAGGCAAAGCGCATAGCAGAGTTATCCCTTAGCAACATGCCTCAACCTATGATTGAGCCTCCTATCATTGATGAAACCATGATTGAACCAAAATCCCTTCCAAGTAACCAAGAACAACCCATGACAAATCCTTCGCCTATGTCCTACAAAAGACCAAGAGATAACCAAATAAGTCCTATTGTCCCTCCTAAGATTAAACAAGTTTATAAAGCTAAAGAGAAAGTGGTTGAACAACCTCCCATGGTTCCTTTCATTCCTCCCTTGTGGGAAGAAAAGCAACCTATGGTTGATAAACCCGCTCCTACACAATCACAACTTGAAAATCTCACAAAAAGAAATAGAAATGCTAAAGAGCATAGGTGTAAATGTCATGCTATTGCTCATAAGTTAAAAGAAGAGAATAAAAAAGAAAATCAAGATCAAACACCAATTGAAGAAAATCATGATGACTCTCCACCTTTTCCATAACAAAAACAAAAATAAACTTCTATGGACATTGTCATTAGGCCTCCTGTTGTGATTATTTTGGATAATGATGATGATGAGATTGATAAGATCGACGAGGAAGTGCATAATGAGCTAAATTTATTATTTTCCTTTTCCATGAGCTTAGATTATAACAACCGTGATGATCCTCCTAACAAGAGTGACTCACCACGCCTTGAACCAGGTGATGCTCCTAGTACAACACTTATTGTTGTCCCTTTGGCTAGTTATTTTCCTTTTATATATGATGAACAAGATTGGGATGCAGATGACCTACTATAGGTTGACTCGCATGTTCCATACTAGTCTTCTCTTTGTGTTCTTTGTGATTGAATGTGCGTAATGTGATCCCCCATACAGTGTTTCTTGGCATGTCTTTATATGTTTGTGAGCCTACTTTGGATGACCCTTGTCACTCCATTGGTGCAAGGATACAAAAGAAGTGAATCTATTGTGACATTATTTTATTTGTATCTACATTCTTCTACATGCCATAAACCTTTTGTTTAGGGTAAAATCAAGAATTTGGGTCCACGAAGAGGGGAAGTTTCAACCAAAAAAAAAATCTCGTAGGAAACATGTATGCGTTATTAAAAAAACATGTATGCATTATGCTTCGGGTACCCAAGCCTAAAAAAAATGTGTATGTGTTATGTTTCAGGTACGCACTAAAAAATGTGTATGGGTTATATAACGCGTACGCATTTTATAACACGTACAAGTTATTTATTTAAAAAATTAAATACCTTCTAAAAAATATTTAATTTTTTAAATAATCAAGAAAATAAAGAACACTTATGTGTTTTGTAATGTGTACACATTTTTAAAATTTTGAATCCCCAACCCACATGCTGCCTCAGTTTTAGGCTCAAGAAAGGCTTGGCAACCCGACCCTTAGCCTTTGACCTGCAACTAAAAACTAAGGCAGGTTCAAGAGAAATGTACAACTTTGGCAATATGGCTGATGGACTTTTTTTCTAAATCAATCTATGAAATTAAAACTCATTAGAGAACATGATGTCTAGTTTCCAAATATATAAGTTTTGAAAGATTGGATTATATTTGTTATTTTTTAATTAATTTATAAGAAAACTAGTTCATAAACTTGAAATATCAGACTTTTTTTTGGTTAATTTTCTTGTAAAAAAAATTATATGGCATCAATCTTCAGAAAATTCTCTACACAATGAAAAAAAGGATTCAAAAAAAGTTTATTTTAGGTTCAATTATGTTGCTCGTACACATTGATTTTTAAAAACAACAATTAAGGCCCATAAAAATTCAATAAAAAAAATTACAAAAAAAATTCTCATCAATCTTCATGTTGTTAACTATCTTTCCCCAAAAGGAATTAGAAAAATAATTTTATTTGGGTCAAAAAGTGTTGTTTATACACGTGCATGGTATGGTAAAAAAAATGACTTTTAAAAAGTGGTTTTTATGCATCCCTATCAAAATTCATTTTTTGTCATCTGGGTATTCGAATAAATTACATATTTGGAAACTAGATTCAAAATGCTAAATTTATTATTACTTACTTTTTTTAAGATTCATTATGTAAGTGCCTCAAATTTTCAGTCCAAGTGTGACAAATTCTAAAAAATAGCAAAAATAATTCCACTTTTTGAGCTTTTTGTGGACCCAACTTCTTGCATCAGCCCTCTCGTATTTTCCTTTTGGGGATGACACAAGGAATAAAGACATTCAAGTATCTTCCATGTTGACCCAAAATCTTCCCTCTCTCTCTCTCTCTCTCTCTCTCTCTCTCTCTCTCTCTCTCTCTCTATGTGTGTGTGTGTGTGTGTCATTCTTCATTTGTGCTTGTTGTTCCATAAGTCATTTGGAGGATGATGATGGTTCCAAGCTTGATTATATCATTGCAGCAATGACAAACGCTGACCCCAAATCCATGGATCCCTTATGTGTTTATCTTAGGATTGCATATGAGGGGAACCTCCCCTTTCATGATGTAGCTCTACTCGGAAACATATATTTTACATAGTGCTTTCCAAATAAAGCTCTCATGTATTGGCATTTATTGTGTTCTAATTTAAAGTAATTGCTCATGGGATGGTGTTTTGCAATTTCTTTAAAGTGGGGGCATACATGTCCCTGCTCATTATTTGTTTAAAGTGTGGTCTTCTTACTTCACATGACGTGTCTTCTTGGTGATTTCATTGGGTTTGATGTTCCTTCAAGAGCATGACCTTTCTTGGCATATGGCATTCCTCTTAGTGGTGATGCTATGGATTGCATTCCCTAAGTAGTGAATCTTGTATCCTCGACTAGTCCTCTCTTGGAGACATTAGGAATTTTTTTACCTAAGGTAAGACCTTTCATGAACTAAGCAAAAACCCTTTGAATATCCTATTGCATGTATCAAGGCCACCAAGAATAACACAAATTGCTTGCCAATATAGCCTTTATGTTTTTTTAACGCCACCAAGCATAACACAACTTGCTTGCCAGTGGAGCCTTTTTCATGAGTGCCTAGCATAACGCAACTTGCTAACCTTGTGACAATTTATGTGGCACCTTATAAAAGTTATCAGGATGTTACACCCATCATATTCCTAAAATTATGTTTCACTCTATGGTAATTAATGTGATGAATCATGAGATTATGAAACCTTGAAAGCTGCATATTATGATGGATTTGTGCAATGATATGTTACTAAATTTAAATGGAATGTTGACGATTATTTGATGTCATGAATGTGATGAAATAATATGAGATGATTTTTTTTCTTTAAAGAAAATTATTAATGAAATTGCAATAATATGAACATGATGTAATTGTTTCCAAGCTAACTACCTGTTTGTTTTCTTGAGTGAGATTGTAGGAGAGATCCAAACACCTCCAGAGAGAAGAGGGGGAGTATCACTTGGGAGAAGGGTAAAGTAATGAATATTTTGGTGATGTCATCTGAGCTTAGCATCAGTTAAGTATTGTTCTTATAAACCTAAAATTGTCTAGGGTTTTTAGTTGCGTCTTGGGTAAGTTTAGCCTTATCGCTATATAGCCTTGCTACCTTCTTGTTGATTCGATTGTTAATCTAATAAGTTATGAGGTAAGCATCTTGCATATAAAATGAAAATATATGCAAGCATATGCATCAATGTAAGAGTGAGTGTGTTTATATAACATATGAACATGTCTATGTTGAGTATATGTTAACGTAACCATACACACACATATATATATACTCTTATAAGCATACACATATAACTATATTAAGGAAACAAGGTAATACAAATATGAATGAATATGTATATATGTTGCATATTATATGGGGGATTATAATTACTTGCTAACTAACAATAGCATGATTGTAGAAGCATGATAACCGGTAAGAATATTGATGGTGTTAATTTATGAAATAATGGTTAAATGCCAAATATAAAGGTGTTGTATATTTTAGACCACCACATAATGGCTTAAAATATTTAATACTTGGTAAAAGTAAGGCTTTGTTAATGCTTGTCAGTTGTTCAAGCCATGATATTTGGTAGGCTTGACTCTTTTTTTAAAGAGAAGTACATTAAGAGTATGAAGCTTGATTCTTAAATGAGGAGCACTTTTTGGTATTTGAAATGAAATTTGCATTATTTTAATGCCAATGTAAGCCTTAAAAGGAAGCAACATAATGTATTGAGGTGGCATAAAACTCTCATTCTTTTGAACTCAAACTTACCACGTAGAATCTCGTGGCTTACATCATGCAAGGGTAGGAAGAAACTACCTTGTAATTGTTTGCTATTTTTTTCTTGCTAAAGCTCGCACGAGAATATCTTCTTGGAAAAATCGTTGGGCAAAGAGAGGTGGAGGTTAATGCAAACCTAAGAGCATTATCAAGGAGGATAGGATGTGAATTTAGGGGGGAGAATTAGTTAAGGGAACCAATCACCAACCTGAGGGAGAAAAATCATTCTAGAGAAGGGAATAAAAGGTAGTCTAAACCTGTGGATAAAAACTCTCACTATCTTGCATTACCAAAAAAAATGGCAGAGTGAAGGTGGAAAGATATAGAAAAAGGGTGTTGCATTAACAATTAGAGGGAGATAATTATTTTTACTTACCTTGAGTGGGGTATTTTTATCTTTGGGACTTGGGAAAGGAGTGTTTTATTTCACAGGCAATTTTCCCAAACAACATGAATATTAAGAATGGGTGCTGCCACTTTTGAGGGGAGGGGTGCCATGAAGCTGTGCCAAAATGGAGGTGTCGACAATGTTTGAAGGAGTTGTGGTAGATTATTAAAACCATTGATCGAGGGGAAATATAAGGTACTCATTCATTTTTTAGTTGGGAAGTGGAATATTTGAGAGGATTTTGTTGTGCACAAGAGGAGGATTGTATTGCCAACAACCCAATAATTTCTCTAAACATTTTCAAGGAAAAGGAATGGAAAACTAATAAAAGTGGCAAATTTTTTCTCTACCACAAATATATGATCACTCCCATTCATTGCAATCGCCCCCCTCCTCATTATAGAAGCTTAGTACTTACATGACTATGGCGAAGTCTCTCTGCTCACAACATAAAATGTATCATTGCTTGAATAAGAGCACGTAGATTGTTTGCCCAAGGTGTGGGAAAGAAGATGCTCTCATTCTTGGAGCCAAAGGTGTATAGAATGGTGAAGGTTATAAGTTATTTAGAGGTTGACTGTAGTGACAACCTTGCTGCAAATGTGAGAGGATAGTAGAAGTTATTTAGATATATTGCAAGCAGTCCAACTCTTTGAGTTAGAATTCAAGTGCTAAAGTGCAAAACCATTAGCAGGCATGTAGTTTCTCTACTTTTCTTTCTAGTAATATCTTTATGTAAGAAAGGAGAATAGTGGGTTATTGAAACTTGTGTTAAGGGAAGTATTGGCCATGTTATTTATCATACAAGTATATTTTCTTAAATCACAAAGTCTCCATATTAAGATAGTTCATTCTTAGATTGCATTGGAATGATTTAGTTCTTTAAAGCTAGTTCAAGGTATTTTACTCAAACCCCTTTGGCATAGTGATGTCTAGGGATGAATCATGTGAAAACTACCATTGATTAATATAAGACTCTCTTCATTCTTAAAATAAATATTAAACCATTAAACCTTCATGGGTATTGAATCAAGCTCGAATAACTTAGAAGTAAAGAAGTGGAACAAATGACTAAAGCATAACAAAGTGCTAGATTCATTATCAAGGATAGTTACTCAAGTAATGTATAGCTATTTTATTTTTTATTAACTACTTGTTGAGTGACTTTGTAATATAATTTGGGTCATTGGAAAGCAAGACCTCTTTTTCTTCTTGAGATGTTCCTTATTGAGACACCTAGGTAGGGTATTTGTAAAGGATGCCTTTATACTTTTATATAATCTTGTGTATGTACTGATGATGACCTAGTGTCATTTATATTTCTAAAGAATCCTATGAGTTGGTGAGAAGGTAAAACCTTTTGACCAATGCTAGGGCTTGAATCAAAGGCAGTAGCCTAGACCCTAGCTCTTGTAGATACGTAACAAGGGGATTCAATGCCTGAGGTATTTTATCAAACCGATCATATCATAAATTTGGTGAGTAAGAACTTATGTTATGCAAATTTATTATAAGATGGACCAATGGGTCTACAACTATGTTCCTCCTTGGTTAACATGATTTTCCCTAAAATAAATGAAGGACTAAAACCTAAAAGAATTTATATTCTTAAGGAAGATCTAACCATGTAATACTCATATTATATCATGACCAGGAAGGTCAAGAAGATATTGATTTGAGTCAATATTTGTTAAAAATTTATATTTCACACTCTCAAGGGTTAGGGTTAAGACTCGAGCAAGTGGTTGTAGCCAAGACCCAGGAAAATACACGAAAGTAACTCAGATGTTTGAGTCAAAAATAACCAACAACCTAGATAAGCTAATCACCTTGGGAATTTATTCACTTTCTAAGGAAGTACTCTATAATAAAGCTAAAACACCAAACATTGAGACTATAATAAGGAGTCTTCAGCTTAAGGTAAATATTTTATTATATATGATTAAAATTTTTGTCAAGACTTTCAGTTTGTGTCTATGTGAAACCAGTCAATGGCAATAAGTCATTAGTAATTGTAATGTCGCAAAATTGCACCTAGGGGCAATTTTACATTTTAGCACCTTGCCTAGCATTTATGACACCTAAATGTGTTTATGACAAAAGCCCCATGGTTTGGAATTTCACGATTCTAACTCCATTTGGTCCAATGGTGAAGCAACATCAACCCAACAACATGTTTCCCAAAAACTTATGTCTTGGATGCCTACGTGGTGTGCAGACGTTTGCGCGACATGCTAGCATCTTAGCGGTTTTATAAGTTTGAAATGGGGAATCTCAAATCTTGGCTCTTGACACTTGTCTCTACAGCCAGGCCTTCCGATGTAACAACTCTTTGTTTCCCTTGCATGCAACAAAACCCCTCTTTTTCTCTCATTTTTGGGGGTTCTCTCATTCATTCAAGACTCTCTCCTTAGCTTCACTTCTCAATCTCTTCTACTCTTGGCAACAACACTTCTAAAAGCGAAGCTCTGTTGGACTAAGGTCCTCCCAACAACCAGATCTCTCTAGCAAGCATTTAATGGTGCATTTATGTGTTCAAGAGGGGGTTGAGGCCTGTTGGTAACACTCTCTCACTCTTTTCTATTTGCAAATAGATTAGATCTCTTTGTTCATTTACTACTTGGTGGTGCGGGTTCTCCTCCTGAAGCAAGGATTGCTTTCACCACTTCTTGTTGTCCATTTCGATTACTCTCTCTATTTATCTGGTTGTCCGTGGAGGTGGGAACACCAAAGTGGGGGTTTGATTGCAGAAAATCCCTATACAACCCCAACATTTTTCCTCATTCTTCTTGTGTACAGGTTGTTAAAGCGGAGCTTGGAATATAGACTCGGACGTTTCATTGTTTGTAAGATCCCTCCTAGCTCTCCTTGTCCTTTCCTTTAGTTTTTGTTCTTTACCCCATTATTTCGTTAAACAGACCTCAGATCTAGGTTAGATAGTGAAGTTTTGGTCCGCCTATTTGGGTCTTTGAGCTCTTTGTTTCTTAGGACGCCAACACGTCATTTGGACTCTAGCACACCGCGCTAGCCTCCTGAATCCATGTTGTAGTCTTTTGGCCAAGAGCTCCTCTTCCAAAGGCAGGAATCTAGAAGCTTTGCTCTCTCAGGTTCTAAAGCACTCTTTTATGGTAATTTATTTGGATATACTTTCTTTGCAATTTATTTATTTAACCTATATTGAGATGGTTAAGGGAAGTTCGCTCCCTGAGATTCTCTTGAGAACGAAGAGACTCGCGAGCAGTGAATCCCCCTTATCTCACATTTTGGTGAACCCAACATTAAACATGTTAGATTTGTTTCTGTTATGTTGGATGATGCTCTAGACGATTTCTTAGAAGCATCTACCTTTACCCATAAATCTTCCAAGCAATCTTCTTCGCAAGCTGAAGAGTCGGTAAACGTTGTGGTGGTCTCTATGGCTTCTACAAGCTCTAAGAATCCCCTCATTTAGTTAAGTCCGGCTAGCCCCTCCCCTAAGAGGGTTCATTCTATTTGTGGAATTTCATATCATGATGATTCACCAGATTTATATTTGAGGTTCGTAAAAGCTACAGACTCTGCTTCTTATAATGTTGTTGGGCACACATATAATACAACAAGAAACAAACAGAATTTGGATCAACAACCTTTTGTTCCTACATCTTAACCTACTCAAATTCCTACTTCTTTACCACCTTCTCAACTGAGTCTTTCTCCATCACCTAAACTTGTGACTAAAGCACCAAGTGATTATGATCTTGTCGAGCAACTTCGTGTTACTCCGGCTAAGGTCTCACTTTGGGATTTGCTTTAAACTGCCCTGGTTTACCAAGGTATGCTTCAAGAAGCCCTACAAAATATTCTCTTACCTTCCTCCACAAGGTAAATGAATGTTAATGCATTGATGGCTCATATTCATGTGGATTCACCAAATATCACATTCTATCCACAAGAACTCCTACCTCTGGATGTGCAGAAGCAAGCAAATCCTTTAATGATTATAGTTAATATTAATACTATCAGTATTAGGTGTACCCTCATTGGCACCAGTTCTACCCTCAAAATTTGTGGTATGGATCTATTACCCAAGATTAAAGTTGATTCTTCTTCTTTAGCTGCTTCTTCTTTGTATATTCATGGGTTCGATAATGCTAGCTGATAGGCTCTAGGCATGATAATATTGCCTTTGCAATTAGGCCTCGTTACCTTACCCACCTTGGTTTATGTGATGTTTGGCCCTTTGCCTTATAATATTCTTTTGGGGAGACCTTGGATTCATGATATGGGTGTTGCAACTTCCACTCTACATCATTCCCTAAAGTTTATTGCAAATAATCGAGTAGTCACAGTCAAAGCTGACCCAAAATTTGTTCACCTTTGTGAACTAGCGGGTGCTCGTTGAGCTTCAATTGTCTCCACTCTTAAGAATTATATTCCATCCCTAACTTCTAATGCTATGGAATGTTCCTCGATGATACCCTTTATGGATGTTGTCCCTAAAGTGAACACTCCTAAAGAAGAACCGCGTAAAGCAGAAAGTCCTAAGTCCTCCTCGTCTACTTCTTACGAATCTAATGTGTTTCTTGGTGATGATTGGGGATCCATAGAGTTCTCTGATTTTTTAATTAGGGAATACAAGGTGAATCCCGCTCATCTAAAACTTCCAATAACCTTGAATGCCTCTGACGAAAAAGTGGTTGACACTCTCGTTGAAGAGGAAAGTTGTGATCCTATTTGGGAGACCAGTCATTCCCCTACCGAGGAGGATAGTCCTACTCTTGCTAACGAGGTTAATGTTTTTGAATTGATTAAAGGAGACGGTTGTGCTCTCATAGATGCATTTGATATCCACTAGTGGAACGATACTCTCTATGTGGAACCACCGCCTTTCAATGTTTTGCAAACATGTTATGGTTTCAAATATAGACTTGCTTCTCAATACGGCTATGGGAAAAAAGGCCTTGGATGTATTGAACAAGGAATCCAAGTCCCTATCTATCTTAAACCTAGTAAGTTTTATCTGGGTTTTGGATGCTCTATTAAACAATCTAAGAAAAAACCTTGGTGGAGTGTTAACATGATTTCAATTGAACCACTTAGTCTGGTTCATCTTGAATTAATAAAGGATGGAGCGATGCCAAAGGAGTTCCTTTAGACATTTTCTCTTTGGATGAAGCACTTGAATAATTCTTAGATGCCTACTCCTCCTTGCCTCCTTTTCACCACGAGAGACAATTCCCATATCGCTTGACCAAACAGGCATATTTCAAAGAATCTATCCTGAATGGTGATGAGGAGGACCCTCTAGCTAATGTTGAAAATGGTCTTTTGATACTGCATCCTAAAGACCATACTTCTCTTCTCAAAGGAAATACTATTGAATTCTTGATGGATCCTAAGTCTTCCAAAAAGGTGATTAAAATTGGGAAGTTCCTTTCTTCTGAGGAGGCTAAGGAGCACTCTGACCTTCTACATTCTCATCTTGATATCTTTTCTTGGTCATATGAGGACATGTTTGGTATTGATGAGTCTATAGTGGTTCAAAATATTGTTTTATGTCTCGATGCCAAGCTAGTTAAGCAAAAAATCTGAAAGATCAATCCTAAGGTTGTGTTATTGGTAAAGACCAAGATAAAGAAGCTGTTGAAAGCAGGCTTTATCCATCCAATCGACTACTCACCTTGGATCTCGAATATCTTTGTCGTTAGTAAACTAGATGGTTGTATTCATATATGCATTATTTCATGATCTTAATACGGCCTCTCTTAAAGATGATTTTTCGTTTCCTAATATAGATATGATTATGGATTCGACTGCAGGCCATGCCTTACTATATTTCATGGATGGATTCTTAGGCTATAATCAGATCTGTATTAACACGAAAGATCAATACAAGACAACCTTCACTACCCCTTAGGGTACCTTCTATTATGTGGTCATTCCCTTTAGGTTAAATAATGTAGGAGGGACTTACCAACGGGCGATGACCTTAATATTTCATGACCATTCATAAAATTCTAGAAGACTACGTTGATGATATCTTGGCAAAATCTATAACCCGTCAGGATCACGTAGGGAACCTCCATCTTATTTTTGAAAGACTTCAACTCTATAAAATGAGGCTTAATCCTCTTAAGTGTGTCTTCGGCGTAGATTCATGCAATCTTTTGGGATTTATAGTCTCTCATTGTGGAATTGAAGTCAACACGAATAAGATCAACATGATTGTTAACATGTCTCCACCTAGGAATATTACTAAGTTGTAAAGTTTATAGGGGAATATTTAGGCAATTCACATATTCATATCTCAATTGGCTTATCATACCCTTCTCTTCACTCGTTTGTTGAAAAAGGATGTTCATTTCATATGGAATGAAGAGTGCCAAAAAGCTTTTGAGTCAATCAAAACTTATTTAGCCAATCCTCATGTATTAATGTCGGCTATGCAGGATAGGCCCTTTATGCTTTACCTTGTTGCATCACCATATGCTTTAGTGGATTTACTTGCTCAATACGATGATGTTGGGAAAGAGAGAGCAATCTACTACATTAGTCATGTCCTAGTTGTTTATGAAACTCGTTATTTGTCCATGGAGAATCAATGTCTTGCTCTTGTCTTTGCAACACAGAAGCTTAGGCACTACCTTCTTCATGCTAAAACACATGCCATTGTAAAGAGTGACCTTTTAAAACATCTATTCTCTAGTGCCGACCTTGCTAGGAGGTTAGCGAAATGGGTAATGTTGCTTTTCGAGTTTGACATAAAGTTTGTCACTCAAAAATTGATAAAGGGTCAAGAAATTTTCAACCAATTGGTAGAAACTCCTTCATCTAACTCCTTCCCAGGTATGGACTTATTCCCTGATGAAAACATTTTCATAATCAATCAATGACCTTGTGTGGAAGATGTATTTTGATGGGTCAAGATGTCAAAATGGCTCCAGAGCAAGCATAGTTATGATCTCGCCTGAAGGTAAAGCAGTCCCTCTCTCCTTTCAATTAGACTTCCCTTGTACCAATAACATCACTGAGTACGAAGCCCTTATTGTTGGTTTGCATGTCGTGATCGTGCTAAAAATAAAACATCTTCGTATACATGGTGACTTTGAGCTTATTGTGAATCAGATAATGGGAACCTATCAGGCTAAGCAAAGTAATTTGTCTCAGTATCAAGACCTTGCTTTGTCTTTGCTCACTCGGTTTTTTTCCTTCATAATAGACAGTGTTCCTAGGAGAGAAAATTTGCATGCAAATGCCATGGTGAGTGCCACCTCCTTGGTACATTTGGATGAGAATACAAAGGAATATCACTTTGTGGTTCAGGTCCTTCGATCTCCCATTGTTTATGATCAACATGAATCTAATGCTCTTGTGTTTTCTCATGTAGGATCCGGAGAATGGTTTTCTAACATCTACAACTATCTGAAGATTGGAAAATTTCTCGATGATCTGACAAAAAGTTGTCGCACTCATATACAAAAGCTTTTAGTTTGTTACATTGTTCTATTAGATGTACTCTATTGAAAATATTATAATGGCTTATTGCTTCAGTGTCTCACTAATGCAGAAATACCCCTTGCCCTTAAGGAAGCCCATTCGGGTTCTAAGGGTGGACACTTTGGCAGTAAATCCCTGATGCGAAAAATAATCCATATGGGGTACTTTTGGCAAACAATGGAACAAGATTCCTTTGATTTTGTTAAAAAAATACCCACAATGCCAACAACATAGTCATCTTATTCATGCTCCTACATAAGAGTTACAAAACTAGACCTCTCCTTGGCCGTTTGTAAAATGGGGTTTGGATATTATCAAAAAAATATCACCTCGTTCCTATAAAGGACACACCTTTATCTATACTGCTACAAATTACTTCATGAAATGGGTCAAAGCCATTCCACTTCGCTCTACAAACGCTGAAGCTATTTGTAGTTTTCTTCTAAACAACATCATTGCTTGTTTCAAGTTGCCTTCTACACTTGTTTCTGACAATGGTATGCCATTCAAGAACAAGGAAATAAAGCAATTCCTAGAGAAGTTTCACATTCAACATATATTTTCTACACCATATTATCCTCAATCTAATGACCAAGTGAAAGCATCTAATAAGACTCTTGAGCTCATTCTTCACAAAATAGTAAATAAACATGGTAAGGATTGGCATATTTAGTTAACATACAATTTATGGGCCTATCACACGAGTGTTCGTACGATGACAGGGACAACGCCCTATAACCTCATGTATGGTGTCGAAGCTATCATGCCTTTAAATTTGGAAATTTTATCTTTGTGGGTTTCCCTTAAGGGGTTGATTGATGATGAGACATATTGAGCTAATCATTTGTGTTAGCTACAGATGCTCAATGAGCATCGATTACAGGTCCTCGAACATCTTAAAGCTTATCAATGATCGTTATCTAAGCAATATAATCAAAGTGTACTTCCTAGAACTTTCAAGGTAGGTGACCTGGTTCTCTATGATAATTAGAGAAATGTAAATGTGTCACCTGAACAAAGAGGAAAATTTAGTCCCAATTGGTTAGGCCCTTCAATTGTCATCTTCGTGTGTGGATCGGGTGCTTATGGGTTATCGTCTATGGATGGGACACCTCTAAAAGAACCTGTTAATGCAATGCATCTTCGTCGATACTATGCGTAGTGTCTAATGTGTCATATGTGTAGTTTTCACTCTCTGAGGGTCATAGTATTGCATATATTAACATTCCTTCATTAACACATTGTGAATTTTTTTGTGTTATGATGCAACCATGTGTGTGTGAGAGAGACATGCATATGTATGCTTTACTATGTCATGTATCCATGCACTGCATTCTATCTTTTTAGGCAATTAGATCATCATTGTATTTAATTAGCATACATCCATGTGTTTTCATTAAATCACGATAACATCTAACTTAAACATACATCCATACACATATAACATCTATAGCATCAACATACATGAAAGTAAGGAACATACACATAAAATTAAGAATGCCACAATATCATAACAAATATCTCATGTATATATATATATATATATATATATATATATATATGTAAATATCAAATGTCATGTACATGTATCGTACCACTGTCGTCAAAAAATGAGTGGTTAATGTATATGTGTATCAGTGTCTATACAAAAAATAATCTACAAAATATGTGTTACAAAATGATATACCAAAAGGAGGCTCTCTATGCCCTGGGCATATGGCTCCCAAAGCCCTTTGGCTCTGGCTATGGTTGTGTTTAGAGGCGGGGATGCATGGTGGAGACGAATCAGGAGCGATGTGAGCATGAGATGGACATCACTGTATGCATCTCCTTGATCTCTCCCTAGAGAGAGCATATCTGCATATGAGCTTGGATGAGCTCCTACTACAGTTGTTGGTCACCTGCCATGATCACTGTTGTCAACTATCCTACGAGGTCATTGAGATGGCTCTAAAGGGCGTCACACACCTACTCAACGACATCATCCCTCATCATAGTCGTGTCTTGCTTTGTGAATGCCATCCACAACTCCCCCGACAGTTGATCCTACTGCCCTTGAAGTGTGGTAGTGTCAATGATCCTTCGTATGATCTCCACCTGTGACTCCTCATAGGCAATCCTCAAATGAGCTATCGACTTGAAAAGATGGACATGACATCCTGTTGAAATTGATCGGTACGCGTCTAAAACTGCCCCCTGGATAGGTATGATAAGGGCCACCTCTGATATGCTCTGGGTGAATAACCTAGTCCATCCCTATGTATCCACTGCAACCACAAGAAGAAAAATGTATATCAGTACCACGAGATGTATAGATATGAAAACCAAAGAATAAAATACATGATCAGGAAATAAAAAATTGAAGGGAACTAAAATGAAATAGCATAATCTATTGTCATACCTGGATCCCTTAGCTACCAAAATAGGTCAGGGGGAGGAGGAGCACTAGGCCCTGCACCACCGGTGTTAGGAGTTGCCTCAGGCGTTGCAAGAGTTGTTGCTGGAACAAAGGGTGGGGTTGGTGGCGCTGATGAAACTGGAGTGGCTCTTAGAGGAGAGGACATCCTCTATCATCGCCTAAGCCTCGATGAAGCCACCCTGACCTCCTTAATGTGATCTTGCTGCTCCGATTGGCCCTCCTACTGTTGCTACTCCTCTTGCTCACCTTCACTTCCTCAATGCCTCCACCTCTACCTGGGTGGCTGTGGTGGCACATCCCCCTGCAGACTCAGATCCCCCATGGGGGCATCCACTGGGAACACTAGAGTAAGAGGATGAGTTGCCCACCACGTCAAGAAATATCTGGCTATATTGACATTGTCCACTATGCCTATCACCAGTAAATCCTCATCATCAACCTCATCATTAGAAAGGCGAACGCTTGCTATTGTGGGACGTAGACGGTCCATTGCCCTCGCCATGCTCTGAACAACTCGAGTGTATGTAGGGACAATAAGGGGAATGGTCTAAATCCATCCGTGTTGCCACATGACCCAACTCCAATAGTATGGCATAATGACAAAATCAATGCAATCGAAGAAAAAGTGGTCATACTACAGGTTCTGTAGAAACCTACCATCATCAACCCACCAAAAAAACTAGTGGGGTCTCCATCTAATACGATCTAGTGTCAATGTGTCAAACTACAACCGCTAGAACTATAGATCACCATGTCTCCACTATCGAGTGAGCTCGTACCAGTGGGACATGGGTATGGAATAATCCCGTACTCGAGGAAAGCCCTCTGGCCTCGTGCAAGTGATGTGGGCAAAATCCCACACTTGCAGGAACGTGCATGTAGTCAAGCTTTGGTACTCATAATGCACATATCGCCCAAGCTCCTGGTATAAGTGCGTAAGAATACTATGCCCCAAAGAAAACATAGTCATGTGCTCAACCATCGCCCAAATAGTATGGATGAGGCCCCTATGCAGGTGAGAGTATTTCCCATCTATGGTAACCCAGGCAGCCACAGTGACCACCATGACGTGATGCAATAAGGGAGCAATGGACTGGCCCTACTCGAACCACTACGTATAGATGTGCTTAATCCCGTCCCCATCGTTTGTCTAATTGAAGTAGTATCAGACACCATTTGATCGCTCATGTGCCAAACGTGTGTCATCTAACTCCACCCATCAATCATGGATTGGGAGTCTGAGGATGCGGTATACATCCTCCAATGTAATGGTCATCTCCCTAGTGGGCAACTAGAAACTCGATGTGGTGGAATCCCACCTCTCCATAAGCGCCATTAGCATGTTGTGATAAAGCATCTTTGGCATAGTGTAAACATGCCAGAGATCGGTGCGCTCTAGGTGTGTGACCTCATCCTCAGATAATTGGTCCCTCTAGTCTTTAAGCAGGCATAGCACCCACCCATCATGATGCTCCCTAATCTCGGGGTAGCCCTATGAAAAGGAAAAAAATTGAAGTCAGTACATGGCCGACTGGAAAAAATTAAGTAACAAAAGTTAAGGACATGTGCTTGTTGTGTAGATGTTTGTGCACCGTGCAGGTGTCCCGATTTGCCATTAATGGCATAGGGATGACAACGCGTCCCTGGAATGCCAATGTGCCCTTAGGATGACAACGTTGTTCCTAATTGCCAATGCACACACATGCATTTAGGATGCCTATGCTACTCAAATTTTGAAAACATGCTAAAAATCATTAAAAAATGCAAATCGAGGGGCTTTCAAGCCTACCTAGTCCACCTTGAGACCCTCAACGATATTTGCATGTAGCTGGTCTAGCATGGGCTCCTTGTACTCTCATTTTCTTGACATTTTGATGAATTTTCTCTCACAAAAGTCAACAAAATCCCTGTGATGAATAGTAAAAATGACCCTTCTCGGGGCCCACCTAGGTATATATAGGCCCCCCGGGGCCCATTTTTCCTAGCACTCGTGGCTCCCCAATTTCTCCTGATTTTACCCCACCTAGCTTGGGACAAACTCAGTAGGGGGCATATAGTCACCTCTTTGGGATATTTTTCTTCTAAATCACCGATTTTTTTTCTTGATCCTTCTTCTCATTGTTGTAGCTTCTTTCAATTTTAGGGTTTGACTTACAATTGAGTTTTACAGAATAAACTTTTGCGCGATTTTTCATGACAAGTCTTGCACTCTTCACCAAGTTCGATCACTAGGGGCATCTTCAATTTTGGCCGACTCAACCTCTACAACCTTTGCAGTAACTTCTGGCACGCAAATCCGTAAAACTTCAAGTTTTGGGTGAATTTTTTATTTTCTACTTTAGTGTGGTTGATTTTTCCCAAAATCAAGCCCATTAGAGTGGGGGCAAAATGTAATGTCACAAAATTGCACCTAGGGGCAATTTCACATTTTAGCACCTTACCTAGCATTTATGAAACCTAAACACGTTTATGAAAAGAGCACCATGAGTCAAAATTTCATGATTCTAACTCCATGTGGTCCAATGGCGAAGCAACATCAACCCGACGACCCATTTCCCAAAAAATTATCTCTTGAATGCCTACGCGACGTGCCAACATCCTAGCAGTTTTTCGAGTTTGAAATGGGGAATCTCGAATCTTGGCTCTTAACACGTGTCTCTGCAACCAGGCCTTTGGGTGTAATGGCTCTTTGTCGCCCTTGCATGCAACAAAACCCCTCTTTTACTCTCATTTTTTGGGGTTCTCTCATTCATTCAAGACTCTCTCCTTAGCTTCACTTCACTTCTCAATCTCTTCTACTCTTAGTAACAACACTTCTACAAGCAAAGCTCTATCAGACTGAGGTCATCCCAACAACCAAATCTCTCTAGCAAGCATTCAATGGTGCGCCCATGCATGTTCAAGAGGGGGCTGAGGCTTGTTAGTAACACTCTCTCACTTTAAATTCTATTTGTGAATAGATTAGATCTCTTTGTTCATTTACTACTTGGTGGTGTGGGTTCTCCTCCTAAAGCGGGGATTGATTTCACCACTTCCTATCGTCCATTTCGATTACTTTCTCTATATATCTAGTTGTTCGTGGAGGTGGGAACACCAAAGTGAGGGTTTGGCTGCGACAAACCCCTATACAACCTCAACATTTTTCCTTGTTTGTCTTTTGTGTAGGTTGTTAAAACAGAGCTTGGAGTATAGACTCAGACGTTTCGTTGTTCGTAAGATCCCTCCTAACTCTCCTTATCCTTTCCTTTATTTTTTGTTATTTACCCCGTTATTCCGTTAAACAGACCTCAGATTTGGGTTAGATAGTGAAGATATAGTTTGTCTATTTGGGTCTTTGAGCTCTCTAGTTCTTAGGATGCCAATGCATCATTTGAACTCCATCGTGCTACGCTAGCATCCTGAATCTGTGCTATAGACTTTTGGCCCAAAACTCCTCTTCTGAAGGTAGGAATTTAGAAGCTTTGCTCTCTCAAGTTCTGAAGCAGTCTTTTGTGGTAATTAATTTGGATATACTTTCTTTGAAATTTCTTCATTTAGCTTATATTCAGGTGGTTAAGGGCAGTTTTCTCCTTGGGATTCTCTTGAGAATGAAGAGACTCATGAGTAGTGAATCCCCCTTATCTCACAGTAATAACAATGTGAGCATAGATTGAGAGATCATATGATCTCATGGTTACAGTAAAGACCTAGATAGGTGGCAGTTGCCATGTCCCAAGAAGTTACAAGAATGTAACATGGGTATTCAGGGTCAAAAAACATCCTAGTTGTTTACCAACTTAGTAAATCAAGACTTGAACAAGTGGCAGTCTCTAAGACCTAATATTTGTGCTAAGTAATGCAGGGTTCAAGAAAGGTCTAATATATTATCAACTCAGTCGAGTTATGTTTTAGTAAGACAAGTTATGTCATGTTATAAGTACTTTGTGATTATTCATTGGGCGGAATAGTTAGTTCCAATATACCCTAGGTCAGGAAAGGTATTCCAAGTCAAGTAGGGTGGGTGAACATATGAATTTTCTCTCAGTAGCAATTGTATTTATGATACAAACACTATGGCCATAGTGAGTGTAGTTGTCTCTGCATGCACTCGATGGTTCACTATGACCCAAATACTTATCTAGTCGAATATGTCATGCATAGCTAGAAGGTATCCATAGTTGTGTGATAGTATTAGTTAAGTAGGGCACAACACCAGAGCTCAAATGGCAGAATTAAGAGGATTCTTAACTAATCCCTTCGTTGAAGGGTAGGGCCACTTCCAGTTAGGAAGGTGTGTGGGGGACCGCTTAAGTCCATGGTTGGAGGTAAAGCACTTGGGTGATGCTCTCCCTCTTGCAGATGACATGCCGAGTCTTGGAAGATCGAAAGAACCCAAATATGGAATCTCTGACCTTATTTCTTCAAGTTATTGTTTATAGCTTACTTAAATGAAATCATTGAAATGGAATGCAAAAAGTAAATGAAGTTAATATTTTTAGTTGGAAAAGTATGAACATATGTTTTATTATATCTAAATGGAAATAGTTATGCAATAGCATATTTTCTTTTATGAAAAAAAAGTATCGTTTTCTACCTTGAATATCAATTATTAAATGTTTGATGAAAAATTCTTGGTAATTTCCTTGTAAGAAGGAGATGGATGTTACACAGGAGGTATAACTTTGGCATCGTTAGTACATGGGAGCCTATACCTAACACGACTTCCCATTAGCCACTTTTTGGGGCCATCTAGTGGACAACAAATTTCATTAGCCCGTGTGAGTATATTTTGTTTGTATAGCGGATAGCAGGTTCCCACTTGTAAATGTTTCTAGACAAACCACTAAGGATTGATCCATGCTAGTTGGACAAATACTTGAGGCTTGATCCACCTCTCTCTCTCTCTCTCTCTCTCTTCTCATTAATTTTGACATTGTATGCTTGTGTAACTTGTCTTCTTATTACATATTTAACATAGGCATGTGTCTCTTTGTGCCTTTATTGGTTTGTCGTGAGATCTTAGATCTTGGGGGATTGATCATCCTCCTAGACCTTTGTTGTCTTATATTTCTAATAGTTGTACAATTGAACCTCTCTTGACTCTTGTTTGACTACTTTAGTGTGAGTTTGATGCAGGGCTCATCCTCGCATTAAAGTGGGAGCTAAATGTAGTGTTGGAAAATGTACTCCTTTACACTATGTTTGGGTCCCTTAATAAATTGGACTTAATTAAGCCTCTAATTGGCCTTATTATGCATCTACAAGCCTAATTAATTACAATTTATAAAAGGAGAATCATGATTTAATTAATGCAATTATCATTTTTTACACCACGAAATGAATAGGTCCTGGCAATTTAGTGATCCAGGTGGATATTTTCACCAAAAACTGAAGTGTTCCAAATGCTCCAGAAACCATCACCATGTAGAAGTTCTCAGTGAAATGAACCCAACACAACTTGAATAGAGTCGAAAGGAGTTTGTATGCTCAAGATATGCTCAGTCAAAGTTGGGTCAAAGGAGGGGTACTAGATGCAGGGTGGTAGGTCAAAAAATTGATCATTTCAAAATTGGTTGAAAATGGCATCACGCCAAAGATCTTGTTGACATGAATCCAACACCTCTTGAATCACCTCAAACAGAGCTCGTACGCAAAAATTACGCTTGGTCAAAGTTTGCGAAGAAATGTTGACTAGGACCGTAAGGATGCTGACGTGAGCATGACATCAAGAGACCGTACGGTGATGTGGAACAATCAGGGCAGGACATGTGGTAGGTGAGTCAGCAGTATGACGTACCATTGGTCTAATCACAACTTGACACATGTCATGTACGAACCAATGAGATTGAGCCATGTGGCCCAATGGTTGGGTGCCATGTGGATCCTTCATGGCAGACTTCGAGTTTCATGAGGTTGTTGGTATTTTATTCAAAATTTATGGGCTAGGGTTCAAACCACCAACCTTTGCTTTACAAAATTTTCACTCCACCAATGAACCAAGTATAATCCTCAGATATAGATAAGGCGCCATATCTATTTATAAAAGATAAGAGCCGATTTGGGGGGACGACACTTTGAATCGCCGACCTCCCCCCCCATGATCACTGCCTCAACCATTGCGCCCCATGTGTTCTTCGGGAATGTGAATCGACAAATTTGATTTAAAGATAAGAAAATAATGGTGGATCGAGCCCGATTTAATGAGATTATAAGGGGCTTAAAAATAATTTTTGTAAGATTTTTAATGGTTAAGGGGGTTTATAAGATTTTAAGGGTCTTAATTAGAACCAAGATTAGGATATATGGGATATTGGGGAAATATTATTGTTTTAACACCCATATAGTATATGTAATTGTATAAAAAGGGGGGTTATTACCTTGTGAGGGAATTATGGAAATTAGGAGAGACTTGATAATGGAATTTTATTCCAACTCTGTGCAAATAGGATCTTGAAGCCAGGTAATTGTACTTGAAGGAGGGGGGATTGTTCTTCATTTCATTATCACTCAAGAAGACTTTGTAAGGCTTTGGAATAGATTGACAGTGCTTTGTAATCCAGAATTTTGGAGCATAATCAATGATCGATCACTCTGTTGGAGAGGGACCCAAAGATGTAGCCAATTAGCAAACTCCATTATCAATTTGTTGTCTTGTCTTGTTTTCTTTGTATCTCAAATTTATGCTATTTTAAATCAATTAATGTCTTTTCAAAGCATTTGAAATTAAGCTTAAATTTTGCTTACATAAATTAACATCCATGCAATAGTCATAGATCCTAACAATAGATCAAGTTGGTATCAGAGCTTTGTTTGAATAAGTTTTGAAAAAGTGGATGTTAACGCGATCCAAGAGCTAGCGAGGTGAAGGCACACTTGAAAAATTCAATCCTAAGATCAATAAACAAAGAAATTTTCCATCATCAAATATGGACGAAACAAAAGCTGGGAAAAGTTCTGAGCTCAATGAGAAAAGCTTTCAATGAGCCTTTTGTGACATGAAGGCTATGGTGGAAGAGCTCTATCAAGAAAAACAAGAATGAAAGAAGCATGAAAAAGGAGGAGTGTCAAAGCGAGAAAAGAATGAGGATGATGAAGATCGAAAGGAACAAGGAAAAAGAGAAGAAGGTGATGAAGAGCCTCCAAAAACTTCTCCATCTCCATCTTCTCCATATTCTCCATCTTCTTCTTCTAATTCTACTTCTTCTGTTAATCCTTTCAAAAGTGCACATAAGCCTATAATCAAATTGGATGTAAAATTTGAACTACCTAAATATTGTGGAGAGTTATATGTTGAGAAATTAGATGATTGGGTTCAACAAGTAGAAGTATATTGTATGATTCAAGGCCTTTTAGATTATGCTTCTAAAATCCAATTAACTACTCTTCGGTTGGGAGGAATTGCTCTCACCTAGTGGGAGAGTAAAGCTCGGGAAGAAATTGCTCATCATGGTAGTGTCAATTTAACTTGGATGGAGTTTAAATTTGCCCTTAAAAAATAGTTTTATCCCTTAGGCGATATGCAATAGTTAACTATGAACTGGAAAAATTTTAGGCAGGGGAAGGGTCAATCTGTCCAAGACTGTACTCGTGAATTTAGGAAGCGGGCTATTGCACTTAATGTTCCATTATACACCCATGACACATCTCTCAAGTATATAGGTGGTATTCATTCTTACTTAAGGCATACCATTTTGTTTTAAATCCTAAAATTTCGGATGAAGTATGTGTACAAGCCACACATTTGGAGTCAAGAGGTAAGGATACTTTCAATGAAAAGTCTGACAAGAAGTCATCTAAGCTTGAAGGTAAATCCAAAGGAAAAGAAAAGGGGAAAAAGACAACAACCATCAAGAAGGAGGGTGATAATCCCACATACTCCCATTGTAATAAGGAGGGGCATGATAATTGAAAGTGTTGGAAGCTACATCCAGAACTAAGGCCACAAAAATATGGAGGAAACAAAGGCAAACAAAATATTGTTGTGTAGTACAACAAGATCTTGGATCTGACTTCGGGGATGAGATAAAGATTGTTGCTACCAGGATCCAAGGTAAAGGAAAAGGTATATCTCTTTCTTTTGATATAATTTTTTCAAATGCAAGTGCAAGTGCAAGTAAAGAATCTTCTCCACCTAAGATTGATAAGCATCGAAATGAATTATTTCACATTCGGTTTGTAAAAAGGCATACTAAGGTTGATACTTTATTTGATACGGGGTCTTAATTAAATCTAATATCTGAAGAAGTTGTTAAGAAACTTAACTTGGCTACAACACCTCATCTAAATCCATATCCACTTGGATGGGTTTGAAATGATGCACAGTTACAGGTAACAAAGCAATGTAAGTTAAGATTTGCCATCACTACAAACTTCATAGATGAGGTAGAAGTTGATGTGGTTCCTTTAGATATTTGTGGTCTTGTACTATGGAGTCCTTATCTTTATGAGTGAAAGGAAATCTTTTATAGGGGGGAAAACAAATATCACCTTTTTAAGGATGGTAAAGAATTCATTCTACAGGCACATAAGATTAAGACTAATCTAACATTGGTGAATATTGGTCAAATGAAGAGGTTATTCAATGCTAGGAAGAAATTTGTATTGATGACTATAAAATCCAAAGAGGATGATATATATGCGACATTAAAAGGGTGTGATCTAGAGCATAAAGTTGAATTGGTCAAAGTAGTTTGTGCCTGTGATGACTTATTTCAGGAGCTAAAGGGATTGCCACCAAAGAGAGAGATACTACATGAAATCTAGTTACAGTAGGATGTGCCTCTTCCAAACATCAATATGTATCATCTATCGGTTATGCAGAATGAGGAAATCAAGAAGTAGGTTCAAGAGTTGGTTGAGAAAGGATTTATTCATCCAAGTACCTCTCCTTGTGGTTCTCCAATTGTGTTGGTGCCAAAGAAGGATGGGTCATGGAGAGTGTACATTAACTATAGAGCCCTAAATAGGATACTGGTAAAGAATAGGTATCCTCTTCCCTGAATTGATGATTTACTTGATCAATTGAAACATGCAGTTTATTTCACTAAGTTAGACTTGCGTAGTGGATATCATCAGATATGAATTACAAAAAATGACATTTGGAAAACTGCATTCAAGACAAAATAGGGACTGTATGAGTGGTTGGTCATTCCGTTTGGGCTTTGTAATGCACCATCTACCTTTATGAGAGTCATGAATGATGTCTTTCATCCTTTCATTCATGAGTTTGTCATAGTTTATTTAGATGATATACTTGTATTCAGTTGAACTTGGGAAGAGCATGTAATTCATGTAAAGAAAGTTTTTGATGTTTTGAGAAAAGAAAAACTTTTTGTAAAGATATGGAAATGGGAATTTGATAAGACATCCTTAGTGTACTTAGGCTATGTCGTAGGAGGTGGTCAATTGAAATTAGACCCTGCGAAGGTTGAAGTTATTGTAAAATAGCCTAAGCCAAGTACTGTCATAGAAGTTAGAAGTTTCTTAGGTGCAATTCAGTACTAGAGGAAGTTCATCACAAACTTCCCCTACATTGCATCGCCATTGCACGTGTTAACCAGTACAAAGGCAACTCTCTAGTGGGGAGGTCCTCAACAAAAGGCCTTCGACACTTTGAAGGAAAAGTTGAGCACCGCGCTAGTTCTAGATTTACCAAATATACAACAACCATTCGAGATTGAGACAAATGTAAGTGGGCTTTCCATGGGAGTAGTACTCATGCAAGAAGGTAAACCAATCTGCTATCACTCTGAAACCTTTACAACTACAGTAAGTAGCTATCCTACTTATGATAAGGAACTGTACACATTAGTTCAAAGTGTTAAAAAATGGAAACACTACTTAATGGGTAAAGAAACTATAATCCACACTGATCACTAGCCACTTCAATACTTGCACTCACAATCCAAACTGCAACAAAGTAGGCACTTCATATGGATAGGTTTTCTTCAATAGTTTCATTTGGTTATTAAGTATAAAAAAGGTGTCCACAATAAAGTAGCAGATATGTTGTCTAGGCCTCCTATCATGAATGCTATGATTATCCTTCAAGGTAGTTCCATTGTACATGAAAGTTTTTAGGAACAATATGCTAACACCAAAGACTTTAAGGATATTTATGCAGCATTAATCCAAGGCAAACATGTAGAAGAGAAAGACTATTATGTGCAGGACAAATTATTGTATCACTTAGGGAAATTATGTATTCCACAAGATGAAAAAGCACAGGTAATCAAAGAAGCACACACGTCATTGATTGCTAGACACTTTGGGGAAAGAAAAATAATGTCACAACTAAAAAAATATTGTTATTGGCCTCGTATACAAGAAATTGTATCCAAGTACATTAGAGGATGTGTAATGTGTGCAACAAGCAAGCCTAGCAATAAGAATTTGAGATTATACACAACTCTACTTGTAACATCCCATCCATGGGAGAGTGTTTCTATGGAATTTGTCGGGGGACTACCAATGTCTAGGAAAGGGCATGACTACTATTTGTGGTAGTGGATAGGTTCAGTAAAATGTGCATTCTAATGCCTTGTAAAAAATAGGCCATGGTTGAACTGAAAACACATTTGTACTTTCAATTTGTATGGGTTCATTTTGGGCTTCCTACTTCTATTGTATCGAATAGAGATTCTTGATTCTTGGGGGAATTTTGGTCAGCATTGTGGGAACTCATGGACACTAGATCGAAGAAGAGTACAACATTCAATTTGTAAATTGATGGACATACAGAGGTAGTGAACAAGACAGTTTTGCATCTTCTCAGAGGTTACTACAGTAAACATCCTAATTTGTGGGATGAAAATCTACACTATGTGCAACATGCCTACAACCATGCAACACACTCTTCTACAAAAGATCTCCTTTTGAAACATGTTTTGAGTATCTACCAAAAACATCGATGGACTTTGATTTCAGAAAGGATGATGTCAAAGATGGATGCCATAATGCAGAGAAGGCTTTCAAGTTCATCTAAAAAGTCCAAGCAATTTATCAGGCAGTTGAAGCACAGTTGGAGAAGAGCCAGGCAAAGTACAAAGCCCGACATGATAAACATCACGTTGATCATCAATTTCAGATTGGTGATAGAGTTTGGTTAGATATCAACAAGGAAAGAATGCAAGGTGAAGGTAGGAAGCTTAAGTTGATCAAATATGGTCCCTTTGAGATCTTGGAAAAGATTGATACCAATGCCTTTCACCTAAATCTTCCTCCATACATGCACATCTACTCAGTTGTAAATGTAGAGAATTTGAAGTTGTATGAGCCTACAATGATACTGGATGAAGAGACTGACATTCAGGTTCCATCAGTTGATGATCTTTCACCTGAGTATATGACAGAGCTGCAATAAGAGGCCATCCTAGACAAGAATGTCAGGACTGCACGAAGAGGAGTTGTTGAGTACCTTAGAGTGGGATTGAAGGGGATGAGTCCAAGCAAGGAAAAATGGATGGAGATTGGTAAAGTGAGGGAACTATACCCTCACTTACTTTCCGAGTAATCAAGCTTTCAAAGGTCCAAAAGCTCTTTAGTGGGGTGGACTGATCTAGGCAGATATTTTCACAGATGCTAACGTCAACATGATGTCAGCAGACCATATGATGACATGGCATGACACGTGGCAGGTGAGTCAACAAGATGACATAGAGTTGGTCTAATCAAAGCTTGACATGTGTCACATACGAACCAATGAGATTGAGCCACGTGGCCTAATGGCTTGGCGCCATGTGGCTCCTGCATGACAACCTTCGAGTTTCACAGGGTTGTTGGTCTTCTGTTCAAAATTTATGGGCTGGGGGTTGAACCCCCAACCTTTGCTTACAAACTTCACGCTCCACAAATGAACCAAGCATAATCCTCAGATATAGATAAGGTGCCACATCTATTTATAAAAGATAAGAGCCGATTTGGGGTGGTGGCGGTTTGAACCACCAACCTCCCCCTTGTGATCACCACCTCAAGCATTGTGCCTTGCGTGTTCTTCGGGGATGTGAATCAACAAATTTTATTTAAAGACAAGAAAATAATGGTGGATCGACAAAATAGGGGTTCGGGTTAAACCTGAACCCCTAAGAATATCAAAAATACTATAATAATCTTTTAAACTTCTAAAGCCCGATTTACTAAGATTATAACTTAAAAACAATTTTTGTAAGATTTTTAATGGTTAAGGGGGTTAATAAGATTGTAAGGGTCTTAATTAGAACCGAGATTAGGAGATATGGGATATTGGGGAAATATTATTGTTTTAACCCCCATATAGTATATGTAATTGTATAAAAAGGGGGGTTATTACCTTATGAGGGCATTATGGAAATTAGGAGAGACTTGATAATGGAATTTTATTCCAACTCTGTGCAAATAGGAGCTTGAAGCCAGGTGATTGTACTTGAAGGAGAGGGGATTCTTCTTCATTTCATTATCACTCAGGAAGACTTTGTAAGGCTTTGGAGCAGATTGACGATGCTTTGTAATCCAAAATTTTGGAGCATAATCAAGGATCGGTCACTTGGTTGGAGAGGGACTCAGAGACGTAGCCAATTAGTGAACTCCATTGTCAATTTGTTGTCTTGTCTTGTCTTCTTTGTTTCTCAAATTTACGTTGTTTTAAATCAATTAATGTATTTTCAAAGCATTTGAAATTAAGCTTAAATTTTGTTTACAAAAATTAACATCCATGCAATAGTCATAGATCCTAACAACATATCATCTAGGGCAGGACCCATTCACCCTTGGGCGAATGGGTCCCCTTTAGTTGCTAAATTCAAATTTTAAATATGTTTTTGGCAGCCTTTTTATGATTCCAGATTCAATTTCAAATGTTGGCTTGCAATGTTTAAGTTATAGGAAATTAGAAAATTGTCTATAAAAGCAAGGTCTTTTTATCAATTCAAATCCTAGAAATTCATGAGAGCATTAATCCAAATTTCACAAGAGCTAAGATTATTGTCAAAAGTGTTCAAGAGTATATTTCTCAAGCATTTATTGCAGCAATCAAGATCTCAAGCATCATGTCAAAGTTATCAAGCATCATGCATGTTTTTGGAACCAACATTGTTATGTAGGTTTCAAGCATTCAAGTCAAGATTCAAGCATCAAGATCACATCATCAATCAATCTATTTCATGCAAGATCAAGAACTTGGAGATATGTATTAAGTTTAAATCCTTCAAGGATCTTAAATCAAGAGTTTGGTGAGTTGCAACATAGCAAGTGTTCATTCATCATTCCTTTAATGTTTCATTGTTCCATTTCAAGATTTAATTACCAAAACAGGGTTTGACCAAGGCAAACCCCCATTCACCAAAAATAAACAATTTTCCCCTCTTATTTGTTTTGTAGATCATAGGTTGAAGAAGGATTGAAGATCTATCTAAAGAGAAAAATTGCAAAAGTTGCAAAAGTTGTCAGAATTGTCGTTAAACCACAAAAACTCACTTTTAGAATTTTATTCCAAATCTCTGACTGTGAAACTTGGAGGAATCAAGAGTGTAGACCATGGACCAGAAGATCATGAAAACATATTTTTATCCCCTGTAGCAAGACCCATTCACCCTTGGGTGAATGAGTCCCAGGAGGACACTCAACACAACCTTTTTGTGATAGGTGCATAAAATCTAATCCTTCTCAAATCTGCTATTACTTTGCCGATTCTGTCAGATTAAGGTTTAATTTAAAGGTTTCATGTGTTACATTGCATAATTGCATTCATTTAGTATTTTTCATTCATCTTCAAAAAGTGCATTTAAGGTTGATTTACCCCATCCTAAGTCATAAGGAAAGCAACAAGATCTCCATCGAGGTTGACTCATCTAAGGGTTATAGTCAATCTTGTCCTAAGGGATCTCTTTTTCCTAATGAAAGTAGGAAGATAGGTGCATCATACCCCCTTCATATTAGTGAACCCATTTTCCTTCGTTTCAGAAAAAAGTTTGAAAATTCTACTACAAATGATTAAATTTGCACCAACAATGGAAGATGAGTCAATGACTAATCAAAACTTCAAAACTTCACAATCAACTACTTGACAAAAATTGACTAGGTTAAGACCTCTTATGGTTATTTGAGCGTGGTTTAGTTACTATAAACATCAATGTATCTTGCCATTTATCCTTAGCACTACAAATCATGATTTAATCCTCCCCATGACGTTCTCCCTCTAATCAGTGATGAAGTACTTCAAAACCATAATTCAAGAACTAAAGGGACTAGTAACATCATACAACTAATGTTCATAAATAATAATAGATCTTTTGGTGAATAAGTGGAAATTAATACTAATATCATACAAAAAAACTAACTCAAAGATAAGTTAACTTTTGACCTCAACACATGTCAGAACTTTAAACATGTAATCATAATACTAAATAGTTAGCTGTTTATTGAGATACCACAATGGGTGGTGAAAAATTCACAAGAGAACATATTTGCAAATGCCCACTTACCTAATACACTTGAATTTTAAAAGGTGCTTTCACTTTCCACCGATTTTATATGCTCGAATATTTTCATATACTTTGCATCTTGTAGTTTCCCTATTATAACATAAAATTTACATTATTGGAAGGAAGTGTTAAAAATAAAAGAGTTTTGTAAATAAATAAAAAAGAGGTTTTATAAATATATACAACCTTTTAAACATCATAATGGTTGAAAAGTGTGCCTACGCGTTTCTTTTATTGAATATCTCAAACTTTTACAATCATACATCATTACTTTGCTACTCCTCATAATGAAGATTATGAAGGTGCCATCTTAATCCACTTTGGTTATTATAATATAGTTTATAGATATTTATTTGTGTGGTGCTTTATTTGATATTTAATACATTTACAAATGTGTTTATAATGCTTACCCAAAATCGTGGGTATTTTTAGATTTTATTAGGTTAATTAATGAAAACAAGGAACCATTTTTTAAGAAAAAGATCATCTTTCAATAAGTATTCGATCTTATATACTAGCTATCAAAATGCTCTATATGCATTGAAATCTAGAATCGACAATTTATTTTTTATTACAACAATTATTTAATAGTAATTGATTAAAAAAAATAAACATTAATGCTAGATATAAAATATTCTAATTCTTCAATTTGTTTTTTCTTTAATTTTTAGTATTTTGTTAAAAAATTTATACACTAATGTTTTTCTATTAATTTTTTTGTGATTCTCACCATATTTTTTTATGATAGAGTATTATATTCATATACTTCTAATATTATCTTATGTCCAATCTTATTAAATTTACTAGTGTGATATGTTTACTTTGCTAATGTACCCACTAAATTTGTATACTTCAACTTTATAGACAATCTTGTGAAAATTGTTAAAATATCATATTCACCAAGTTGTCAATCTTGTCCTTTCAAAAATCACATGATTTTTTTGAAGTATATTCACTAAAATGCCATGTTTGCTAAATTATTGCCTTCAATTAAGTCTTGTATTCACTAAAGCGTTCTTCTTGATAGAGTGATGTATTTACTATATTATTGTTCTTAATCAAATCATGTTCTTAACAAATTGGTATTGTTTATCAAGTGTTGTTTTGGATAAAGTGTTTTCCTCAATAAACAATTGCGTTCAATAAAGTGGCATCCTTGGTAAAGTGATGCATTCACTAAAGTGTTGCATTAACATAATTTATTTAGTTTTCTGAAATTTATCAAAATGTAATGTTGCCTAAAGTGATATTTTTTAGTATTTTTGTTTGTCGAATCGCCTAGAATTTACTAATGTCATTAATTTTTAGTCACTTATGTGCTAATTTGTTAATCACGTGCTTTCTTTATTCCTTTGAACATATTTAGTTCATTAAACAACTCTAATGACTAAATATAATATATAAACTTTGTTGATCTTATACACAATTAGCCTAATTGCTCAATTTAATTGATATTTTAGTCATAAGTCTCATGTTTTCTCTAATATTTTAGAGTTGGATGAAATTCTTAATTTAAGAGTTGATCATATGTACTTTTGAAAAAAAATATGCTTTCTTGTTCATAAGATATGAATTTGCAATTTTTATATAGTAGAATGGATTCCTTTTTTGACTTGAGGAAGTGTACAAAACCATTATACATTTTATCATTTTTTATTGTTATATAGTTTAAAATTAATTGGGTACATTACCTTCCATTTTTCTATAATATTGTCTTAAGGAGATATCTATTGGTTTTAAAAAATTAATAGTGTGTTACTATTACCTTAGGTCCAAACTTAGTTTGTAAATCAATTGAATACATTCTCTCCAATTTTTTTTATATAATATTGTCTCAAGGAGATACCTATCACTTTTAAAACTAAGAATTCTCATAAACTACACTAGTGTATTACTACCACCTTAGGTCCAAACTTACTTAGTTGTATGTATCATGCAAATAGACTTACATATTTAGATCATTTATTTTTCTAAAAGTCTATTTACTATCAAATCATCCAATTTATTAAATTACTCAATTCATAAGAGCTTTAGGTTTATTTAGCTAAATTATTTATTAAATAGTTTACTAATATTAAATTTAATTCATTGAAGTGTTGATAAATTTGTCAAATTATTAATTTTCTAACATCTTCACTGCAGTTTATTCAAATGACTAGGAATCTTCTAAAGTGGTCCACTTTCTTATGCTTTCACTTTAATTTATTTGAGTTCTACCAATTGTTTAAAATTTCACGTAAATTTGCAAAATTCACTTCATTTTAATAGAGTGTTGAAGATAATATATTAATATTCTTAATTTCTCAAATTCTACACTTATAAATTGCACGATTTTCTAAATCTTGAATATATTAGTAAAGAAATAAAGATTTTTGTGGTAGATTAGTTTCACAAATCTTTGCGAAAAAAGATTTTAAAGAGAAAGAATAATTATTACTTTCAAATCCATAATCCCAATCCAACCATCAACAAAAGATCTCTTTATGAGCCAATATACCTTGGAGAGCAAAAATTTTCATAACTTAATTAAGGACTAACTCCATTGGATTAGTTTGAAATAGGTAGATGTAAAAGACTAAACGAGGTATTCAAAGAATGACTTCGCACGTTTTGTATGATTAAAGGAATGAAATAGAGAAACGCTTTATTTTGATATTTTAAAGCTTATGGCGTCCCCACCTCTTTTCATCCCAAACGGTGCAGATTACAATAGACTACGATCTAACAAATCTTAGCCGTTCATCATTTTACTCTTACCGCCCTCTGCATTGTCGATGCATTTACTCTGGGTGGATGGTTCACCGCCCTTGTTGCTGCATTTACTTTTGATGGGAGTCGGCCTAAAAATCCTCCTTGTTGATGTGTTTACTTTACTGTTGATGGGAGTTTGTTTTACAAAATATCTGCTTTGCAATGCAAGCTCTGCAGATTTTCCTCCCTCGTAATAGTTGACAGAGCTTGTTCGTGGGAACTAACAGAGGGCAGGGCATGTCGTAACCAGGCGGGAGTTGGCACCTCGCCCCTCCGCCAATAAAGGGGAAAACAATCAACAAGGCCTTAGATCTCTCATATCCTTGGAGAGTTTTCTTCAATTTGATTTGAATTGAATGGCCTGTGTTTGCAGAAGAGAAGCAAGAGGACAGTTTTTGTGAGAAAATTGATACAAGAAGTAGCGGGTTTCGCCCGATATGAGAAGAGAATAACAGAGTTGCTGAAGGTGGGGGAGGATAAGAGGGCTCTCAGGGTGGCCAAGAAGAAGCTTGGTAACCACAAGCGCGCTAAGAAGAAGCGTGAGGAGATGTCCAACGTTCTTCGCAAGATGAGGTGCATTTATCTTAGATAGCCTAACAGTCGTTTTTTCTCGAATTCTTTGAGCTTCTGTTAGGGTTTTGTGGCCACCGAAATATCGAATGCAATTTAGTGTTTTACAGACTGAATGTGAACGTGAATGTGGTATGAATTTATTTTGGTGTATAATGTTTATGAGGTGTAATAAGATTTAGCATCTAGGTTACGCTGCGCTTTTACATGCATCTTGTGTGACTATTTTTTATATGCTATAGACGGATTCTAGTCATTTGCTTCCGTTAACTGACTAGAAATTGTCCTCACCTGTATGCCTGCATATCCTGGTACATATCACCTTATGGGGCTAACCAAAATATGCTTACAAAACTTTTACTGCGGATGTGCATTCCATGTAAGGTGAGCCTCAATGGTTATGCAGAGGGTTTGAGTTTCAAAACAGGGGATTTGATGCTTGACAGAGACAAAAGGATAATTTCAATCTATCAAAATAATGAATGCATGGAAATAGTTTGACGGATGAGATCCACTGCTTTCTATGGACAAAACATTGGAAAAGACTACATTGCACAAAGGGTTTGAAGACCAGATTTCCATCTGCCTGTGTTGTACATAATGATAAGCATCCAGCCATGCCTGTGCTGTTGACAGAAAGAAAATGGGCCATGGTTCAGGGTAGATTAGTCGGTGGATGACACACAAAGCAAGTCTTTCCCCCAATAAAGAAGCAATACTTCCATTAATACTCTCGGTATTTGGACAACTTTGTCTCCCAGTAAACAACATTATATTGTCATTTGTCTACTATGTTGCCCATTCAACTTCATATAAGATTCCAACTTGATCCCAACTTGATCATAATTATATTTTAGAAAACAATTATGACTGAGAAACCTGCACTCGGCGTGAAAGAATGGATCAAATAATGGCGAAATTGGGTGGTTACTAGATTTTGCGCTGCGCTAACAAAGAGATTTCTTCTTTGGGAAACGATGTCAATGTAATTTTCACTTACCTAGCTTTTAATTTCATGGGTACTTTTTAAAAATTCATGTACCATCACTTAAATTTTGTGATTTCGGTACCTAATTACCATTTATGATATCTGAATTTGATGTTTTCAATAATTGGTTTAGGTCAAACTGTCCAAATTTAGGGCATACATAATGAATTCCAGGGTTTCTTAGTGGTATTTCTTTGTGAAATGATCTTTTTAGTATAAATTTTACCCCTTTCCGGGGTTTACCTTCCAATGAGATGATATGATGCAGATTATCTCTTACCTCTTACGAAAAATTTACTGAACACTTGTATTTGGTCTCATCTTTTGAGTTATACTATTCAGTTAACTGGGTTGTTGTATATTATTTAACATTTTGAATCTGGGTCGTTGCAAACAAATCTATCATTGATATCTGTTGTATCTCAATTTGCTTTGGAAGCTGAAGCTTTGCAACATCAGAGAGGATTTAGGATGTCTGATTTCTCTGAATTTTTAATGAGTTGCTTTTTCTGGTTTCAGTAATCGACATAATTTTTGGTTTCTTAGCAGATGATTGTTATGAGGTTTGAACTCTGCCCATTTTTTCTCATCGACATCGTTGACAGCACGGCACAATTTGTGCAGATTCTTGAGGTAAGTTACCTATCATGGTTTAAGTGATTTTTGTTTTGTTTTGGAATCTATTCACCACCGGATGTTTTGGTTGTGTTTTATTTATCTATAACAATTCTGTTGTTATCTCTTAAATGAAGGTATTGGATTTTGGTTTTATAAATGGCTGTTTTCATATATGATATTATTGTAATACCCAGTGTTAGATACCGGTTTATATCCTCACGTAGAGATAGTTTGAACTCAGATGAATTTTATGTTTATTTGATGGATTTAAATTTTGTTTATTTTGTTTTCCTTGTTCTTGAGGTTACTTTTGTTTGATTTGGGGGTTTGAGGGTTTTTTTCTTGATTTTTATCAGAGGTGTTCAAAAAGATTTTTCACAGCTTTGTGGTAGCACTTCCTTTCTGCTCTCATAGTATTGAAGTTTGTTTGCGCAAAAATTAACAGGTATGCTTATTGATTATTTTCTTTTTGTTTTTTAGATAAATTTTAGCTAGACTCTATATATTGCAATAACTTAGAAAATGTAAAACATCTTGAATATTGTAGGTGGAGTATATGTTTTATTGGGAGAATTGTGTAATAAGCACCTTTAATTTTTTTTTTTTGAAATTGAAACATGTTAGATCCAAAACAAAAAGTAAAGCTAAGCAACTTCCTTCCACTTTTTGATCGCCAAGTTCCTGGTGTGGGCGAGGTGAGAGCATATGGTGGTAAGGATTGCATTAGCAAATCAAACTGCTGGAAATGAAATCCATTTGTTCAGTGGGGTAAGCCAAGCATATCCATCTTGCAGTGGGAAAACTAATATAGAAATGAAAATGTAAATAAGCTCTTCCACTTTCCAGTGGTGAGCGAGTGCCAAAAGCCACTTGTTTAGTGGTGTGAGTACAATAACCACTTATGCAGTGGGTGAACAAATGAAACCACTTGTGCAGTGGGGTAAGTAGCATCAAAATCACCAAGAGCAATTCGCTGGTGGTACTACCACACAATGTTACATTATTAGCTCATTACAATTCAGTTCAAAACATTATATAACTGCTGCAACAAAATTAAGGTGGAATGATGATAAGATAAGTCTCCAAATGAACCCCAACTTAGGAAACCAACACCCAAGTAATGTGACACAATTATACCTCGACCAAGTAGCATATGAAGGTCTGAAACATTCTGAAAATGTGTTGCAACAGGTTTGAAACAAGTTGCAGCAGGTCTGATACACTCAGAAATCACCATTAATAGGTGCAAGAAGCCATGATGAACACCCTGAAACACTCCAAAACAACAGAAGTTCACCTCCAAACTGAATGCAAATGTCTCACAAGGTCTGGGTGCCCAACATAGAGCAGAAATGAGCTAATAAGGAGGGACGATTCCCCTAGGAAACTCCCATGCCCTTCCTACGAATGGTACGATCTGCAGCAGGGGGGGGGTTTGCATTTAAAAATCAGAAACTCCAACTTGCAATCTGCAACTAACATCTTCCTGGTCGCCTAGCATGGAGAATTCATCAATAAAATACCCAGAACCAAAATCCCAACTCATCATTCAGCACAAGCAAAACATGGGGTACAGCCTTGTACTTGCACAGGTACAACCAGCAGCAAGAAAGCACTTAAATTCTTCACTTTTCAATCTGAAACTGAAACCAACTCAACCACACACTTGCAAAACTAAAACACATCAAAGTAATCCATAATAGAAAGCAATAATTGAATCCTCACAATCAACTCTAATGGTGATTCTTGAATGGAACCACACCTGTTCAGCTAGGGAATGTATTTCAATTCTGAAATTACAACAATCCTTGAGGGTAATAGTCCTCAAAGATTTGGAGAATCCAACACCAAACTGGCAGCACTTCGCTATCTATTCTTCAACATGACCAAATGAGCTCCCCAATGTTACTGTTTTATAGCTGCGGGAGGTATTTCCCTAAGCAAAATTATTCAAAGGCAAGTCGGCCTTTCTTTTTGTAAAACTAATATCATACTTTCTAGGTCGGCCCTATAAGAGAGCTCTCCTAGCTTGCTATATAAAGGAGAAGGTGTCTCCACATTTTGGCATCAATTCACTCCATTCCAATTCAAATTTTTTCAGCAGCAGGTTTGCCCTTCAAGAGCAGCAGATTCAACTCAAGGAGAAGTGGTATTATTTTGTGTATTCAAGGAAATCGCACTATCTTCAAGTGCAGATTCATTGTATGAGATTCGGCCTTGCTAGGGCTTGATGTTGAGTGTTATTTCTGCACTTATTTTTCTGATTTATAAGAGAATATCTTGCTGGGTTTTTATCCCTCGAGTAGGAGGGTTTTCTTAGGGTAAATTCGGTGTTCATTGTTCTCTGTGTTGTATTTTCTGCTTATTTACATTTTTGATCCTAAAACTAACATGGTATCAGAGCGGGTTTAGAAAATATTGATCAGATTTGGCTAAGCAGTATAAGACAACTCATTATATAGAGCTATTTATGCGAATTCTTGGAGACGAAAACCTCCAGGTCTTCCTTGCAAGGGAGATTAGTGGAAGCGACACCTTCATTAGGACCTTTCCTTGGCTTCTTGGGGGATCGCATCTTGCTCACATTTTGGGAGATATACGCCAATCATCAACACCATCGCATAGTCGACACTCATCCCAGGTACTCTTGATGTGCGGTTCTCTCGACTCCATTTGACAACGCCAATCTTCACGACATTAATCGGTTGATACGCGTAGCTTGGGAAATATGGTATTGTCATTATCAAATGCTTGTGTTCAATGGATTATCAGGCAGATGCAAACTCTCAGTAATTCTGATCCCTGGTGAGATTGCATCCACATCTATCAATTTCCTGGGCATTCTCTAGTCACACTGGTTCTAATTATTTCTGGATACCATCGTTGGTCTATAGCCCGTGGAGTACCGCTAGCAAGACATTGCTATCTCTCTGTTGCGTCAAGCTCATACAAGTCTTGGCGCGATATTATCTTCGAGACAACTTGAATATTCTGCTTTGAAGCCGTTCAGGGGAAGAAGTGAATCTTACTATTCTCCTGTAATTATACTTCCAGAGTTGAATTACCATTTTGCCGTGTCGATTTATTATTGGTACTTGTGTATTTGTTCTAAGGAGAATATCGAGCCTTTGAGAAGCCACTCAAAGGACAAACAGGAAGTAAACGATTTGTTAAGTGTATCAAATTAATTCCCAGGCGTAGCCAATTGGGAATTATAATAATCATTGGAGGTATTGTGGAGTTCGTTCTAGCTTGGAAGTTAATCGCACAACATAAAGCACTAGCAACAAGGAGAGGAGAAAATATATATAAGAGAACAATAAAGACATAAAGACAAAGATATAATAGGAGTAGTAAGATCAGGGAAAGATATGGAGATCGAAATCTGTAAAGGCATCGCTGGCTGGATATCTGTAGAATTGACCAACAATAAAGAGAAGTATTTTATGTTTGTACCTTTGAATAATGATCATGGATTTAAATAATCATGTAGTTAATAGTTAATAATAATTCATGCAATAACATTGGGAATAGTGAATCATGTATGCTACTAACATTGGTCTGTATATTCCTCTTTGGGGTAGTTTGATTTTATGAACTATTGTTAATCTCTTTAAAATGCAGGATGGATCGATGAGCAAAAGGATGATGGATTAATTATTAGAGATTGCATAAGGAATTCAAAGGGAGGAAGGGCTTGAGGCATCCTGTGAGGAAGTCATGCCGGCTAGAGAAATGAACAAACATGGAGACATAGCTTGTAGCCATGGGACTGAGTTGGTGGCACATAACTCTCATGATTCTTCACTGAAGACATCTTTCAAGGGCACAAGATTGGGTTAGCCTTGGATGGAGAGTTTGCATCAGTAAAGAAGATTGAGAAAGATGAAGACACTAAACAATGGTACCACAAAAATCCTATCCTCTTGATTTGGAATAGTAGTCTATGGTTCTTGCATTGTCAACTATTGGCAGCCCTAGAAAGAATTATGGAAAACAGTGAGGTTCCTATCAAAGATCATTGGAGAAGACATGCTAATGGCTATTGGATTGAGAGTTGTGAAAGCAAAACAGTTTTCGGTTCTTTGCAAGTTGGGTAAAACAATGACATGTCCAGGAAGAGGACTAAGGTTATGAGATCTGTCAATGGAGGGGAATTCACTTCCAGAGGATTTTTGTAATCTCTGTATTGAGGCAGGGATCAAGAGGGAGTTTTGTGTTAAGCAAAATGGAGTCCTATGACACGAGGAACTAGAGTGACTCACTGAGAAGAAGTGAAGTTGTCAGCTAAGTGGGTTGCAGTGTTGCAAGGCTAGGTGCTAAGTCCTTGGAAGACCTCTTCAGCTGTAGAAAACGGAATTTCACAAGGCAATCGACCTTGTTTTGACATTGGTAGCACCCCAAATCTATTCAGAATAAGGTGATTTGGATGTCCTCGACTCTCGCAAATCAGTAGTGCCAGAGGTGTGCATTGGAAACTGTTCCTCTAAGGCAAGCATTGTAGGCAATCTTGGACAAGGAGGTCAAGAGCTTGATGCGGGTACTTGGAGCTCCAGAGGGAGTCACATCATCATGAAGATTTGTTGTAATGTATATTTCTCTGAGATGGTGTATATTTCTTTGAGACATAGAAATATAAGGCAAAAGCCCTTGTAGTGTATATTTTTCTGAGACGGAGAAATATGAGGTGAAAGCCCTTGTAGTGTATATTTCTCTGAGACGGAGAAATATGAGGTGAAAGCCCTTGTAGTGTATATTTCTTTGAGACTGAGAAATATGAGGTGAAAGCCCTTGTACAAGATCACATCTCTTAGACTGAGTTGTGCTTTTCACAATTGGGTGTAGCCATTGTGGACGTCATGTTGAGAGACTCCATGACCAGGATATTTGAGAATACCTCCCTAGTTAAGAGGGAGTGTTAGTGTTTTATAGTTGCGGGAGGTATTTCCCTAAGCAAAATTATTCAAAGGCAAGTCAGCCTTTTTTTTCGTAAAACAAATATCATACTTTCTAGGTTGGCCCTAGAAGAGAGCTCTACTAGCTTGCTATATAAAGGAGAAGGTGTTTCCACATTTTGGCATCAATTCACTCCATTCCATTCGAATTTCTTTAGTAGCAGGTTTGCCCTTCAAGAGTAGCAGATTTGACTCAAGGAGAAGTGGTAGTATTTTGTGTATTCAAGGAAATCACACTATCTTCAAGTGCAGATTCATTGTATGGGATTCGGCCTTGCTAGGGCCTAATGTTGAGTGCTATTTTTGCACTTATTTTTTTGATTTATAAGAGAATATCTTGCTGGGTTTTTCTCCCTCGAGTAGGAGGGTTTTCCTAGGATAAATTCGGTGTTCATTGTTCTTTGTGTTGTATTTTTTGCTTATTTACATTTCTAATCCTAAAATTAACACCCAATGCCTCCTTATATAGCTTTCTGGAGGGAAAATTCTCAATTTTGAAATAATAAAATAATTCACTTTTTCCATCAAATGCCTTTTAAAATAAAAATAATCACTTTTTATGTGCAAAGTCCCCTTATCTCTCCTAAGCGTCCATCTTGTGGGCAATTTTGGATTTTCGAAAAGTTATTATGCTTAAGTCATTAAAAATAATAATCAAACATTATAAATTAAGTGAAATATTAAAATATTTTACCCCAAGTTATGGAAAATCCTGAAACACCTCGGAATCCAATTCTGACTGCACCAAATGTGATACCGAGGCATTGGATGAATGATTGAAGCCATTTTGGCAACTTGCTAAAAATAGATGTGCTCTCCAAGAAGTTTGGAGGACGCCCCAAAAGTTCGAAAACACCACAAAGAGTGTCATTCAAACCAGTGTCACCCGTTGAGCTCACTGCCACCAATAGAAACCTTGTACTGCCACAACTGTGTCCTCTAAGAACTTTGGAGTCCCCTTGCCTTACCACAGCCTACAGGAACTCAAAAAATAGGCTAATGGTTATTGAGCTGATTAAGCTTGAGAAGGGGACATTACAAATTGCCCCTTTGAAATGGCATCATGTACATAATACACAAGCATTCTCTTTCTCTTCTTTTTTGCATATATTTATCAAAGCACTTTTCAAGGCTGTGTTACCTACTGTAGTATCAAAATAGTGGTTTACTACAACTACCCACCGTATGATTTCACCTTCCTATTAAGGGATCTTGGTGATCTGAAAGTGCTGGAAGTAGTGGGGTACTCTAATTTGTTTTGCAAGAGAAAAATTCGCTGCTATAAATTGTCCTAGTTAGAAACCCTATGGCAAAGGTTTTTAATTATCCTTAGAACAATTGTCATTTTTGGCTAACTAGATTTCACATAAAGGGTCAAACAAAGTGAGAATTGCTTAGATTCCAATACCAAGGCCTTAGACAACATTTGTGTATAACTTTGAGCTTCCACACACCTTCATGTGTATAGGAAAACTCCCTCGGATTGGAAGAAGCCTCTTCATAGGAAGCCATCAGTCATTTGCAGTTCATAGTGCACTAGTTAGCAACTAATGCTATGAATTTCTCTTGTTCTACCTCATAGACGAGATAGTGTAGTTACAAGATAGTGGAGTCCTTCATAGTTAAAGCTTTGAAAATATTGGAGTGATTTACTATTCAAGAACGAGTCAAGTAAATCAAAGAGCCTATAGACCAAACATGTGCTAACATCATAGGGTCCCTTTTTTCCCTCACTGTGCATAGATTTGGGCATAGGTAGCAAGAAATTGGGACATCTAAGCAAATCCATAGAACTTCGAGCAGTTTTGTCGTAGTACATGAGTGGGACAACATGTGGCAATGTTAAAAACTAGACAATAGTCTCCAATTTGTACGTTTTTATGCCATTCACAATAGCCGTGTTTGTCTCCTATATAGTTTTCCATTTGCAATTCTCAAGCCAAGTTTCTCCCAAACTGAAAAGAATTTGCTAGTTCTATTTGAGAAATCTACCTATAGGGTATTATCTATAAAGGAAAAAAATGGGCAATTTTTTTACCCCATCTAAGCAATGTCTCATTGCACTCTCTTCAATCTAATCATTTTGATGAATAACTTTGAGAACCCTCTTTGGTTGGCCTAGGCAATTTTCATGTCATCCAACCACCTACCCCATTGTGATCATTTCTTCGCATTGTTCATTTTGATATCTAACTTCAGCTAGCCCAAAATATCACATTCCATTATAGTACATCGTTTCCTAAGGCAGATCTCAATATCGAAGCTAACATACAAGACCACTAGTCTCAAGTGGGGTCCCTCCATGAGCAATTCAATAACCTTACTGCTAACTTGGGCTAAGTACGCTTTCAACACCTAAATGCAAACCTCAATTGGTTTGCTAACACTCACTCCAACAACCATTCATCTCGTCAACATCACTTTTTCTATAGGCTATAGGGTGCCCCTAAGCCCCCAAAAAATAACATGCCTAAATTTTGTGAAGGAGTGACAACATGGCTAGGCACAATAGAGTGTTACCTTGATGTTTATCAAGTTTCTCCCAAGGAGTGTATAAGGACAACAAGCTTTGGTTTGTAGGGAGTAACAACTCAAGGGTATCCATAGTGTATAGTCTTTGCCACGTGTATCAAGATGGCATGAATTTTCCAAATGCCTTCTCCCTTGCTTTCAATAGGGAAAATACATGGCCCAAAAGGTAAGCTCTTCAACTTGGTTCAAATAGGAACTATTACTGACTAAATCTGTAACGCCCCGCCACGTAACCCTAGAGGAAGATGCCACTACAACGGAAGTGAACAATTTCTTTTTCTTTCAAAGTGCAATTAATAACAAGTAAAGTGCACTACACTAACACATGCATCCTCTAAGGTACACGACTAAGCTTACAACTGAATCCCATAACATATAAAAGTAACTCATTCATAGCATATAAATTATTACTCATGAATTATAAATCATACATCCAAAGCATTAAATACATCATATAAGATAAAAGTACATAAAAGATCCATAGATTGCATTCATTCCAAATAATGTTTACAAAACTCATTCCCAGAAGGAGGAAGATCTGTTACAATTACAAGAATCCTCCTCAAATACAATTGAGGAGTGATATAAATACAAAGTGTCCAATAGATACAATAAATCATAAGAATGAATCATAACAACTGGTAAACACGAGCTCTCCAACTGGAAGATCCCACCATCACGAACATAAGAAGGGAACCCAACGGAGTAAGGTGCACGTTCCACCCAACCAAGTGGTACTCGAAGGCCCACCCCCCGTGCTAGGAGATAGTAACCAGGTTTCCTAGACAAGACCAACTACCTCTAGACACAAGCTATCACAAGACTGAACTAATCAAATACAATTACAACACTCAAATAAATGGTACATTGCTTCCAGATTGAAATAATCAAGTATGTCAATTGAACCATACACACAAATTGTTGTCATAGGAAGAGTGTCATCACACAAGCTCGACATGGGTTACCCAATGTGGATCTTCATAGGTTACCGACCCCCTATCTGGTTAAACCCTGGCAACCTCAATCGATCCCCGGCCCCCATTCTCACTCATGCGGGATCCACTTACCTTTCGAAGGGACAAGGCAAATGACCTTCGCCATTCCAGGCCTTCCCACTCATCCCAAGCCCAAACGAGCACTTGAGTCCATGAGTGAGGCTATCTTATCTGAGTTAATATGTGACGCTACCCGAAACCCCCTAATTACTTTAAATTATTGTTTTCACTTGATTAACTACTTTCGATAGGTTACCCGGTTTACCTCTTTAGGGCTCTGGCCCCTTACGAAAGCCACTCCTCTATTGACAACACAAAGACAAAACCAACACCCAAGGGTAACATAGTGCACAAAACCAAATAATAAATCCCACTCCAAAGATAAGAGGCAACACATCCTTGTTCGTGGTAACCAGGTGATTAACAAAATACAACTATACGCACTACCCGAGGGAAATCAAGGGCTGACAATAAAATACAACCACCCCAAATGTTAAAATACCTCATCTAGAAGACTTACAAAATAATGACTAACACTTCTAACCAATTTCCCCCAAAAAATCGAGAACAAAAGAAATCACATTCAAAAGGGCAATTTAAACAAGAAATAAATCTACCTTTCGGATTTCCTAAATCCAATTTCTCTTTAGTGAAATACAGTAATATATTGCCCAAATAAACTAATTTAATAAAATCTCTTTCACAGACAAAGGAGGAAATTTAATTTATTTGTTATTTCAATTCCTCAAGTACTTTTAAATAAAAATATCAATTCCCTTCTAATAGTTTATTCCATTTAAATCTTCTAACTGTGCATATACTGCATGCACCTATTAAAAAATATCCTTTTAGATTTAAATATATATATATATATGCATGCATATATACATATACTTAAATAAATTATCCAACTATTTAAAAATAAATTACAGTTTTAATACAATCACAAAGTATATAATAAAAAATATATATATACACTTACATACATATACACACATATATATATATATTATACTTTTAAAAATCTAAAAAAAACAAATATTAAAAGTCAACCGCAGCTTGCAACGCACGGACGGAATGGTAATATATTACCATTGCTGTTTGTATGTGGGTGGTGCCGAGGGGGCACCTGGCTGATTACACAGCGTCGGGTCCCCTCTTATGGGGGTCGGCTGTGGCAGCCGGCGCTCCCCATTGAAATAAATACAGTCTCCCTTATTTTATATGCATATAAAACTTGCAAACCACAGAATCCCGCGTACGGAAATTTCCGTCCGGGAATTAAAAAAAACCATGATTTCTAATCTGGTTTTTCAAACAAGAAAATTTACAAGAACTCCACAAAAATTTGAATCAAGCCAAGGTTAAGATGAATATCCCAATCTATGGCAAACGTTATTGCCATAACCTGATTGGTCAAAGCAAGTTGTCACAAATAGAGGAAATATGCCCAACACTATCCACAGTTTATCTTAGGAGGATTTGGTTGAGTAAAAGGCCTAGGGAATCTTTTTCAACAATGATAAAAAATAGGAGAAAGGCTGTAGATGTAAAGAATAGTGAGTGCATCTCAATGATTTTGCAGGGATTCCCAGTGGCATTGAGGAGTCTTCAAACAAGAAAATAGATTTAGCTTTACTAGATAGCGAGTCAATAGAGGAAGCTCAAATCTTTATATATGCTCTAACGAACCAAACCTTCAAAATATTTCATTGGCTACATCAAGTACCAACAGATTGTGGTTCTAATTGATGATGGCTACATCATTCATTAGCAAGAAACTTGCCAACCAACTCCATTGCTATGCTCACTCCTACAACAATTTCCAAATTATGGTGGCCAATGGGAATACCGTTTCCTGTGGTGGCAAGTGTCATAATGTCAAACTCCCTATGGGGGAATATCAAATGACCTCACATGTATGCTCTCTCTTTGGGTTGTGTTGATGTGATGTTTGGAGTGCAATGGCTGCAAACATGTAATGCCCCCATCTCAATTTTATATTAATGGTGGCCTTTTCCCTTCAGAGTGTTGGTTTTTCTTTTCCTACAGATCCCTGTCTTAAGGCCACCTTACATCAAGATGTTCTTGAAAGAATAAAAATAGTTTAAAATTAAACCAAATCATGGGCAGTGCCTATTTCTAGGAGAGACAAAAGTTAATTAAAAATTAATTTGTTGCTAAAAGACAAATTAAGGGTGGCCTTCCTTGGAAGAGAAGGATATAAAAGAAGTCAAGCAAGGAGGATGGGAGGCATCATCGAAGACATTTATATATAAATGATTTTATTTCCTGTGGAGCAAAATTTGTGTTCTAACAGCCTGGGGACGAAACCCCTCTAGGCCTGAAAATTAAAGGATAAAAACTCTTTTTTTTTTCCTTGTAGAGTTAGTAGACAAAATGTTATGAACCTAGGGTTTACTTTCCAACACCAATAAGATACAAAAAGATGCTATCAGATTAAATTTATCAAACTATAGTTTACAATCAGTCAACAAGATTACTTTTGTTTGTTTCACTTCTAGCAGCAACACAGTTTGGGACGCCAAACTCAGAATTCAAGAAAATAACGCACAGCTGAGACTAATCAGGAGTTAATTGATTAAAATCTGAAGTTACAAGAGAATAAGATCTGGTACTGATTTTGGAAATTACAAATCTTTGATATTATTTCAGTCTGATCCGATTTAGAGGGCCTTATGTTTGATCTGAGGGTTGGTTGGTGATTGGTGGCTGAGTGCCCAGTTGGGCTATCACCCTCAAAGAGCCCTGAAGCCTCCACACTAGCCTGTGTCTGGAAGTTGAGGTGTGAAACTCTCAACTAATGAACTTCCCCTCACCTGACCTCTGGTCTAGCTAAGTTTGGAAGTATGGTGCTGTATGATTGAAGGGGAATAATGGCAATTCTTTATGGCGCTGAGTGGTCCACTAGGTAACTTTAGACACTTTGATGCCAATCTGGTCTTGCTGGAGTAAATAGCACTGGTTTGATAGGTTTGAGAGCTGGGCGTGACTGCTTATAATCCTTGGATTTGTGGATGCTATGTTGGGTCTTTTCAAAGCTGTGTTGACACCTCCAAACTCAGCTGCACCTATAGTGTCTGATCTGGTTCTCAACTCTTGCAACCTGGGTTATGTACTGCAATAGGATATATGTCCTAGGACTGATGTAGAAAACTGCCTGTCAGAATGATGCACCTGGGATCCTGATTAAACCTGGATAGTGATGGCTGTTGCAGGTTATCTTTAACCACTCCAGTTGATTGTGGATCTGTTCGCCCAGCCTGTGGAGTGATTGGAGATTGTGATCAGCAACCACTGATAACAAATTTTGGAAATTACAGTTAGAAATCACCACTAAAACCTGATTTACTGAGGTTGGGGTTTCATCCCTGTTTGAAGCAATGAAATTTGTTGCAATAGCAAAATAGCAATCCTCAAAGCATACCTCTAAATGGCACCTGTGACACATTTTATAGTTGATTGTGAAATGGGACGCTAGGCCCTAAATTGGGCGCCAAAACTCAAGATTTGAAATTTACTTTATTTATTTTATTTTATATTTAACTATTCATTAATTAAATATACATATATTAATGTGGTGTTTAAAAACACCTTTATTAATTGGTGCACTGGGAGCTGACCCATTTAGGAAGCGACATGACACGAAAACCCCTAACTCAGGTAGATTAAGAAATTATTTGCTAGAGGCATTAAACTGCTGTAGACTTGAAGAAATTGACAATACTATAGAAAATAATACCTGATATAAATTTGGGCAGATTTGAGTATCCAAAGCAATTTATTAAATTTAATTTTAGTAGTAATATTTAATCAGTAAGTTAAAAGATTAGGAATTCTTATTAATAATTAATTGTGCAAATATAACTGTGAGTTAGATTTTATTATTTAAAGAAAAAATAATAAGGAAAAATAAAAAAGGGACATTACAAAGCATTGGTGTCACTCACTTGTGATTGTTTCTAACTTTGGATGAAATTTAGTCAATATGGCAAGGACTATACTTAAGGTATGAAAGCTTCCTTTCTTAGAGACTAAATTTTTTACCAAGCTAGATCTTCACTCTAGATATCACTAAATGTGGGCCAAGGAGGACAATATTCTTAAAACAGCTTTCAAGGCACTTGTAGGTCACTATGAATTCTTGGTGATGCACATTGGCTTGACTGATGCTCCTTCTACTTTTCCAAGTTTGATGAATAAGGTGTTCAAAGGTTGCCTTTGCAAATTTTTTCATGACATTCTCTTTTATAATCGTAGTTGGGCTAAGCGTCTCTAGCATGTGGAGTTTGCCTTAAAAGATTTGAAAGGATCATTCCCTTTTTGCTAAGCATTCAAGTTTGCCTTTAGCATGCAACGGATGGAGTATCTTGACCATATTGTTTTGCAAGCGAGAGTGCAAGTTGATCCAAAAAAGATTGGCAATCCAAGAGTGACCTAAACCCAAATCCATAAAGAGTTTGTGGGGTTTCTAAGTCTTGACTAGGGACTATTTCTAGTTTGTTCAAAATTATGGTAACATCGTAGGAACTTGTAAAGTCCCTTTTTGGGATATTCCTTAATTTAGGCCTGCAAAACAATAATAAACACTAAAAACTGATATTTGCAATTACAAATTTACAAGTATCAACTTCATGGTTATATTCAGATTAACACATAAAATAGTATAATATTGAGAACAATACACCGTAGCTAAAACATCATAATAGTTAGACCTATAGTTCATATGATCATTAACATTTGAATTCAAAATAATTTAACATCACTAATGATTATTCCAAGGCATATTCCAATAACCAATCATATTAGGAATTCTCTAGAAATATTTACAAACTGCTTCCATCCATCCATCTCGTGGTGGCGTACTTTGTTGGCAATATGTTGTCATTGATGTCAAAAGGGGATTAGACGTTGGTGCTGATCCTAATGTTGTCCTGCTGATACAGTAGGATGTAGTCTGGAAGGAATGATGTATCAAGATGCTAATATATGCTGATGTTCTGGAAGAGATAGAGTAAAGTTATATTTTGCATAGGTTGTAAAATGTTGTCCAAAAGTTGTCATATTTCTGCAACTTGCATCTCCAAGTGTGTGAGTGAAAATCTAATGGGAGATCTGATATGGGTTTTTTCGAGAGGATTCCTGAATGGTATTTTGCAGGTTTGAAGGTGGCAGTATGTGCTCAGAAAAGATTTATTTTCCTCTCGGGTGTTTTAGTGTTTTATTGTTAAACCTTAATTAGTTTGTAGGTCATGGCATTCACAAGTTTATATTTGTTTGTTGACTTGCTACTGGCGGTTACCAGTCGCTTAAGTTATTACTTAAGTCCTTTGGTTCGTTCGGCAATAGCCCCATTACCTAGTCATACGGTTGATGTCACTGGGAGAAGATTGTTGGTTCCCCCGACACAACGATGGACGTTAAGTTAAAGTTGATCGACGGTGTTGAGTTGAATGATAGATGATTTGACGGTTATCGCTGAAGGAGTATACATCGCAAGTATGAATTTGAAGGTTGAAGGCAATTTAGCAATAGGCGATGGAAATGAAAGCAAGGAAGATCAACGACATAGTTTTAAAGAGAACCTGATCTAATGGTTATGATATAAAGTTGGATATATGAATCGTGGCGCGAAAGATGGAATCAATGACCATAATTTAAAGTTGAATATTATACAACGGCTATGCATAGGTCGGCTGGGGTTTTGGTTGTTAACCAACATTGCGGACATAATTAAATGTTTACCTGCACAGATATTTGTTTTGATTGGAGATTTGATCGACAAGGCGGCAACATAGATTGCTACATCGAATGAGATCCAAATCAGATCGAATGATCTGGAGATTGCATTAATTGCCATATAAGGTTAGGGCTTGCTAAAGGCTATGGTTTTGCAAACCAACAAACGAGATTTGATGTTGTGAGAAGATCATAACAGAAGATCTGTCTTGACTATGTGTGTGGCTCGAGGCATTGATTACTATAAGGTTTAGGGTTTTGCCAGAGTTAGCAGATTCAACGAATCTATATAGAGAGTTAGTGGAATGATGAACAGGTAGCTTGTTGGTGAAGCTAGTGAACCTGATTGGATAACTTGGATGGTGGTGCACATCTCTAGGTTGTGTGTTTGCAGTTCGGTGATAAAGAAAAGCAAAATGGACAACCAAAGTGTGTTGTTGTAGCAGTAGTTGTTGTCGATGTGCTGGTTGTTGAACCTGCTATGTGAGTATGTATAAGGTGTTTGCAAATTGTTGAAAGTGAAATTGTTGTATCAATAGTAAGTGTATGAGTCTGCATATTATGTATGTGTAATTGCTATATCTACTGTAAGAGAGTATGAGTTTGTAAGTTTTTAGTGGAGAGAGAAGGACAGGATTGTATTGCAGACAGAGAGTTCAGAGAAGTGGGGATGTGTTGTTGAGTTTGCAGCAATAGTGCAAATTGTATATGTACTATAATGATGCATTTTCAGGTTGTGTAAGAACCAATATTATGCATATGTAATCTTGTGATATTGCTGAGGTTGGTGCCTTGGTTTGAATTGGGTTGGTACTCATTTTAGGGGATTGTAGTCTCCTTGGAGTTGGTGCTCCTAAATCTGGAAGTTGGTGCTTCCACATGGAGGCAATGCTTCCTTAGGGTTGGCGCCCTTAAAAGATTGTAAGAGTTTTGGGTTGTGAGGTTGGATTTGAGCAGTAGACTCAAGCAACATTTCTCATCGTGGTTTTTCCCATCTTGGGTTTTCCACGTTGGTGTTATGGTATTTTGTGTGGGTGCTTGTGCTTATCATAGCTTTACATGTTTTATTCTCCACATTTAGTTTTAATGTGTATGCATTAAGTGTTTAATGTATTAATCTGCATAAAGGATTTAAGTGCTAAGTTTTTACTATCTACTCATTCACTCCCCTCTCAGTAGATCATTGTGTTCCTACATACTTGAGAAGACCTTCAAGTCTTGGAGCACTCATATGCCTCCTTGCCCCATGAGCATTGCATCTTGAGAGTGGCGTACTTGAGAAGTCTCTCTTAAGCCCAGGAGCACTCATGTGCCTCTTGGCCCACGAGCATGGTAAGATGTCAAGTTGACACCATCCCTCAGTCCACCTTGGAGGCACTCCATCCTCCTTGATCAAGCCTAGGAGCATTCATTCGCCTTCTAGCTCACAAGAGCTACATCTCAAGGTGGCACGCTTGATAAGATGCATGAAGACTGCTTCCCTCAACAAGCCCGAAAGCATTCATACGCTTCTTGGCCCCATGAGTGCTACATCTCAAGGGTGGCGTACTTGATGAAGGCAAAGCCGGTACTTCCCATCTCATGAACCTGGAAGGTTGATCGACCTCCCTATTCGTAAACACCTATATAAATTCAAAATAGATTGCTAAAGGTATCTTATTCTATTAATTGTTAATAATATATCATTATGCCATTATAATATATATATATATATATATATATATTAATATATACATTCATAATTTATATATTTAAAACTTACTTCCCAATAATATCCTTGCTAAAAACAATATTTATTTCCAATAGATCTCTTATATTCCAAGTTCTTATTTTTCTTCTATCCAATCCACTTGATGCATTCTCCACAAGGAAATGATCTCCCTTTTATATCTTATTATTGAGGGAGTTACAACCTTTCACATTAAGAGCCACAAACTTTCACATTAGGAGTCGCATCATTTTTTTTCTCAATTGATTGATTGAATGATGTAATGGATCTCTTTCTCAAATGAAATGCTCTCCCTTTTATATCTCAAGTTTGAGGGAGTCACACCTCTTCACCTCAATAGTTACAACTCTTCATTGCTGCCCTTGGAGAATAATAATTTAATTTTAAATAAGACAATTTGTTAGTGCTGCTGTCTATTACTTGTAATCAGTACTAATAATTCCTCACCTTTGCCTTTCCTTCTACATCTACCTTCTTTATATACCTTATCTTGCTTAAGGGATACAACCTTTCATATGTTGGTTGACCATTCTTAACAACTTAATCTTTATTTAATGCCAGTTTGGTGTAATATTAATTATCTTTATTGATTTCTTTTGAAGCATAGGTTGCAGACATTTAGGAATAAAACAGGACATTACAGAACTATAATAATGTTGCTTAAAAAGAATTCATTTGTAGACTGTTGAAGAAGAATTGGCCTTCAATGCCCTCAAAGCCACTATGTGCTCCTTGATTTTTACAAACCATTTGTCCTAGACTATGATGCCTGGGGGATAGGTATGGATGTTGTCTTGATGCAATGACCGGTTGCATTACACAAATAGAGGCACAAGTTTATGCCAATACAAAATTTACTTCTATCAACTAAAATGTCAAATCAAATTCAAGAATGTGCAAGGAAATTTTCGCAAAACCATCACTATAAAATTACTGAGTTATGAAGAACACTACTTGGCCCAGAAACCAAATCCCTTCTACATCAAAAACACTAAGTTTAGAAACATCACACAAAAACTTAAATGGCAGTAAAACTGTAAACTCCAAGAAAATAATAGTTAAAGATGATTCAATTAAATTTTCATTAATAGAAATGTAGCCACTACTCATTAAATAAAAATACAAGTGATAAAAAATATCTTTAAAATGATGGGAAGGGTTCGATCAGTACCTGCAAACTTAAAATGTGGTGCCTGTGGTACTCATACATAACAGGGCATCTGGTTTAACCCAAGACAAACTGTAGAAAATTTCATTACTGAGAAATGCTTGATATAATTTAAAGAGAGGCAGAGGCAACTGCATAGTGGAGGAAGAACCCAGGAGCTTTCAAGTATTGGACTGCTTCATATGCACCTGCCTCATTGTGGCTTATGCTTGTAAAATATCTGTAGCTTACAGAAAGCACAGGCCTTATCAATAGGCATTGATACTGTGTCAGTATATGAAACAAACAAGCTGTCCACTGAGTCACTTTACCTTTTCCATTTTTCTCCCTATATGAATGCTGAAGAAAAATGTAGAAGCATACATAGGGTGCATGAATTGTATGACAAATTGCACCACCCAAAGGTGGCAAAGAAAATTTGAAACGTCATTGCAACAAGTTTTTATTTAGGAATGTAAATGTGAGCAATTGGGGATGCACACAAAATTAAAAAAAGCATTACCAGGCTAATGAAACAATTAGTTAAGAGATTGTAAAATTGTAACACGATGAATTTGTCTATGCAAATATTTTCATTTGATGTGGAGTGTAATTTGCAGAATATTTTCTTCATCAAAATTATTTCTAACTTGAGTGTGATTGGTTGTATTACACAAGTGGAAGCAAAAGTTTGTATCAATGCAAAATTTACTTCTATCAACTCAAACTTCAAATCGAATTCAAGAATGTGCAAGGAAATTTTCCCAAAACCATCACTATAAAATTAGCGAGTTATGAAGAACACTACTTGGCCCAAAAACTAAACCCCTTCTACATCAAAAACCCTAATTTCAGAAACATCCTGCAAAAACTTAAATGGCAGTAAACTCCAAGAAAATAAAATATTGAAAGATGATTCAATTAAATTTTCAGTAATAGAAATGTAGCCACTACCCATTAAATAGAAATACAAGTGCTAAATTGTTTTTCTAAAATGATGGGAAGGGTTCAATCAGTACCATCATCTGTGGCACTCATACATAGCATGGCATCTGGTTCAACCCAAGATAAACTGTAAGAAACTTCATTATTGAGAAATGCTTGATATAATTTAAAGAGAGGCAGAGGCAACTATATAGTGGAGGAAGAACCTAAGAGCTTTCAAGTATCAGACAACTTCATATGCCCCCACGTTGTCATGGCTTATGACTGTATAATTAGCACAAAAGCTTATTTACTGATTAGTGTTAGATTTAGGATCAGAAATGAAAGCAATCAGAAAAATGCAACACATAAGACAATGAACACAACAAGATACCCTGGGAAAAAACTCCTACTCGAGGGAGAAAACCCCAGCAAATATATCTCTTATATATTGAAGGAATAAGAGCAGAAATCTGCTTACAACTCAGGCCCAACACAATGCCGAATTTGATACAATGAATAATAGCACCTCTCCTAGATGCAAAGATACAAATGAATATGTTTCTCCTTGAAATCGGTCTGCTGCTACAAAATGATGATCTGCTGCTACAAGATGATGATCTGCTGCTCAAGTATGAACTTCTTCTAGAAATGCGAATTATGATGAATGAACTTGATGATCAATTGAATGATCATCACCTTGTATTTATACAAAACTAGGTGACTCTTCATTTGGGTTGGCCTCTTTTAAGAAACAAGGTGACTCTTCATAAAGTTATTATATATAGCAAGTCCGACTTGCCTTTGTATTATTTATCCACCATTTTTAAATTTGAGAGAAAGATATCTCCCACTGCTATAACATCAACACTCCCTCTTAGCTAGGGAGGTATCTTTCCAGATATACACGTCATGGAGTCTCTCAACATGATGCCCACAATGGCTACACCCATTTGTGGAAAACTCAAAGGTTCATCATGGAGTCTCTCTACGTGATGTTGTCATGGAGTCTCTCAACATGATGTCCATCATGGCTACTCCCATGTGTGGAAAGAAACACGAGTACAAGGGTTCATCATGAAGTTTCTCAACGTGATGTCGTCATGGAGTCTCTCAACATGACGTCTCATCTCAATCATAGAGATGAACAAGGGTTCGCACCTCATATTTCTCCGTCTTAGAGAAATATACACTACAAGGGCTTTCACCTCATATTTCTCCGTCTCAGAGAAATATACACTATAAGGGCTTTCACCTCATATTTCTTTATCTCAAAGAAATATACACTACAAGGGCTTTCACCTCATATTTCTCCGTCTCAGAGAAATATACATTACAACAAATCTTCATGATGATGTGACTCCCTCTAGAGCTCCAAGTACTTGCATCAACCTCTTGACCTCCTCGTCCAAGATTGTCTGCAATGCTTGCTTTAGAGGAGCAGTTTCCAATGCACACTTTTGGCACTATTGACTTGCTCGAGTCTAGGACTGTCCTCCTGGACCTCATCCCAGATCACCCTATTCTAAATAGGTATGCAGAGCTACCAATGTCAAATCCAGATTAACTGTCTTGTGCAATTCTGTTCTCAGCTGTTGAAGAGGTCTTCCAAGGATTTTGCACTTGGCCTTGCAACACTGCAACCTTCACTTCTTCTTAGTGAGTCACATAACTCCCTCTTGATCCTTGCCTCAGAGATTTCAAAGAAATTCTCTAAAAGTGAACTCCCCTCCATTGACCTATCTCAGAACCTTAATCCTTTTCCTAGACAAGCTCTCAACTCGTGCCTTGAATTCTTTGAATTTGACTCCCTCTGAATGTCATTTCCTCCTCTTCGAAGAAATTGATCGACTTTAGAATAAGAAACCTTCTGAATCAACTTTCGAGCTAGGCTCCTTCTGAGATGTCCCTATGTCAATTTCCGCAGTAGAAACATGTTGTGTAGACCTTAATTTGCAATCTCGAGCAAAGTGACCGTACTTGTCACACCTGAAACATTCAATGTGAGAGAGATCCTTCTTCTTCTTCGGTTCTGGGGTAGAATTTGATTCTCTGTCTCTATTCCTCTTTCTTCCTTTGCTTCTTTCTCTAGAAGTATGTGTAGCAAGAACTTGATTTTCTACATCATGATAGTTTCGCCCAATTCCTCTTGCTGCCAACCTAGACTCTTCTTGAATACAATCAGCTCGAAGACGATCAAACTTGGGCAACTTGGATCTCCCACTGATGCTCTGAATAAAGGGTCCCCAAGATTGAGGAAGACCATTTAGTGCCAACATAACAAGATCTCTGTTTGCAATTATGTCCCCAATAGCGCTCAACTGATCTCTCAAATCAGCAATCTTCATAAAGAATGAGATGACTGAATCATTTTTAGCTATTTTTACATGGTGAAATTGTTGTCTCAAAGCAAGGGCTCTGCTGGTGTTTTTGATCTCATACAATCCTTTTAGAGTATCAAACATTTCTTTAGCTGTCTTCAACTTGGAGATGATCGGTACTAGGTGATTCATCACAGAGTCTATCATGATCTTTCTAACCTTCGTGCTATTTTTCTTCCACTGGATTTTCTCAGTATCATCAGAAGGCTCGAGCATATCACTTTCCACGAAATCAAGAAGATCATTCTCCTCTAATGCAATGAGTACCTTGGGTTTCCAAGAGTTGAAGTTTGAAGCTCCATCAAGCGTATCTTCTACCTTGACACCACTCACCATCTTTTTTTTCCGCACAAATTCACCTTCAAAGATCTGCCCTTAGGTCAGAAATAATTTGAACCTTAGATCTGTGATACTTCAAGATCTGCCCTAGATGAAAAGTTTACTTGATTGCTTAAACAAATCTGATCAGATCTTTTCTTAGACCCGCTCTGATACCATGTTAGATTTAGGATCATAAATGAAAGCAATCAGAAAAATGCAACACATAAGACAATGAACACAACAAGATACCTTGGGAAAACCCTCCTACTCGAGGGAGAAAAACCCAGCAAATATATCTCTTATATATTGAAGGAATAAGAGCAGAAATCTGCTTACAACTCAGGCCCAACACAATGCCGAATTTGCTACAATGAATAATAGCACCTCTCCTAGATGCAAAGATACAAATGAATATGTTTCTCCTTGAAATCGGTCTGCTGCTACAAAATGATGATCTTCTGCTACAAGATGATGATCTGCTGCTCAAGTATGAACTTCTAGGAATGCGAATTATGATGAATGAACTTGATGATCAAATGAATGATCATCACCTTGTATTTATACAAAACTAGGTGACTCTTCATTTGGGTTGGCCTCTTTTAAGAAACAAGGTGACTCTTCATAAATTTTTTATATATAGCAAGTCCGACTTGCCTTGGTATTATTTATCAATCATTTTTAAATTTGAGAGAAAGATATCTCCCACTGCTATAACATCAACAATTAGCATATTAAATTTGTATTTAAATGGTCTTTGAAAGAAGCATAGATAAGTTGTTTTGAGGATTAAAAGCTTTTTATGATGTGATGTGGAGAGTTAATAAAATTGCTGAATTAGACAATTAGAGAAGGTACAATATTAGCACTTAAAAAAATAATTGAGAACTTATTGAATTTGATTAATATTTTAGTGAATTAATCAATTGGATTAGGTCAATAATCTATATTTTTAAGATGAAAAATTATATCATAATATAAATAATTCAAGTATATAGTTAGATCCTAAAACAATATGATTGGTAGAAGATCATATTTTAAAGTAAGTTGGTAGAGTAAGAAGCAAAAAATAACCACATGGCTTTAAAATAATCACAAATAGAAAACACATGTGATCTATATTTTAAAGAAGTAAAGTATTTAGTGATTCATAAACTTAATTTAAATGAAAATTTCGATAAATTGAAGGTATTAGAAAATACTTTGAAATATATGCTGGTGGAGTTGTTGTTTCCACCTCTGGTCAATAATGTGTCATATGGATTCATATTTGGCTATATTTGACCCATACAAATGCTGAATTGTTTCTTTGGCTTTGTCCATGGACTCATATACTTATCCCATGGGGTTTTTATCCCCATCCGCCAATTGCAGAATGTTAACCATTGGTTATAACACCTAAAACAAGAGTCTGAATGAAAAGGAAATTAAAAAATTAAAGCGAATAATTTAAAAAAAAATTAAAATATCAAAGTTTTACAAATCGACTACTTTTAACATTTTTTAAAAAGGGAAATTTTGATTAAAAACTTACCTTGATGATCTTCCCTATGGTCTTGACAAATGTATGATGAAAAATGGTCTTCACGACTCTTTGCTTCAACCTTTCTATAGTAAGGGCTCTCCAAACACATTTTTCTCACAAACTTGTGCTTAAGGTTGGGAAATGCAGCAGCTATACTGTTACGTCCACAATACTTTGAACTTAAAATCAATAAGATATCTCACTCAACTAGAGCATTTTTTTTTTAAAAACAACATAGAAAGATGCAAACCATTGCCTGCCATAATACAAGAAAGATAGTATTCTACTTAAGAACAAGAGCAAAACTGAATTCATAATTCAAGTACTATAACAAGAGATACAAGGTAAGAGATTAGAAATCTTCATATGGATTTTGCGTCTTCCAAGACTCGGCTTGCCATCTGCATGTGAGGGAAAACATTATTTGAGTGCTTTTCCGCCAACCATAGACTTGTGCGGTCCCCCGCACACCTTCCTAATTGGAAGGGGCCCTTCCCTTCTTACGAAAGACAATGTTGGAAACCCTCAAGTAGTGCCATCTGAGCTTTGGTGGTAAACCCTACCTAACTGACTCTGCCATGCTACTAAGGATACCTTCCTACTAAGTTGGTAACTCTGGTTAGTTAGGTATTTGGGTTACTGTGAGTACTAAAGTGCAGTCAGTGGCACTTGCACCTATTATGGCCATAGTTTCGTGCTTCTGTATGGACTCACCCACCCTACTCGACTTGGAAAACTCTTCTAATTTAGGGCTTCTAAGAGACTCTCTCCGCCCTTTACTCAAATCAGGACACTTGTCCTAGGGCAAACTCTCTTGACCTACTTTAGGTTTTACAAGCCAAACACACTTTTCTTGGCTACCTATCACGTGTGACCAACATACATAATACTAGGGTTTTTACAAGTGAAACACATTCTTCTTGGTTACCTGCCACGTAAAACCAGTATACATAATAGTAGGTTTTTTTTATTTGAACACTCTAATAGAGCAAATAATAAGGCTTTTAGACCAAAAAGGCAAACAAAACCCTTTTAAAAACTTCAAGACAATTTCAGTGCTCATATTGCACTTAACACATGCTGACCATCTATATGGCATGCATGGCATGATACCAAGTGCTAAGCGTTCATAAACCAGGAATTTACTCCTAAAATCAGACAACAAACAGTTCTTATATTTCTTTATTTGAAAGAACTCTTCCATATGTTTTCTAACAAATGCATGTTCAATCTAACATTTTGATTCTTGACATTCTTTAATAATAGTATTGTTCTTGGTTAAGCTCATGCTAACCTTCTTGACTTCTTGTCATTTCATGCTAGAAACAGAAACATTGGCATACCCAAACATGCTACAGATTCAGCCTATGAGGCTCTTTCCAAAATATCCTGTGAGATAGTTTGGTGGCAAGAACTGAAACTAGGATTTTCATCTATCAAAGGTATAAACAGCGAACTTGCTGCTACAGGCTCACCTTAATCATGCTGAACAAACAGATTACGAGCAACAATAGAGATATCTGTCTAAGAAAGATATAAAATACACGCTGCAAATATACTCTTGAGCTTCTCTTTTATCAAAAAAGGCGCCTAAAATGAATCAAGAGAAGAAAAAGCATGCTGCAAATAATTTCATAGACTCTTCTTTATGAAGAAAGCATTTTAAGGAATTAAGAGATTGAAACCAAGGAAACCCGAGGACGCGTCCTCCCCCCAAAATGCCCCGTACCCGTTCTCGGGACGTCCCGGGTATTGCGGGACGGCAGGGGGATGGCAAGGGACCGTCCCTCTTTTTGCAGAAATCCCAGGAAACGTCCCCGGGACGGGGGGACGGGGTTGACCGAAAGAGGGACGACTGACTGGTCTCGGGGACGTCCCCCAGCAGTCCCCTACGTCAAAGCATGTTTTAAAAATTATATATATATATATAAAATAGTTTTCAGTTTTTTGGTTTATGAGTTGTTCGTTTAAATTATTTCATATATCTTTCACAATATTTGGAACACTCACAAGATAAATATTTGATGCTCTATTAGAGATATATAAAAATAACAAAAAATTATTCCAAAAGTGTGTAAACTTGAATTTATTTGCTTGCTGTTCACTAACAGGTTTTAGAGACAAAGACTTAGGATTTTGACCTTTTTAAACAGTTCTTCACAATTGGAAATAGGCTGACTATCAAGGCAATTTGATGCCCAAAACTCCTTGAGTGCAACAATTTGTGAGCTGGAAATAACCTTATGTAATTTGATATAAGTTTATAAAGTATAGCTTGGAGGTTGTATTATGATTCATGTATGTTAATTCTGAATTTTCAATGTGTATTGAGTATTGACAAAGAATATTGAACACAAATGCTATATGTTAAAGTTCTATAATGTATATTATGTATGCTTTATCCATGTTTTCATATGAATATTTAAATTTTCCCTAAGTTTTATATAGCCGTCCTTTGCCGTCCCTAATTTTGGCCTCAAAAATCAGAAACTTGGGGACTCGTCCTGCCGTCCCTTGCCGTCCCCGTCCCGAAAACTTGGGGTAACCTTGATTGAAACACATACTGCATATAATTTCATTGGTGTTTCTTGTATCTGATGGCACTCATATCTCATAGAAATAAATCACTTAGAGAGTAGTACGTGCATGGAATAAAATTTTGAAGTTGATAGTTCTTACTGAAAGCAAGAAATTTTGATATCTCCTCAGCTCAACCCTTAGCTTCTGCTGTTGATGTTTGGTCTCCTCCTCTTTTAAAAAGATCTCTTGCTTAGAATCGTTATTCTATTCTCTGCTTCGACTCCTCTCCTCCTCTCCTCCTCTCAGCAAAAAGGTCCAATCTCCTCCAAGATTATGCATTCCCCCCAGCTTATGAGTTTGTTTTTTTACAAGAATAATCAAATACTAAACAAGTCGAATGCAAGTAAGGTAGTTATCATAACTACCTCTTGAAATTTCTCAACTTCCCACAACAAGGAGTTCGAACTAAGATATTTCTTGCAATTAAATCCAAGGACGAATTAGAGAGTGGCGGGTAATCCATGCTTGAGTTCCTTCATTCAACACCACCAAAAAATAAGACTATGAAACCGCCTTAGCTAAATTTTTGCTAACGTCCAAAAATGACAATGATAGATTTTTTAAAAATAAAATCATGAAAATCTAACTCATTCGCCAGCTCAAGGTGGCCCCCACTATTTCTTTTTAACGTGTGGGTTAACATTTTATATATATCTTAAATATTTAAATATTTTCCTCAATAAATTGGCGGCAACCAAAGTAACTTCCTCCTTTAAATTTTTAATAAAACATTCACCTTAGAATTATAATCACCTAATTATATATTTATTTAAACATTGGTCATTCAAATCTTAAGAAATTCGATGATTTAATTAAATGCCTCCAGATGTCATCCTACATCATTGTTACTCTTTGCCTGGTGGAATATTAATGATGGCAGTATATATATATATATATATATATATATATATATATATAGTAAGGCCAACTAGCACAATATCAAACTCAAAAGATAGGAATATCTTACCAACGAGTTCATATGCAAAAAAATAAGGTTTCCCGTCAAGAAGGAAGATTGGTTTCGAACCCTAAAACCACCTACGACAAAACCACATCAAAACATCACACAAGAAACTTACCTCAAAACAAACTTCTATTACACTCTTCTAGGGTTCCTAGATCCTATTTACCTAACCCTAGCTCAAATGGTAGTTTCCAGAGCATCCCAACATTACCTCTCTATTCAGATGATACTTTCCCTCCGACGAAGATTGTGGTACGTGCTACCCTGCATCAAACTCCAAACAAACGAAAATTAGTCTAATATCTAAAAATCATAAAATCTCCACTGCATATTCTCTATCTATGCATTAACTGAAAGTAAACTTTTCTTTTTCTAGGGCATCAAAACACAATTTATTCTTTCTAAAATAAATCATAGCTCATATCATAATGGCATAATTCTCATTGCTCAAACAAAACTAAATCATAGGAGTTCTCATCATGTCATACATTATTTAATCAAAATTTAGATCATTCATTTGTCATAATTGCAAAAAGTACAAGTGTTTTGAGTATCTAGGGTGGGATGTAACATCTCTCCCCCCTTAAGAGTCATCATCGTCGATGATATTTTAGTTCATAAAACAAAAGCACAAGTTAAAGTATATAGATTAAAAAGGAATCTCATAATCCTCCAAGATATGGGGAAATCTTTGTTGAATATCTTGGAAATCTTCCCTGGTGGCCCCAACCTCAGTGTATTGGTCCCATTGGACATTGCATTGGGTAACTTCATGGTTGCATAGACGAACCTTACGCATCTCTAGTACCCTGATGGGCTCTATCGTTACCACTCTTGGATCCTGCACTTGCAAGGCATTCCAATCAATCACATGATTACTGCCAGGAATATATTTCTTCAAATATGAAACGTGAAAGACATTGTGCATTCTAGACAAGACTGGCGGTAGAGCAATCCGATAGGCCACATGATTAATTTCCTCCAGAACCTCAAATGGTCCAACATAACGCGGTGCTAACATTGCAGACTTCCCAAAGCTAATGGCACTTTTCTGAGGTTTGATCCTCAACAAAACCTTGTCTCCAATTGAGAACTGTCTAGGGGTTCTTTTGGCATCTGCATAACTCTTTTGCCTATCATTGGCTTCTGCCAATCTTTTCCTGATCATCTTGATCTGTTCTTCCATCTCTAAGAGCATCTTGGGGCCAAGGCTAATCCTATCTTCTAGCGTGTCCCAACTTATAGGAGTGTGACACTTGCGCCCGTATAATGCCTCAAATGGTGCCATCTTAATGGCAAAATGATATGAATTATTGTAAGCAAATTCGACAAGCGGAAGATAATCTTCCCACTTCAGTAAACTCTTAGAAGGTTCTCCAGCACTTGGTTCACCCTTTCCGTCTGACCATCTGTCTCCGGGTGATATGCCAAGCTTATATTTAGTTGGGTTCCAAGGGATGTGAAAAGTGTTTGCCAAAATCTGGAGGTCATTCTAGCATCCCTATCAAAAATAATCTTCTCTAGAACCCCGTGCAACCTGAATATTTCTTGCACGAATTTTCTTGCTATTATGGGTGCCCCATCAATTAGGTTCCCTGAAATAAAGTGCACTACCTTAGTAAGCTTATCTACCACCACCAAAATTATGTTGTGCCTGTTTCTGGACATTGGAAGCCCTTGCACAAAGTCCATGCTAATTACTTGCCACTTCCACTCGGGAATCTCGTGTGGATATAGTAATCCTGTCGGGTGTTGATGTTCCGCTTTAACTCTCTGGCATTTTAAACACTTCGCCACATATTTTGCAACATCCCTTTTCATCCCTTTCCAAAAGTACAATGGTCTAATAACTGCCACAAGTTTAGTTACTCTTGGATGTCCGGAATAGGGTGTGTTATGGGCTTCTTGTAGAACCAACTTTCTTAACTCCCCTGAGTCTGGAATGTACATCCTTCCCTTGTACCTAAGCACTCCATTAGTATCGAACCGGAAACCATCATATCTATGATCTTGAGGATCTTTAAATAAGGCCTGCTTAACCTGATTATAGTATTCATCACCTTCAGAGAACCGAAGTACTTGATCTCGGAGGTTTGTCTGTACAATCAAAATAGAGGATATGTGCCCCCTTCTACTTAGAGCATCTGCTACTCGATTTTCTTTCCCTTTGATGTAGTTGAATTCAAAGTCATAGTCCGATATTAGCTCAAGCCACTTTCTTTGTTGAGCATTTAGATTTGGTTGAGTAAACAAATACTGCAACCCTCGGTGGTCATATCTCAATTCGAAGCGTTTTCCCAGCAAGTAATGCCTCCATACTTGCAATGCGTGCACAATTGCAGCCAGTTTGAGATCATAGGGAGCATAGTTTTGTTCGTAGTTTTTCAATTTACGAGATTCATAGGCAATGGCTCTTCCGTCTTGCATGAGCACACCACCCAACCCTTCACCTGAGGCGTCTGTGGTGACCACAAAATGTCCATCTGGATCTGGTACTTGTAGTATCGGTGCTGTTGTTAGCTTTTCTTTCAAAATTCCAAAAGCTTCTTGACACTTATCAGTCCAAACAAATCTTTTCCCTTTTCTTTGAAGAGATATGATGGGACATGCAATTCAGGAGAAATTAGCCACAAATTTTCTATAGTATCCGGGCCAGCCCCATGAAGCTTCAGACCTCTTGTACATTCTTTGGCTTTGGCCATTCCAAAATGGCCTTAATTTTAGCCAGATCTACCACAATTCCATCTGCAGATATAATATGCCCTAGGTACTGTACTTCCTTTTGGAAAAACGAGCACCCAGACAATTTGCCGTAAAGTATATTTTCTCTCAGCCGTTGAAGCACAAATTGCAAATGCTTAAAGTGTTCTTCTTCGTTCTTAGAGTATATCAGAATATCATCCAAAAACACCAACACAAACTTGTCTAAACAGTCCCTGAACACACTGTTCATTAAGTTCATAAATGCAACTGGGGCATTTGTTAACCCAAAGGGTAAACTGTAATACAGTGAATTCATAATGGCCATATTTGGTTCTAAAGGCTGTTTTATGGATGTCCTCCTTCAATCTTAGTTGGTGATAGCTTGATCGTAGATTGATCTTAGAAAACACTGCTGCCCCTTGCATTTGATCAAAAAGATCGTCTATGCATGGCAAGGGATATCTATTCTTGATGGTTGCCTTATTGAGCATCTGATAATCAATGCATAACCTAAGTGTACTATCCTTCTTTTTAACAAAGATTACCGGCGCTCCCCAAGGCGAAACACTAAGTCAGATTAGACCTTTTTCTAAAAGTTCCTGCAGTTGAGCTTTTAGCTCCATCAATTTTGTAGTCGTCATACGATAAGGAGCTTTAGACATTGGTTCCGCCCTTGGTTGTATATCAATGGTGAAATCAAAAGCCCTTTCGGGAGGTAAATCGGGTAATTCTTCAGGGAAGACATCTGCATAATCCCAAAGGTAGGGATACTTATCCCATTCAAAATCTTTCCTCTTCGAAACTTCCCCACAATCCCCTATTGAAGCTTTCTGGGATTCATAATACATCAAATCATCAAAGAAGGTAACCTCCCGGGTTTCACTTGGCTCTACTATTTCCTCCATCTTGACTGCAAATAACTTACAACCCTTACGTTTGGCCCTTTTTTGTAACACTCAACTTGTCTACAGTTAAGAAAGGTAACTAACTAACTAACAACTTTCAGCTGAAGGAGAAACTACAAACTGATTTCCATATAATTGAAATTACAATCAATTTAACTAACTTTTCCTTGCTTTCAAAATACGAGAAAATTAAATACAGCTAAACAATTTACATGCTAAGTAAATATTTCACCAATTAAAAGAGAGAAAAGGTTCAGGAAGGTACAGTTAATAAACTGAATACTTGAGTTTGACTTACTGTCATCTAGGGAAAAAGACATGTCATCAGAGGCTTTACCGCCCAACTGAAGACCTACTGGTCTCCTGTGTCCTGTGTTCTTCAACTGAAGAACCCGACCCTTCACGAGGATAATCAACAAGGATCAACTTATCGTCATGCCATTTTGAGCCTGGTGTCATGAACCTATACCGCTGGTCGATCCTTCCTTTGTAGGTACCTCCTATCAGAAGCATCATTCTGACTAGAAGTATATCTGGATCATGAAAGCTGACCAACGCCTATCTAGCATCATACCTTGGCCAAGGATTTATTCATTTCTGGCACTCATGTGCCGTCAGCATTATCACCCTTGCTCGGCATTTAAATTTTCTTATTTCATTAGACTATTATTATTCAATGTTTTATCTTACAATAATGCCTTTATTCAAGAGAAGCTCTTCTCGATCACATAGATGAAGTCAAAGATTAAGAGGTTCAGACAAGATTTTTTTCTTCCCCAATGTCAAAGTTCAAAATTCTGTTTTAGAAGGCTAAGAACCCACCAAAAATTAGCTCAGTTTCGGCTACATTCCAATTAGGTCAAAACTAACCTCAGGACAGATTATTCCACACATTAGATCAAAATCAGTCTGACGTGGTCTCTAAAATTTAACTTCAAGGAATGAAAAGAATTAAGAAGTATGAGAAAGTTTAAGAAAGATCCTTCACAACCATAAATAACAATTTGAGAGGATTGATAACTCTCGGTTAATGTATAGGGGAAAATATAGAGCACTATCCTTTTTGCCTAAGATAGAGATCAATAGAGAGGATCGAAATAAGGATGATCCAAAATATTATCAATAAGAATGCCTCTTTCATCGAACTTAAATATCTATAGTCTAGATTGGAAATTTCCAGAAGAATTTATATGCAAAACAAAAATAGTCTTCTACGTATTCCTACATATTGATGAGGAATAAATTCAAGTTTTACTATGTGCCTGGAGGAGTAGCAATATTCGAAGAAACCTCCTCAGATATTCTCTGGCAGAGAGAGGCTGAAACTCGAACTCTACACGTCCCTCTTGTCAATGCTCGACCAAGATGGATCTGCTGCTCTTATTTCTTAGGGTATGATGGGCCGAGAGCAAAGATTGATTGAAGAACGTCTCACAACGTTAAGAGAGAAAGATTCACCAATAGTAAGCCAAATGCGGAAATAAGAGCCCAAACCAGAGTCCCGAGTGGATTAACAAAGAATAGGAAGAACGAAGAATTGGGGATTTTGTCGAAAGACTCAGCAACTTAAGAACGATAAAAGAATGAACCAAGGCTGAAACCGAATGGTCAAGTTCCTAAAAAGAGTAAGAACAATGACGAAAGAACTACAAGAACTAGAGACGGAAAAAGATAACCCCCCTGGGAAGAAGAGAGATGAAAAACTTAGAGCTTCGAATATAAGTATGAGCTCAACAAGAAACACTCCCCCCCAAGATCACTCCCGCTCGCGGCTGCATGAATCCCATCTTGGCAGTTTCTAGACATGCACGATGGCAAGTTGGTGGGGAAAGGAAAATACTACCACCGACGACTCCACATTTTGCTTTCGTTAATTTTTTAATCTAAAGTCTTATTTAAGCTTGATATTTTAGTTCAATATCAAGAAAATTAAAGTTTTATTATTTATTTAATATCTTAAAACCTTAAGCCTCTCCTTACATATATTCGGAAATTGGTTGCCCAATTCCAAGAGGAAAATTTTAATAAATACCGAATAATAATTATTTAAAATTATTTAAGGCCAAGCTATGACTTCGATGCATTGTCTTACACCGACTCCCGGTGATGATAAAATTGATCCTTGTTAACCACGTCCTCTCCTTGATGATATTTTCCTTTCCCTCATGGCGTCGACAAACTTGCATCCACTGACATGAATTGTGGTCAGATCGTTCTCAATGTTTAATTAAATGCACCTTTGATATATACACAAGAACTCATTCTTTTTCACAATTATAGAAATCATTCATACATATAAAATAATCATTCGCATATTTATATATAAGAAAACATCTCCAATATGGTTACAACATATAAATAAATCATTTTATCCACCAATTCAAATTCATAGAAAAACAAATACTTGTAACTAACATAACGACCATAATTCCATTGTTGTAAACTAGTTCAACTCAGAGGGGATGTAACATTTTTAGTTGCATGGCGAAAATTTGCTTTATCTTGACTGGCCTTATAGCTCCCTGAATGAACACCTTATGCCCTAGATCGTCGAGGCACTCTACCGTCTTGGAAAATCAATCTACTTGGGCTCTGTGCCTCCATAGCCAATTGATTCCTAGGATTACATCATAGGTACCTAGGGGAGCCACGTAAAGGTTTACTTCAGTTGAGAAATTGGGTAAATCAATCCCGACCTCAAATAAACATTGCTCTATCTGAGCCTTGGACTGGTTGGCATATTCTACTAACCAAGTATTTTGCATGTAATCGGCCCTTCTAGATATCTTGTTCAAAACCCTAGGTGATACGAAGCATTCAATTGCTCCTATGTCAATAAGAATTGAAACAGGGGTTCCAAACAACTTACCCGAAGTCTCAATTGGTGTAATCTGATATTCAGCTTGACAGTTATCAACTGCTGCATGTATGCGTTGCTGAAATGCAACTTGCTGAGATGGTAATGGATTTCCCAAGGGGATGGTCCAGCTGTTTTTGTGGGGCACTGATTTGCATAATGGTCCCCACCACATGTGAAACATCCTTCGGGCAAACCCCTTCTCTCGGTGGGTTTCCCAGTGTCTTGACTTTTCTTTTTGTTGTGGTTGTTCTGATTTTTTCCACCTTTCCTGTCCATTCGACCACCACCCCTTTGATCTCTGTGACCTTTATCATTTTTATGCTGGAAGTCATGCTTGTCCCCTTCTTTTTAAAGGGTTTAGGAGTCGAAGACAACTTAGTTTTCTTTTTCCTCTCCCTGTCAGCAGCTATGGATTGCAATCTTTGTTCTTGCTTGATTGCTTTTTCGTATGCTTGATCCATAGAAGTTGGACCCAACAAATCCACTTGTCCCCGAATCTAAGGTTTCAGTCCAAATATGAACTTTCGGACTCGGAAATATTCGTCTCCATGGTACTAGGGAACATACTTTAGGAGATAGATGAATTTCTCCCAGTACTAGTTAACTGAAAGGTCTCCTTGAAGGTCTCGTTCTCCTTCAACCAACCTTCTCCCTCAACGTTCTTTCCTTCTACCGACTTGGTTAACGCTGCTCGCTCCTTGCACTAAAAGTAACGAGTTAACTGAAAGGTGGGAACATACTTTAGGAGATAGATGAATTTCTCCCAGTACTAGTTAACTGAAAGGTCTCCTTGAAGGTCTCGTTCTCCTTCAACCAACCTTCTCCCTCAACGTTCTTTCCTTCTACTGACTTGGTTAACGTTGCTCGCTCCTTGCACTAAAAGTAACGAGTGTTCCCTTCTATGGACTTATGTGCAGTTTGTTTGGTTCTTACCATGTCTAGCACATAATGGTTCATATTAGTTTACATAAACACAAATCTATAACTATGTAATGGACTCATAGGCCCTAGCGTGCAACCGCACTCTAATAGCACATGTTACATCCACAATACTTTGAACTTAAAATCAATAAGATATCTCACTCAACTGGAGCATTTTTTTTTTTTGAAAAACAACATAGAAAGATGCAAACCATTGTTGCAATAATACAAGTAAGATAGTATTCTACTTAAGAACAAGAACAAAACTGAATTCATAATTCAAGTACTATAACAAGAGATACAAGGTAAGAGATTAGAAATCCTCATCTGGATTCTGCGTCTTCCAAGATTCGGCTCGCCATTTGCATGTGAGGGAAAGCATCATCTGAGTGCTTTTCCGCCAACCACGTGTTGGGGTAATTAATTATTTAATTACACTTTATTAGGTTTTACTTAGGTTTTACTTAGGTAATAATTAGTTTACTTAATTAATAAGTAAGTTTTATTTAGTTGAGCTGTTTTTAGGTCAACATTAGGGTCATGCATACATTGCTTTTATAAAGCAATTCATCTCATTGTAATTTTTTAATTCTAAATAATATCAATTTGCACATCTTCATGCAAAACTCTGCTTTTTGTTGTTTTTCTCTTCTGTGGAAGGCTTTTCTGGTTTGCATGTCTGATCTTGGTTTCTAACATGGTATCAAAGCCTTGATTTGTAGCCCCTTTTCAGATTTTTGGAGAAAATTTTTGCAAAGCACGTTCGGAGTTCCTCGAGGGTATCATGCCTTGAGATTATTGACGCAACGTTTTGGATTAGATCGGGCATTTCCACTGGATTCAAAGCACTGGAAAAAGTCAAGATTGGCTTTTATTTTTTTGATTTTGGTCATCGTTGAAGAAATCTGTGAGGGTTTCAAGCTCGGTGATTTTTTGCAAGCTCTTGGGGTAGCTGATTTTTTGGGGCACTTTGGGTACAAACGGAGGTCACCATTGCGTTCGTAATGGCCAAAAACCCTAAGAACGCTTGTCGTTTGGTCAATTTTGGAGCAATTGATCCGGGAGGCAATTTTTTTTGCCATAGAGGTTGTACGACCTCCTTGACACGCTTCTCGAGGCACAAATTTAAAAAAAAATAAAAAAAATCAGAACATTTAGAAAATTTTTGTGCGGCTAGTTATAAAGGAGGGCGCCACCGTTGCGCCACTCGACGACGACCAGGAGTGGCTACCATTGGGCGGCGCCCCCATGCAACCGCTGCCGCCGCTCGCTCAGCCCTTGAGGGTCCCTCCTTTGCAAGCCGTGGTCCTATGGGGGACCGGGTGCTATGTGCCCAACCTTCAGTCGCTTCTAGTCTGTGCTGAGGTCATATGGATGACTAGGGGCTCCGCCCCAGCACCCAGCTTGCTAGCCCTTGGTCGCGCACAGGACGAGGGGCTGAAATTTTTTTTAGCCCCTTGGGTTGCCTGTAGGCCAAATTTGCCATTCTGGAGTACTTTAACAAAATTGAGCGTATTTTTTGTGTACGGTGTCCATTTTTCACAACGAGATATCGTTCGAAAGCTGATTCCGACGCTGATCCAGCGGTGGAGGTAGTTTTTTCTAATTTTGCTCCAGATTTATTTTGCAGGTCCTTGAACTTAGATGAATTTTTTTTCGCTTTGGAAGGCATATCTTTTGACTCAATTATCCTTTTTTCGCCATTCTCGCGGCATTGGAAAGCTGGTTCAATCCTTTACACAGATATGAGGTCCTTTTTTTATTAGGGAGGTAGATGTGAACTTTGTCTTGTGCATGCACTCTATTTTTGTTTTCATGCTTTAGGTTTGCATTTTCTCTTTAGTTTATGCATGTTTTGCATTCTCTCTTTTTACAATCGTGGGTTATTGTAATAAATAAATTGATATAAAGTTCCATCAGGGGGGTTTCTTGCATAATAATTTGATTAGAGTGTAGTTGCACTTTGATCTCATCTTGATCTTGATGACAACTCACATGGGTTGTATTTGGTTTCTGTAGTTTCTTTTGGCCACATCTTGCTTATACTTGGACACATTTTCGTTCGCTTTGGTTCACACTTCAGATTGGGAGCCTATGGTTATTGATCCGCATTGGTTCAGATCCATCTCAGTTTGAGGGCCATGGTTTTATGGTTAATGTTCCAGAATCTTTATGGTACTTGTTCCCATGGAAGAGTTTTAGTCTCAGTTTGGCATCGGCATCATGTTACACACAGCTTCCAGATTCTTTCATCATATCATTCCCTCTTATGGGGGGCATCTTTTTGCATCTATTGTTGCTTCACAGATTCCAAGGTTGTTCCCGTTTGTGAGTTTTCCAATGTTCCGTGACATCGGGTCTGTTGTTGCTTTTTCATGATTCCTTGAGTTAATCAGTGATTCTCATTTGGTTTCAATAGTAAACAAAAGTATTTTTCCTTGCTTGCCGGATTTAGGTTCCAGTGTTACTCCACAGTGTTCTTCCAGTGTTTCTTTGCAGCAGGTCATCTCATTGAGGGGGGGGGGTTTGTCCCACGGGGTTTTCTCCTTTTTTTTTTTCATTGCATTTGTACACGGGTACTTGATCATGGCCTTGTTGCCGAGACCCATTCATGCTTTCTTGCATTCATCTTAGTTTTAGGTGCATACTTTTTTAGTCTCCCTAAGTTGCACTTAAGGGAGGGTGTTGGTGTAATCAATTATTTAATTACACTTTATTAAGTTTACTTAGGTTTTACTTAGGTAATAATTAGTTTACTTAATTAATAAGTAAGCTTTATTTAGTTGAGCTGTTTTTAGGTCAACATTAGGGTTATGCATACATTGCTTTTATAAAGCAATTCATCTCATTGTAATTTCTTAATTTTGAATAATATCAATTTGCACATCTTCATGCAAAGCTCTGCTTTTTATTGTTTTTCTTTTTTGTGGAAGGCTTTTTTGGTTTGCATGTCTGATCTTGGTTTCTAACACCACGGACTCGTGCGGTCCTCCGCACACCTTCCTAATTGGAAGGGGCCCTTCCCTTCTTACGAAAGACAATGTTGGAAACCCTCAAGTAGTGCCATCTGAGCTCTGGTGGTAAACCCTACCTAATTGACTCTGCCATGCTATTAAGGATACCTTCCTACTAAGCTGGTAACTTTGGTTAGTTAGGTATCTGGGTTACTGTGAGTCCTAAAGTGCAGTTAGTGGCACTTGCACGTACTATGGCCATAGTTTCGTACTTCTATACGGACTCACCCACCTTGCTCGACTTGGAAAACTCTTCTAATCTAGGGCTTCTGAGAGACTTTCTCTCCGCCCTTTACTCAAATTAGGACACCTGTCCTAGGGCAAACTCTCTTGACCTACTTTAGGCTTTACAAGCCAAACACACTTTTCTTGGCTACTTGCTACGTGTGACCAGCATACATAATACTAGGGTTTTTACAAGTGAAACACACTCTTCTTGGCTACTTGGCACGTAAAACCAATATACATAATACTAGGTTTTTTTTATTTGAACATTCCTAATAGAGCAAATAATAAGGTTTTAAAACCAAAAAAGCAAACAAAATCCTTTTGAAAACTTCAAGACAATTTCAGTGCTCATATTGCACTTAACACATGTTGACCATCTATTTGGCATGCATGGCATGATACCAAGTGGTAAGCGTTCATAAACTAGGAATTTACTCCTAAAATCAGATACCAAACAGCTCTTATATTTCTTTATTTGAAAAAAATCTTCCATACGTTGTCTAACAAATGCATGTTCAATCTAACATTTTGATTCTTGACATTCTTTAATAAAAGTATTGTTCTTGGTTAAGCTCATGCTAACCCTCTTGACTTCTTGTCATTTCATGCTAGAAATAGAAACATTGGCATACCCAAACAACTAGAATTTTCATCTATCAAAGGTATAAACAGCGAACTTGCTGCTACAGGCTCACCTTAATCATGCTGAACAAACAGATTACGAGCAACAATAGAGATATCTGTCTAAGAAAGATATAAAATACACGCTGCAAATATACTCCCGAGCTTCTCTTTTATCAAGAAAGCGCCTAAAATGAATTAAGAGAAGAAAAAGCATGCTGCAAATAATTTCATAGACTCTTCTTTATCAAGAAAGCATTTTAAGGAATTAAGAGACTGAAACGCATACTGCATATAATCTCATTGGTGTTTCCTGTATTAGATGGCACTCATATCTCACAAAAATAAATCACTTAGAGAGTAGTACGTGCCTGGAATAAAATTTTGAAGTTGATAGTTTTGAAAAATGAGCTACTGAAAGCAAGAACTTCTGATATCTCCTCAGCTCAACCCTTAGCTTCTTTTGTTGACGTCTGGACTCCTCTTTTAAAAAGATCTCTTGCTTAGAATAGTTCTTCTATTCTCAGCTTCAACTCCTCTCCTCCTCTCAGCAAAAATGTCCAATCTCCTCCAAGATTATGCGTTCCCCCCAGCTTATGAGTTTATTTTTACAAGAATAAACAAATACTAAACAATTCGAATGCAAGTAAGGTGGTTATCATAACTACCTCTTGAAATTTCTCAACTTCCCACAACAAGGAGTTCGAACTAAGATATTTCTTGCAATTAAATCGAAGGACGAATTAGAGAGTGGCGGATAATCCATGCTCGATCTCCTTCATTCAACGCCACCATAAAATAAGACTATGAAACTGCCTTAGCTAAATTTTCGCTAATGTCCAAAAATGACAATGATAGATTTTTTAAAAATAAAATCATGAAAATCTAACACATTCGCCAACTCAAGGTGGCCCCCACTATTTCTTTTTAACGTGTGGGTTAGCATTTTATATATTTTAAATATTTAAATCTTTCCTTCAATAAATTGGTGTTAACCAAAGTAACTTCCTCCTTTAAATTTTTAATAAAATATTCACCTTAGAATTATAATCACCTAATTATATATGCATTTAAACACTGGTCATTCAAATCTTAAGAAGATATTCGATTATTTAATTAAATGCCTCCAGATGTCATCCTGCATCATTGTTACTCTTTGCTCGGTGGAATATTAATAATGGCAGTAGATATATATAGTAAGGCCAACTGGCACAATATCAAACTCAAAAGATAGGAATATCTTACCAATGAGTTCATATGCAAAAAGAATAAGATTTCCTGTCAGGAAGGAAGATTGGTTTCGAACCCTAAAACCACCTACGACAAAACCACATCAAAACATCACACAAGAAACTTACCTCAAAACGGACTTCTATTACTCTCTTCTAGGGTTCCTAGATCCTATTGACCTAACCCTAGGTCAGATGGCAATTTCTAGAGCATCCCAACATTACCTCTCTACTCAGATGATACTTTCCTTCCTTTGGAGATTGCAGTACGTGCTACCTTGCATCAAATTCCAAACAAACGGAAATTAGTTTGATATCTAAATATCATAAAATCTCCACTGCATATTCTCTATCTATGCATTAACTAAAAGTAAAATTTTCTTTTTCTAGGGCATCAAAACACAATTTATTCTTTCTAAAATAAATCATAGCTCATATCATAATGGCATAATTCTCATTGCTCAAACAAAACTCAATCATAGAAGCGCTCATCATGTCATGCATTATTCAATCAAAATTTAGATCATTCATTTGTCATAATTGCAAAAAGTAAAAGTGTTTTGAGTATCTAGGGTGGGATGTAACATATACTTTGCAAAGTGAGGAAGTTAGTGGCAAAGCATGTGACTTTTGTACGCACAAGCTCCTTGCCACCAGTATGCTCTCTCATGAGATTTAGGACCCATGTGTGATTGTAGATGTATTTGGTAATATTCCTTGCATCTTCGATTGCATTCTTCACCTAACTTAATTTCCTTATGTCCTCAAGGATAAGGGCAAGGTAGTGGGTGGCACAAGGGTTCCAAAACAATATAGGGTTCCTTGCTTTTAGTAGTTTAGTAGCTACCACATATTTAGATGCATTGTCCGTCGCTATTTGAATAACATAGTCGATTGCCACCTCCATCACCACCTCATCCAACAGGCTACACAAGGTCTCAACATTTTTTATTTCATTGGAGGCATCAATTGATTTCAAAAAGACCAACTATCCTCTTGATGCCACTAAAAAGTTAATGAGTGTTCTATTCCTAGCATTTGTCCACCCATCAAATAAAATGTCCCTGCCTTTGCTTTTCCAAATCTAATTTTGTTTCTTTACTAGTTTATATGTGTTTTGAACATCATCCTCCAATAATGGGTCGTTCAATTCATAACTGTTGAGGATTTGAACTCCTTATTAGGCACTATTAATGCGGTAACTAGTTGCTTCCAATAAGAATTTGAAGCAACACAAAAAAAATACTGTTGTAGTACTAAAATTTGGCACAAGCCAACTTCACCTCATAATGCAATTCCCTATTCTTTTAATACCTTCCAATGAAGGTTGCACACGAAGAGTGTTACAAGGAACATAAAAATTAGAATTGTGGTTGCCCAAAGTTCAAACTATCCAATCTTTGTACTCGTGGTCCAATGGAAGAAGAAGCTGTCCATATCTCCTTAGTGTTCGACCTTGTAGAATTGGGAAATGTGGGTGAGGCTCGCATTGCCTTTGTTGTTCTCTTTTTCTTTGCTTTTTTTGGTCATATGTTCAAAGGAGAGTTCTTGTCTCATTCTAACCTCTAGAGTTGCTTTAGTACATGGTGTAATATCTCGGCAAGCAACTTGTGCAAGGTGATATTTCCAATGATTTATACCTCTTCTCATATCCACTGTACAATAGTTACAAATAACATTCCCTTTTTTGGACCTTTTGTCCTATGTTTCTAGCAAGGCTCCTTAGACTTGCCACATTTTTTGCTTGTAGTCATCGATGTCATGTTCTTTTCAAAAAATGGAAACAAAACCTGGCAAAAGGGAAATAACAGAAAACCAGAATTAATACAGTAGCTCAAAATAAAATCATCATTAATGGGCTATCCTTGTTTAATTTAATTTTTTTAAGTCGTTGGGTTGGTGAGCAAGCAAGCTATATGAATGTCTACAATCCTTGTATACTTCGTTGGTGAAAGGCTGCAAACTGCTTTAGATTAACTTTGGAGGGACATGGCAGAACTAATAAATTGACTTTGAAACAAATATTTTCCATTAGTTTATCTGACTGAAGAATTTTGATTTATAACTTTTCATTTTGCAGCAGTTTCGGAGTTTGAATCTCTTCTGATGTGGCTTTACTATGCTATTGATTTGTGGTATACTCTCTCAAAACTTTATTATTTTGTTACTCATGTAAGTGTGGTCAGTGAGCAAACGTTGTCACAACGACAAGAAAGTCACTGCATATTTGTTAAAATGGAAGGTATTTCAGTTGACATCCACTAACAAGGGAAGAACGTTGCTAATATTGTTCTGGGCATTAATTTCAAATTGATATTTGGCATCTGCCTTTTGGCATATGTAGAAGATGTATCTTATTCTTGTTCTTGTTATTTTTATGTGATTGCGATTTATAAAATATGTGTGGAGTTGTTTTCACAAAGCAGTTGTGATGAGAGATTGGTGTTTCTCTTGCATTAAAGCAAGTTTATGAAGTACAAAATACTAATTCCTTCAAGCAAACCTGCTTTGTTATTCATCACTTGCAATTTTGTGATTGAAGGAGATTAGCTTGGCTTGGGACTAATTTTGTTGTTGTGCTGATTGCCTTCTATTTTTCCTTTTGTTTTATTTCAGAGGCATTTTCTCATAAAGGGACTTGTATGGTTGAAGGAAATTCAGAGTACTAGAGAAGGCAAAAAAAGAGGAGCACAGCATCGATCTGAAAGCAAAGGATATGGATCCTAAGCAAGGGGGTGCAGATCTATCTCCAGATCCATCTCTGTATGATCCCTTTCATCAGTTAAAATTTTCAACTCCATTATTTATAAAACATAAATGACCAAGAGGCATGCATGTTTTTAGTTTGTTTTGGCAATATTTGTGTACACTCTCTTGTTCCATGTGTTAAAGATGGAATTTAAAGAACCTGTCCGAAATGTATACCTTTAGTAACAAAATTGTGTGTTTTCATTTTTGTTTCAAAGTTTGTGGACATCTTAAATGCTAAACTCTGGTTAACTTAAAAAATTCATGTTTTTTACGCAAGTTATTCTGTTCAGTTGGCTTCCATCAGTTTTTTATGCAAGGCTATGGCAATTGTATTTTATTGGTTTGATTTCTTTAACATTGTTATGCAGTCCTAAGGAGGCATACAAAGATCCTGATGATGGTAGGCAACGCTTTTTGCTGGAATTAGAATTTATACAGTGCCTTGCCAATCCAACTTACATACATTGTAAGTAGCCATGGAATTGTGCATAAAATATACGGGTTTCTTTGTATAGGATAGAAAACTAGACATTTCCTTATGATGATATAAATTAAAATAAGGAAATAGCTTTGCATTTGTGGCAACAATCAGTGAGACATTAATATACATGTTCATTTTAATTTTCAGCTGTCATGGTGGTTCTGTATGGAATGTAGAGAAGATTGTCATCAATCAGCATCCATTGTGGCCAATTCTATATGTTTATTTTTATCCCTTGTGTATGTTGAATTCAACTTGAAGGTAGTTCTTGATTTTGTTTAGTGTCAAGAAATATCACCATAGGGAGTTGTGTGCTTGTGCTAGTGATTTTCTTTCTATTTGCCTCCTTGTAGAAGTGTAATGAAAAATTTGATGTATTTTTCTTCCATTTTTTTATATTGTCCATTGTCAACATTTGAAAGAGTTTTGTTTGGAAGCAAGAGTTTAATGTTTTCTCTCTTCTCTTTTCTTTTTTCCTTTCAAGGCTCTTTTCAAGTTTGTTACAAATATTTCTGACTGAGTGAAAATGTTTTTTTTCTCTTAGATTTGGCTCAGAATCGTTACTTTGATGATGAGGCATTCATTGGTTATTTAAAATATCTGCAGTATTGGCAGCGTCCAGAGTATGTAAAATTTATCATGTAATTTCTCTTTCCTTGTCCAATGCAATTTGAATTAGTCCCAGGTGTTATTATATATGCAGGAGCTGCTTTTTTAACACACTAAAAGCTTTGATAGCTGATTGGCATCTTTGATTCATTCATGTGATGTATTCTTGTATCATCATTGACCATTGGAATAATTTAATAGTAGAGATTTTAACTTATATTTTTGTTTCCACAGGTACCCTCATTGTCTGTTTTTCCTTGAACTTCTGCAAAATGCTAATTTCCGAAATGCAATGGCACATCCACAAAACAAGGTGCTTTTTATAATCTCTAGAAGCATGTAATGCATAAACCGCATCAAATTTGAAAAACTTATTACAAGAGCTGAATTGAGTGCATTGTCAATGAACCAAAGATGGATAATTCCAATTTCATAAGGCTTTCATTCAATTAAGAGAATTTGGAAAAAAAACACTTTGAAATGATAAGTTCAGTTACACTTTCACTCTCCTTTAATTTTCTGTCTGCTCCTTTTAATTTTCTATTTGTGTGTGATGGTAGACCAATGTTCGGGCCCTATGGAGTGCTTGACAGTCTCAATTGGTATTTTATTGTTCTGGTATCTATTCTGTGATGCTAGAGCAAATAAGAGAGGTGTCTAGATAAATTTATGATGTCAAGCTGGGGTACAGTTTCTCTTGATTTCCCAAGCTCTGAAACTTGTGTAGCTTTTGGTTCAGATCACCCTCCCAGACCATCAACCCAATCCCATTTTTGGTTTAATGGTGGGACTGATGATGTGGTCCAATTTCTATAGAGGAAAGAGATATCTGCCTGGCTTCCAGATGGATCAATGCCAGCAGAATTTCATGCAGCTTTTTTTGATTTATCAGTCTCCAAATCTGTGTAGTTTATGGTTGAGGCCACTCTCCCAGACCATCAGGCAATCAAATTCTTGGTTGTATGGAGAACTGATAACCTTTGTAATATGATATTGTAGGTTCTCCTTAACATTTTGCACCTGAACAACCTGTATTATTTTCAAAATAATTTCATTGTGTAAACATTCTATTTTCTTAGAGGTTATGGCAGATAAGTCACGAATATTGGTAGGAGCGCTGATAGATCCATGTCTAGAGAAATGGAGCAAGTTGATAAGCTGCTATAAAACATTCTTTAGGATGATGAATCCTATATATGGCCATTAAGTGCAGATGCCTGGTTAAGGTGTCCAAAGTTTTGGCTCAGACTCAAATTCAATTTATTGGCTTAAGATTGGTGGCACACCATTACAAAAATTCTGCAAAGCCTTGTTGACCAATTAAACATCCGAGCACATCAAGACCGTTAAGTTGAAGATCTCTTCACTAGATAGCTACACCGTGTAGTCATTTGGGGAACTGAAAAGCTATTTTTTTTAAGAAGATAGATTCTACTTAAAATATTTTGCACCTGAATAACCCAAGTTTATTCAAGATATCAAAAGGATCTAGAAATAGATTCCAAACCACAGAAATATTAGACAGATATAGTGGTGGGAGTGATGCCACTGCATGAAGGACCTCTTTTCTTAGAGGTTATAATAGACAAATTATTACTATTAGTAGAATAACTGAGTGCGATGGATGGAGTAATACAGAAAGTTAATAAGCTTTCATAGATTCATTCTTATGATGAATTTAAGGCGGCCTGCAAAGCTTAGAAACCCACCCAAATTATTTGAAGCTTGGGTGGCATGAGGAGCTTAATTTCACATTTGACAACATTGACATATTGTTGTCAACCGATTGACAAAAAATTCATCAAGATCCTATCTGCCAAATAAATCTCTTAATTTGAAGACTTGCTACTATGCAGCCTGAAATGGTAGTTAGATTGCTAACCTTTCCAAAATGGTTTTGAATCTCAAGATATGAATTCGAAATGAAGGTTGAGACAATGTGGATCCTTGATTCCTTAGACCCTTAGCTTGTTATGTTTTACCACTTGCTCTTCTAGTTGAGTTTCATGTGATGGTGATGGTGATGGTGATGGTGATGGTGATGGCTGATGAAACGTTGCTAGTTCTTGATGGCTTTCCTTCAAATTCTATAAACAATTGAGATCTTGAGGCTGCATCTCATTGGATTGTATCAAGCCCTTAGAATCCATTCCTTGGGAAATTGTTAGATAAAGCTAGGTTCAAATTTATTGTCAAGATAGGGTGATCTCGAGTTGATCACAAGATGATAGCCTATCACATTATTCAACATTTAATTATATGATTCTTGCCAAAGATAATTTATCAATTTGGGTTCGAGGTTTGGGTTCAATGGCTTGCAGATTTTTTCTTTAACTTATGATGGGTATGTCCATAGTTGGCAGATTTTGACTTGACAAAAACTCGGTAGACCCAAAATTTGTGACTTGACAAAAACTCGACAACGTAAAAATTTGCTTAAATTTCTTTATAAACACTTCTTTGCAAAATTCAATGATAAAAGGTATCAAATGGGTCCATAAATAAGTACAAAAGTGTTTTCTATTAAGTTTGATTAATTTGAATACAAAATGAGTACAAAATTGCATCATCATGCAGAATTGTGATACAATAGATAGCTGACAACTATTATGAATTTATGATGATTGCCTTTGAAAATCATCTTAATAATTCATAAATCACATATCACAAAATACATTTTACATCTTCCTCTTCCCTAATCTAGTGAAAACTTGGGAAGAGGTTGAGATTCTAATACTTGGAGTTTGCTGCGGCTCCTTGCTCGACATAGAAGGCTATGCTTGTGGCTCTGGCTCAACCTCCATCTTGGTAGTAGATGGCAATGACTCTGTCTCATCAATGTCATTTAATCCTATAGCTCTTTCTCTTGCACCCACATTCTCCATTGCCCACCTCTCAAAATCAAGAATCTCATCTTCTATAAACAATGGGGTCTGCTCATCCCGCCTTGTCCAATTGCTATAAGGTTCAATGTCATCCAAATCAATGACTTCCTTTGATTTGTCCTCTACCCTTGTGCGAAGTCAAAAGTTGTATTGCACAAAGACAAGGTCATTGAGGCATTTTTGAGTTAATTTGTTCCTTTGATTTGTCCTTGTTAGTGTTTTATAGCTGCAGGAGCTATTTTCTTAGGCAGGTCGGCCTACATATGTTATAATTATTTGTATTCTCTAGGGGCCAACCTAGAGAAGAGGTTATCCTTCTTTGTATATATACAAGGTGAAGACATCAAGTCAGACATATATTCAATCTGCATTCTTTCAAGAGGGAGTTCGCACTTAGCAACAAAGCAGTTTCATTTGTGTCTTTGCATCAAGGAGTGATGCTATTATTCATTGTATTTATTCAGCCTTGTGTAAGGCCAGACTCTGTATGCAAAATTCTGCACTTCTATCAGATATATTTATGAGATATATTTTGCTGGGTTTTTCTCCCTCAAGTAGGAGGGTTTTCCCAGGGTATCTTGTTGTGTTCTTTGTTCTCTATGTGTTGTATTTCGGCTTATTGCATTTATGATCCTAAAACTAACATGGTATTAGAGCAGGTTCAGGGAAATCCGATTAGACTTGTCTAAGCAGCATTGCAGGTTGAGAGGAATTCAATGAATTACTGACATATTTTTTACATTCCGGGGTTTGTTGAGAATATATCAAATGATATTGGTTGCAGTCAATTTCTGAGATAAAATTCTATGTGCATATTTAGAGTTTAACCAAAAATATTATAGTGTTGTAGTTGTAACAATGACACCAGATGTATTACGGTAGACATAGGGTATACCCAGCCACCGAGCATTGGCTGCGTGGGTTGTACAAAAGCAATCGCCATGGAGGAGGACCAAGAAAGATCTGGCCGAGCCTTTGGCTCTAGTTAGCTCCTCTCTTACACCATCAGCCAACATCAAATTCTCTCTGCGTGACATTTTGGGAGTCGACTTCATCTAGGAACGCCGCTATAAGATCAGCGAATGAGGAGAGCCATTGAGATGGCTTGAGTGTCGAGCAGTCTGCATTCACGAAGAGAGAGTATCTTTGGTGTCGCGATAGCCATGGGATATCGAAGTCATACCTGAGGCGTATCTATAACTGCCAGGCTAGCTTGACTCACTCACAGGGGTACTTGCTGGGTCAAATCAAGCGTGTCGGGATCACTCAACATTGATGCGCCAGATTGTATTGGGTCTCAACACAGTCTCATTTCACTGGGCACTATCTACCATTGCGCAATCTCCTGCATTGGATGCGAGTCTTATGTAATACGACTGCGAGCCTTTATCACAGATTAATGATTTTTTTTGTTTTCCTTCGAGCAATCTCACCACTAGTTCGTGGGTTGTACTCTAGGCAAGAAAAGACAAAGGTCGGGAGGTGCTTGCAAAGGATTCAGATTTTTGGAGGTTTTTGACAAATCATGTGAAGATCTCTACATGGAGTAATCCTGAGCACCCTAAGTTTGAATAGGAAGATGAACTTTTTGTTTTTGAGAAGAAAAATGAACTTGAGGCTTTTGCAGAGAGCAGGGCTAAATTCTTTGCTGCAGAGGAAAGTATAGGTGTCACAGTTGATGATTTTGCTGGACATGAATATGTCAAGCGCGAATTACAAGAAGTTGTAAGACTTTTGAAGAAAATTGGTGAATTTGAGGGTACTGATGTGTATTGCCCCAAAGGAGTTCTTCTATTTGGACCTCCTGGAATTGGTAAAACACTACTAGCAAAGGCCATTGCTGGAGAAATAGGGCATTCTAGTAAGCAGATTCGAGAAATTATTGTGAAATAATGAGCAGATCTCAGGAAAGATAAGTGCAAACCTGAAAAGCGTTTTAAGTGTAGCACTTAAGGAGATCCTGATTTCAACGAGATAAGTATTTCATGTTTGAACAATGTTCATGAATTTTTTATGTAGTTATTAATTCATGCTATAACATTGGGATAGTGAATCATGTATGCTTCTAGCATTGGTATTTCTCTTCGGGATAGTTTAGTTTTATGAACTATTATTAAACTCTCTAAAATGCTTTCAAGACGGACTGAGGAGCATAAGGATGATGAGAGATTGCATTCAAGGGAGGAAGAGCTTGATGCATCCTGTGAGGAAGTGTTGGTGTGCATTTTGAATACCCACCAAACACAAAATAAAATGCCCAAGGACACTTTATCCTCTCTTGAAAAGTTAATGCATAAGCTAAGAAGATTGTGCAATAACTCCAATGTTTCTTTTGTCAGGTCATGACATGTGGTTAAGGCCAGTGGGCGTTGTGATTTGCTGGTAATCACAAGGGGACTTACGTTTAAAATTTATTTGCAAGTTGAGGACTTAGACAGTTTTATCATTGAAGGCTCTTTTCATCGAGTATTTTAGATTTTCCAAAAATATTGCAAAAAGGCAAGGGTTTAGAAGTCTAAGCTACTCCTAAGAAATCAAGAGACGACAATGATTAGATGAAATGGGGTAACCACACTTTGTTTCGCCTCCTTCGGACAACTACGCAAAGCGGGTGCAATCTTCAATGGGGGTGATAATGATTTTCATGTTTGAATTAGTAATTATCCAAATTGAAGTTAAGCATCCACAACTTAATAGCTCAGGCTAACTTTGCACATTGAATACAAATCATCTATTCAACAAAAGTATGAGCTTAATTTCATCCACCACTGCTATCAGATCTATCATTCACTAAACAAACATTCAAATAAAATACTAGTTTAACTCTACTCTAAATGTTGAAGGAGAATATATAAACCTTGCACACTATTTGAAAACAAAAGTTGTTCTAAGCAAATCATGCACTAGAGCTTTTATTAACGGAAATAGTCTTATTGCAACAATTTCATACTACTCACTTCACAAATTGAAAATGAGAGTATGCAAGTTTATATAGAGTCCAAAAAATGAATAAATGGCCCAAATTAAAAATGAGCCGACGGCCAAGATTGAAACAAATAAACCCTAATTAGGGTTTCCCAAAATAACATGAGTGAACTCAGAGTTGACAAGGTGAGTTGGTGCCTGGAGCTATTTTCAAGGAATTCCATCCCTATCCTCCCGCGTTGCCGTGTGTTCAATGAATCTAGACACGATTGAGGCAACTTCTTCCATGGTGACCTGCGGAAGCATTCCGATCCTGAACTCCAGTCCGTCCATACCTTCGGCGCACCTGACAAAGATGTCCTCCCATTCTGGCTCAACCTTCACAAAAGATTCTCGGATGTCTAGGAAGTTCTGCATTTTAGCCCAGTTCTGCTTCAGGATAGGCCCAGTGATGGAAAAGAATTCTTCTCGCACCCTCTTCTTCAGAGCCTCTAGTTGCAAGTCGTTCTCCCGAATGACCTCTTTGTCCAAGATGTCAGCTACCATGTTGAGGATCTTGGTCTGGACCTCTCTAATTTGCTCTTCTACTTTAAGCCCATCAGCCTTTACCCTTTCCAGGACTTCCCCTCGTGTTGTCAAAGCCCAATGCCAGGTGTGGAAATCGTAAGCGGCTCCTGCTGCAATGATGCCTCCATCTATCAGTTCTTGCTTTGGAATCCCTTTCAGAATCCTAAGGCAAGGAATTATCTTTTCCTGTACATCCGAAAGGCCATCCCACATTTCTGCCAAGGCTGCCAGTTTAGAGAGTAAAGAAGTGGCCTGACCATAGACCAAGGTCAACCTCTCCATGAATGTATCAGCTTCTGTGCCTTTGATCGCTATCCACTCTTTAGCCTCTCTAGTCGTGATCTTGTCTCCTTCTATATCCTTTGCCGCCTCCTGTGAAGAGTTTGGGAGAAGGGGAGCTGCCGTGTCATCCTGATCAAGTGGCTTGATTAGATGTTGGATATACTCTTTCAAGCGCTCGATTTCCTGTTGGCACTCTTTCCTCTTTGCCACTCCCTTCACCAACCTCGACTTGATAGTGGACACTGAATTGTCCAAATCTTCAACTTCCTGGCCCTTTGTAGTTGGACCCAAGTCAATGGTGGTGATGGCATACTCATGTGGGGCTATGTCTTCCTGTGGCTTGTCCACTGTCGGCATTGCAATCTGCACGGTTCGGTTGCCATCCTCAACCCTCTGTATGGTTGAAAACTTTTTGGTCGGCTTCCTAACTGAAGTTTGTGTAAGTCTGGCCAAGAAGTCTGCCGCATCATCCTCTTCTTGCTCTTCCACTAGCACCTGTATTTTCATCCTTTCTGTTAGCCAATCCAGGATTGTGAGTTGTTCCACGCCATCTTCTTTTGGCACGTCTTCTCTATCGAGAACGCCCAAAATTCCTCGAAGGGCTGAAATCATTCCCTCCTGAAAGTCATCATTTTGGACGCCTATATCATTATCAGACCCCAGTATTTCTGTGCCTGTGGGAGACGGTGGTTCATCATCGTCCGGTTGAGGTTCCATATCGTCTTCGGGAATCGGAGAAGGATCTCTAATGTCGATCAATGAAGCATCAACGGTAGCCAGGATCTCCTCGATGTTTCTAGAAGTGGCAAAACGTGAAGGCTCTACCCTTGTTTGCTTCTGAACCAACTCCTTGCTTGCAGCTATCGCCTTCCTTTTCCTGGAAGTTGTGGCCTCTATCATGTCTACACCCTGAGATGCCTCCGCATTAGAAGAATAGGACTCCATTTCGCTCAACATATCATAAGTCAGTGTTACCTTCATCTGCCTTAGTTCCTGGATCTGTTGGTCAACCCACCATTGTGTGTACTTGACGACTGGTCTCATCAGCGTGTTCAAGTCAGCATGTTCAGCTTCCGACCACCTTACAGTAGGCAGGGGTAAGCTCTCATTGAAGCACGACTGCACCTGCCTTCCATCCTCCTCTAGCTGATCGGGCACTTGGCAAAGCTCGATCATCCTGATCAAGTTAACAGGCAGTTTGGACCACATCCTCCGTCTAACTTTGAACTCATCCGCAACGTTTGCCCAAAAGTCCTCTAGTTCGACCCTGTGCCTATACCTTCTACCATCCACAATCTTAATGTGATGATGTGGGTTGAAGTTGTTCTTGGACTGATAAGTGGCGAAGGGGTAATGCTGTATTTCAAGCCTGGCACTCTCAGCTGCCTGTGCTGACTGACACGTCTCCAACATATTCCCTATAAAGAAGGGAAAAGTGACTACTGCCTTCTGCTTCGTCCTCTGGAAGTTCTGGTACTCCTCCAACTGTCGCAACACTTTAAGCAAGACCATCTTGTTTGTGGGAAAGATAGGCAGTCGGTATGGATTCCCAGTCAATTCCTGAATTCTGATATATGTATACCTCGGATATTGGATGAACCATGATCCGTATTTGCCTATCAGACTTTTGGCCTCATGAGTCAGCCGTTGGTGCGTGCCTCCTTGAAGTATCCTCGTTATGTACATGAGGAAGGCATCGTGAGCTCGTTTGAAGTGGGTCTTTTCACTCAACTGCAGCTGTGGATAGCAGTCGTAAGACTTGAGCTCATTTTCCCCTTTGCCAACTGTGCCTTTGCAGATCAAGCCTGCATACCTGTACGTCCTAGCCAACATGTAGATGACATAGGAACTCATATAGAAAGTCTTGGTCTTTTCCAGGTTAACCAACTGCTCATGAACACTGTTGCTTATCATGTGCGACCAATTGAACATTTTGACCCCTTCTGTGATGTCTTCAATAAAATAATACATCCAGGTCTTGAAGGGTCCTGTTCAGTAGGACAATAATATCCCCGTAATCTTCCTTGAAGTATGTGCGCAACAGCTTCTTCGGCATCTTTTTGGCTGATGCTCTCGGTTTGTCCAGACATGACTTATTAATGTTGGCGGCACAGAGGTCAAGCTTTTCCTCATACAGTCTCTTTGCGTCCTCCTTGGTTTTGTAGACGGTCTTGGGATATGTAGGGATGCCAAAAGCTTCCTGTATGGCCAACTCTCCTAGATGAGCCAGTATCCTCCCATCAGGTGCAACAATCCGCCTTTCTTCAGCATCATAGTGGAGGGCGCATTCTACCATCAACTTAGCACACTCAATCGCAGGCGGGAATTTGACAGCCTGAACAATCCCGTTTCTCATCATTCTTCTGGCAATACGTGTTGGCAGGAATCCGTCGTGTCCGTACATCCTTTGCTTGAATTCTTTGAGGTTGATATGCCCAAGGTTGGTGTTCGTAATATTTTTCCATTTTGACTTTATCTTGGACTCTGGCTGTGACCCCTTGCTGGCGAACTTCATGAGTGCTTGTCTGGACGACTCTCCTTGGTTGGTCATCCACCTGCAAGTATAAAATACTTAACATTAATACGAGACCTTTAAAAGCTCTAGTTATTTCAGGATGTTTATTTGATGAAATCGCACTTTCAGCTTGTTTAAAGTAAAATTTCTGTGAAAAAACAAGCTGAAAGTAAATAAATTTGCCAAGCATTGAATAAATCTCGTGTCGGAATGAAAGTAGAAGTTAGAAAAGAGTAGGAAAGTGTTGCCAACGAATTTCCAAACCTCCGAGATTGTCCTTTGGCTGCAAATGAATTAAAATTTCTGAAAATTTGATAGAGAAAGTGCGCCAATCTGCTGAGAAGTGCGATTTTCAGCAAAGAAGTAATTTATTTCTTTCCAAAAATTATGTATTTCGACACGAAATTACTTCTTCCACTCACGAAGCAAGGTTATTCTCACTATCCTTTCCTTCAAAAATTATTCCTTGCAGATTCGAGAGAGATAACTTCTTTTCAATCGAAATTGTGAAAAATGAGTTGCTGAAACTCATTTTATGGCTGAGAAGTGCGATTTTCGAAAGGAATTGCTTTCTTTTTCTTGAGTTTCTTTCAATTTTAGAAACGTTTTCTCTTCCCCGATTAGCAAGTTTCTAATTTTTCTTGTAGTCGTTGAGGCAAGTTTCTAATTTTCCCATGGCGCCACCTCTGTTTGAGATCTTCAGATTTCTTTTAAAATTTGCCTAAGTGTTGGAAAAATATTGAAAGATATTAAATTAATTTTTAAAATTAATTTTCCACCATGTTCAATCTTCGAATCATGGCAAATTTAATTTTACCTAAGGCAAAATGATTTAATTTTCCAAGTAATCTCCATAATTCGAATTTTTAATTAAAATTCCCTAAGTGTTGGGAAATAATTAAAAATATTAAACGTTAAAATTCCAACCCGTTTAAAATTGATACATGGCCAAATTTGTTTGTCCGTGGCCAAATATTTGATTTTCCAATCATCTGCCTAGCCAAAATGTGCTCAATAATTCGTCTGCCAATTTTCAACTCTCCGGGTGGACTTTTGGCTTCTCTGGACGTTCATACTTAGCCAAAAACTTCATTTTCTCTCTCCTTCTGGGTTGGGCGAACTTGGAGATTTTTTTGCCATTTTGCCATTTTTTATTCATGCCTTAGGAATTTATTCAAGCTGAGAGGGGCGGACTTTACACTTGCCTTGCCTTACACTCCTCCTTCCTTGCCAAAGAATTTTATTCCGTTACGCCGAGTAATTTTTGTGCCGGCCTAATCTCTTCTCTCTCTAGGCATTTTTCATTTTCCATGCCTTAGAAATTTTTTATTTTCCTAAGTTGGGCGAATTTCTTCATATTTTCCTTGCCAATGGTGCATTTTATCCTTGCCTTGTCCAAGGGCGGACTTGGCACTTGTTCATTCCACTTACCCTTCTCTCCATGGCGGACTTGGCTTCTTCCTTCCCATGGGCGCACTTTGGTCTTGCTTTGTCCAAGGGCGGACTTGGAGAGTCTCTTTGCCATGCCATACTTTACCTCTTCTTCTACCTTGGGCGGACTTCACCCCTTGTCTTGCCACTCACTTGGCTTGGGCGGACTTCACCCCTTGTCTTGCCACTCACTTGGCTTGGGCGGACTTTGGAGGCTTGCTTCCATTGACTTTTGGGGCGGACTTTGACCTTGCTTTGCTAGGGGCAGACTTCATGCTTCCTTGTGCCTAGGGCGGACTTCACCCTTCCTCAAGCCATGGGCGGACTTGGCCTCTTCTCTCGTCGTCCATCCTTCCTTCCTAGGGCGGACTTGACCCTTTGTCTTGCCACTTTCTTCCAGGGCGGACTTCATGCTTCCTCAAGCCATGGGCGGACTTGGAGGCCTCTTGTGCCATGGCAAACTTCTGCCTTGGCTTGCCATTGCCTGCCTTTGGCATGCCAAAGGCAAGGGTGGACTTCATGCTTGGCCTGCCATTCCTTCTCATGGGCGCACTTTGCCAGACTTAGCCATCTTTGGCAAACTCTTTACCATTCACCTTGATTTTCATGACAACTTTTGGAGGCGTATTGACTTCATGCTCAGTGGGATCCAAAAATAGAAACTTTCTAAAAATAGAAAAAGCAAAAAGCATCCCTAAAAAATAGGAACCCCAGAATGGCCTAAAATGCCAAAAAGCAAAAAAGCAAAAAAGCAAAAAAACAGAATCCCTAAAAAATAGGAAGTGTCAGAAATGACCAAAAGCACAGGTGATCCTTGTCTTCCGGACCTTCTAAGCCCTTCCATGACGCTTAGGCACACAAACGGGTTCAAATTCTCAACTTGGCCGGACTGACTCTCAAAAATTTATCCAAATTCTGAACTCTAAACGGGCAACGCAGAGGGCGAAACCAAAACTTGGGGGTCCCCATTTGCAATGGGGCGATGTGTGAAATAGGTCACAACAGGAAGTCACGCAGGTTGAAGAATGGAGACATAGCTTGCAGCCATGGGATTGAGTTGGTGACTGGAGACATCTCTCGAAGAGGAAGAACCTATACAAATTGCGATCAGTTTCTTCGAAGAGGAGGAATTAACATTCAGAGGGAGTCTGACAAACCATCAAGAGGCAACCTTGGACGAGGAGTTCAGGAGGTTGATCATCATGAAGATATCTTGTAGTGTATATTTCTCTGTGATGGAGAAGTATGAGGTGAGAGCCCTTGTAGTGTATATTTCTCTATGACGGAGAAGTATGAGGTGAAAGCCCTTGTAGTGTATATTTCTCTGTGATGGAGAAGTATGAGGTGAAAGCCCTTGTAGTGTATATTTCTCTATGACAAAGAAGTATGAGGTAAAAGCCCTTGTAGTGTATATTTCTCCGTCGAGGTGCGAGCCCTTGTTCATCTCTGAGACTGAGATGAGACGTCATGTTGAGAGACTCCATGATGACATCACGTTGAGAGACTCCGTGATAAACCTCTTTGCACTTGTGTTTTTCCACATATGGGAGTAGCCATGGTGGACGTCATGTTGAGAGACTCCGTGACGACATCACGTTGAGAGACTCCGTGATGGGCACTTGTACGTGTGTTTCTTTCCACATGGGAGTAGCCATGGTGGATGTCATGTTGAGAGACTCCATGAGGACATCACATTGAGAGACTCTGTGATGAACCTTTGAGCTTTCCACAAATGGGTGTAGCCATTGTGGGCATCATGTGGAGAGACTCCATGACATAGATATCCGGAAAATACCTCCCTGGCTAAGAGGGAGTGTTAGTGTTTTATAGCTGCAGGAGCTATTTTCTTAGGCAGGTCGGCCTACATATGTTATAATTATTTGTATTCTTTAGGGGCCGACCTAGAGAAGAGGTTATCCTTCTTTGTATATATACAAGGTGAAGGCATCAAGTCAGACATATATTCAATCTGCATTCTTTCAAGAGGGAGTTCGCACTTAGCAGCAGAGCAGTTTCTTTTGTGTCTTTGCATCAAGGAGTGATGCTATTATTCATTGTATTTATTCAGCCTTGTGTAAGGCCAGACTTTGTATGCAGAATTCTGCACTTCTATCAGATATATATATAAATGAGATATATTTTGCTGGGTTTTTCTCCCTCGAGTAGGAGGGTTTTCCCAGGGTATTGTTGTGACCTATTTCACACATCGCCCCATCGCAAATGGGGACCCCCAAGTTTGGTTCCGCCCTCTACGCAACGTCTTTGAGAGTCTTGAATTTGGATAAAATTTTGAAAGTCAGTCTGGCTTAGTTGAGACTTTGAACTCGTTTTTGGACCTTAACGTCATGGAAGTGCTTAGAAGACCCGGTGGACGAAGATCGCCATTGCTTTCGGTCGTTTCTGACACTTCCTATTTTTTAGGGAATCTGCTTTTTTGCTTTTTTGCTTTTTTGATTTTTGGCATTTTTAGGCCATTCTGGAGTCCCTATTTTTTAGGGATGCTTTTTGCTTTTTCTATTTTTGGAAAGTTTCTATTTTGGGAAAAAGTTTCTATTTTTGGATCCCACAGAGCAGAAAATCAATATGTCTTCGGAAAACGAGAAAATCAAGGCAAAATGTAAAAAGTTTGAAATTGGCAAGGAATTTTTGAAAAATGTCTAAGTCTGAGAATGGCGCCATCAAGAGAGGAATGGCATGGAAGAGTCAAGGTCCGCCCTAAGGTAGGCACTGGCAAGAAATTCATCAAGTCCGCCATGGCATGAGGAAGCCAAAGTCCGCCCAAGATGATAGGGAGAGGCACATGGCACAAAGAGGCTGAAGTCCGCCATAGGCATGAAGGTTGCCAAGTCCGCCCTTGGCACAAGGAACTCAAAGTCCGCCCCTAGAAAAAAAACGGCATAAAACTCATGAAGTCCGCCCCTAGTAAAATTGGCATAAAATTCATGAAGTCCGCCCAGCCTAAGGAAAATGGCACAAAAGGTTCAAAGTCCGCCCTTAAGGGAAATGGCATGAAAAACACAAAGTCCGCCCCCAAGAAGTGTGGAGAAGGGTAAAACATGAAGGGGGTGCGCTCCAAGATGTTTGGAAAGGGGTGAAATTGCAAGATAACTCATTAAAAATTGAATTAAATGATGGAAACAAGTGAAATTTTCCGTTGGACGAGGCACAAATAAAATTCGCCATGGCAAGGAAAATCTAAGACCAATGGATGATAAAATACGCCATAGGCAAGGAATTATAAGACATTCGCCTAATTCTTGAAGAGAAAATTAGTCTAAGGCATGAAAAACGGAGAAATGTCTAGAAGAAGAAGAGGTTTTGGCCGGCGTAAAAATCACGCCCCAGCACAACGGAGTGAAATTTTTTGGCACAAAATGAAGAGTGCTTGGCAGAGCAAACATGAAGTCCGCCCCTCTCAGCTTGGAAAATTCCTAAAGCGCTAGTAAAAAAATGGCAAAATGGCAGAGGTCTCCAGGTTCGCCCAACCCAGAAGATGAATCATTTGGCTAAAATAAAAATGTCCAGAGAGGTCAAAACTCCGCCTAGAGAACTAAAATTTGGCAGATGAGCTATTGAGCACATTTTGGCTAGGCAGACAATTTAAAAAAGAGATATTTTGCCTCTGACGAACGAAATTAGCCATGTATCAAGATTGAACGGGTTGGAATTTAATATTTTAATATTTTTAATTATTTCCCTGACACTTAGGAAATTTTAATTAAAAATTCAAAATCCGGAGATTATTTGGAAGATTAAACTAGTCTGCCTTAGATAAGTTTAAACTTTGCCACGTTCGGAGGATTTAAAACGCGTTGGAAAAATAATTTTGGACAATTAATTTAATATATTTTCCAACACTTAGTCAATTTTCCTTGAGAAAATTCGAAAATCTCAGCAGAGATGGCACAAAGACGAAAGTTAGAAACTTGCCTCGATAACTGAAAGTAAAATTAGAAGTTTGCTAATCCGAGGAGAAAACGTTTCTAAAAATTGGAAGAAAATCAAAAGAAAGAAAGCAATGCCTTGAGGAAAATCGCACTTCTCAGCCATAAAATGAGTTTCAGCAACTCATTTCTTCACAAATTCCGGCTGAGAAGCAATTATCTCTCTTGAATCTTCAGGAAAACATTCTCGAAGGAGAAGTTTGTGAGAATAACATCATTGTGAGAATCGAGATAGCATTCTCTTATTGAAAGACGTGATTTTTGAGAGAAGTAATTTATTTCTTGGCTGAAATCATACTTCCAGCATAGTGGCGCACTTCTTCTGGCAGATTTCTTTGAATTTTTAAATTCATTTACAGCCACAACGTGATCTTTGAGGTTTGGAAGTTAATCGACAACGCATTTGCGCTGTGTTTCTATCTTCTACTTCGTTTCCGGCACAAATTTCATTCATGATAGGCGAATTTAATTACTTTCAGCTTGCTTTTTGACAGAAATTTTTAATTTAATAAGGCTGAAAGTGCGATTTTGTCTAGGCTATACCCCGAAACTCATTAATTCTTAAATGATATTGTATTAATGTTAAGTATCTTGTGCTTGCAGGCTGCCGATCGATCAAAGCGAAATATCCAGGCAGGCACAGATGAAGTTTGCAAGTAAAGGATCGCAGCCAGAGACCAGAATAAAGTCTAAGTGGAAAAATGTCTCAGACACTGATCTTGGCCACATCGATCTCGTGGAATTTAAAAAGAGGATATATGGACACAACGGACCCTTACCAACGCCTGCAGCTAGAAGGATAGTGAGAAATGGCATATTTCAAGCTGCCGGATTCCAGCCTGCACTTTGCTGTGCTGAACTGATGGTGGAGTGTGCACTTCACTATGATGTTGAGTCAAGGCGGATTGTGGCGCCTGATGGGAGAGTGTTGGCACATCTGACAGAGGTGGCCATTCAGGAAGCCTTCGGCATTCCGGCATATCCTAAAACTGTCTACAAGACCAAGGAAGATGCTCAGAAGCTATATGACAAAAATCCCGATCTTTGTGCCGCCAACCTTAACAAATTTTGGCTGGACAAGCCTAGACCGTCCTTTAAGAAGATGCCCAAGAAGTTGATGCGCACGGACTTCAAGGAGGACTATGGAGATATTATTATCTTGCTGAACAGAGTGGCAGGCAGTCCCTCGGGAGCACCCTTTGAGCCATGGATGTATTACTTCATTGAGGACCTCACAGAAGGTGTCAAAATGTTTAACTGGGCTAGGATGATAAGCAATAATCTTCACCACCAGCTTATCAATCTAGAGAAGACCAAAACGTTTCATATGGGTTCTTACGTCGTCTATATGTTGGCCAGAACTTACAGATATGCAGGCTTGATCTGCAAAGGCACGGTTGGCAGTAAGGAGAACGAGCTAAAACCTTATGACTGTTACCCACAACTCCAGCTGAGGGAGAAGGCGCATTTTAGACGAGCCCACGACGCGTTCCTGATGTACATCACCAGGATACTCCAGGGAGGGACGCATCAGCGGCTAACACATGAAGCCAAAAGCCTAATCGGTAAATACGGGTCTTGGTTTATCCAGTATCCAAGATTTACGTATATCAGAATTCAAGGATTCACTGGAAGCCCGTACCGTCTGCCCATCTTCCCCACGAATAAGATGGTCTTGCTCGAAGTGTTGAGGCAGTTGGAAGATTTTCAGGGTCTTCAAAGAGCAAAGCAAAAGGCGGCAGTTACTTTTCCCTTCTTTATAGGGAACATGCTGGAGTCGTGTCCGTCATCACAGGCAGCTGACAGTGCCAGAATCGAGATACAGCATTACCCTTTCTCTCCATATCCGGCCAGAAATCACTACGACCCCCATCACCACATCAAAATGGTGGATGGAAGGAGGTACAAGCATAGGGTCGAACTGGAGGACTATTGGGCAAATGCTGCGGATGAATTTGAGGTCAGACGGAGGATGTGGTCCAGATTACCTCTCAGCTTGATCAGGGCAACAGAATTTTGTCACGTGCCAGATCAGTTGGAGGAGGACGAGAATCAGACGCAACCGCGCTTCGATGAGAATTCAGCTTTGCCCGCTGTCCAGTGGTCAGAAGCAGAGCATGCTGACTTGAACGTCTTGATGAGGCCTGTCATCAAGTTTACTCAGTGGTGGGTGGATCAACGAGTTCAAGAATTAAGGCGCCAGAAGATAACCCTGACCTATGATATGCTAAGCGAGGCAGAGTCTTATTCTTCCAATGCGGGAGCATCACAGGACCTCCCAGTGATAGAGGCCACCACATCTAGGAAAAGAAAAGAAATAGCTGCAGGCAAAGAGCCGGTCCAGAAACAGGTAAAGATGAAACCTTCTCAATCGGCCGCCTCCAGAAATATTGAGGAGATACTGGCTACCGCCGATGCTTCACTGGCAGATATGAGGGATCCTTCTCCGATTCCTGAAAACAACGCGGAGCTTCAGCCAGATGAGGATGCGCCACCTTCTCCCACGGGCACCGAAATATTGGAGTCGGATGACGACAATGTGGGCACCCAAGATGAGGATTTTCAGGAAGGGATGATTTCAGCCCTTAGGGGAATTGTAGACGTTCCTGATAGAGAAGGCGTGCCGGAAGAAGACGGTGTTGAGCAGCTTACGATACCGGATTGGCTGAAGGAGAGGCTAAAGGTACAAGTGCCGGCAGATGAACCAGAAGAGGATGATACGGCAGACTTTTTGGCCAGACTGTCTCAAACCGTGCCCAAAAAGTCGGCAAAGAAATTCTCCAGCATACATAGAGACGAGGCCGGCAACAGGACAGTGCAAATCGCCGTGCCTACAGTGGACAAGCCACGGGAGGATATGGCTCCACAGGATTACGCCATCACGACCATTGACTTGGGTCCAACCACTAAGGGCCAAGAAATGGAAGATTTGGACAATTCTGTGTCCGCCATCAAATCAAGGTTGGCGAAGGAGGTAGCCAGAAGGAAGGAGTGCCAATTAGAGATTGAGCGCTTAAGGGAATATATTCAGCACTTGATCAAGCCACTTGATCAGGACACTACGGCGGCTCCTCTACTTCCGAACTCTTCGCAGGAGGCCATTAAAGAAATTGAAGAAAACAGGCTCACGGTTCAGGAGGCCAAAGAATGGATAGCCGTAAAGGGGACTGAAGCTGAGACATTTGTGGAGCGGCTAACTTTGGTTTATGGCCAGGCCACTGCCTTGCTTTCTAGGTTCGCTTCTTTGGCAGAAGTATGGGACAGCCTTCCAGACGTGCAGGATAGAATAATCCCTTGCCTTAGGATTCTGAAAGGAGTTCCTAAGCAAGAATTGATAGAGGGAGGCGTCATCGCAGCGGGAGCAGCCTATGACTTCCACACTTGGTATTGGACCTTGACGGCACGAGGTGAAGTCTTGGAGAGGGTTAAGATTGACGGCATCAGACTGGAGGAACAGGTCAAGGAAGTTCAGGCCAAAATCCTCAACATAATTGCCGATGTCCTGGATAAAGAGGCACTGCGAGAGAATGACCTGCAGTTGGAAGTTTTGAAGAAAAGTGTCCAGGAAAATATCTTCTACATCACTGGGCCCATCTTGAGGCAGGACTGGGCCAAATTGGCGAACTTCTTGAGCATCAGAGAATCCTTTGAGAAGACGGAACCAGAGTGGGAGGAGACCTTCGCCAGATGCGCCGAGAGCATGGATGGGCTTGAATTCAGAATCGGCATGCTTCCGCAGGTTACCATGGACGAGGTTGCCTCGATCGTGTCCAGATTCGGCGAATACACGGCAGCTCGAGAGGATCGGGATACAGTCCCTTGAAAATAGCTCCTATTGCCAACTCATTGCTGTTCATTGCCAGTTAACTGAAGTTATTTTGGGAAACCCTAATTAGGGTTTCGTTTGTTAAATCTTGACCGTCGGCTCATTTTTAATCTGAGCCATTTATTCCATTTATGAAATTCTATATAAACTCATTGGCCCTCATTTGTAATGTGTGAAGTGAGTAATAAAAGATTGTTGCGACGAAACTATTTCCGTTTATAAAAGCTCTTGTGCATGATTTGCTAAGAACAACTTTTATTTTCAAGTAGTATGCAAGGTTGAATATTTCTCCTTCAACACTTAGAGTAGAATTAGAATAGCATTTCATTACATGTTGGTTAGATGAATGATAGATTTGATCGCAGTGGCGGATAAAATTTTGCTCATACTTTTGTCAAGTGGATGATTTGCATTTGACGTGTAAAGTTAGTCTGAGCCATTAAATCGTGGATGCTTAACTTCTGTTTGTTTCAATTACCGATTCAAATATGAAAATTCTTATCACTTCCGTTGAAGATTGCACCTGCTTCGCGTAGTTGTCCAAAGGTGGCGAAACGAAGTGTGGTTACCCATTTTGTCTACTCACTGCTGTCTCTGGAATTCTTAGGCGTAGTTTTAGATCTCTAAACCCTTATCCTTTTTTATTTTTTTGGAAAATCTGAAGATACCCACCAAAAGAGCCTTCAAGGATAAAACCGTCTAAGTTTTCAACCCGCAAAAGAGAATTTCATGTAAGTCCCCTTGTGATTACCAGCAATCACAACGCCCACTGGCCTTATCCACATGTCAAGACCTGACCAAAGAAACCTTGGAGTTATTGTATTGCCTACTGGATTTTTGCAAGCACTTTTCAAGAGAGGATAAGAGTGTCCTTTGGGCATTTTTATTCTGTGTTCGGTGGCGTACTCAAAATACGCACCAACAGGTATCTTGTTGTGTTTTTTGTTCTCTATGTGTTGTATTTCTGCTTATTGTATTTCTGATCCTAAAACTAACAAGGGTATGATGACTAGAACATTTTTAGGAAACCTGCAAAACAAAAAAAAAACAAACATGAAAGAATATTTTTGGGTATGCAAGATTGGTCTTACACCTTGGATGCTCCCACATCAGATTGACTTGAATTGGTGATAAGTTTAGTGTAGAGAGCTTAATGGACATTCAGGATAAGGATACAAACATCCAGTCAGATCTGCACATTCCTTATCATCTTGAACATTTCTTCTATTCTTCCAATAATATTGACAACACCTTGGCTTCTCCCCACTCTCTGCGCTGGCATTTGAACTTTGAAACTGATGCAAATTTTCGTAGGCTTGATATCTGTTTAAAACACCCTTGCAAACTGCCTCAAATTCAGCAGTCTATTTATAAGCTTCCGTTTCAAACTGCTTCAAATTAATGTTTTGTTTACAAATAGAACTCTCTTGATACCTTTTACGCAATATACAATACTGAAAGATATCTCTTACCACTTTGATTTACTCAGCATTCATAGCCTAGTACCAACAAATGTTCTTATTCCAATTGATGTCTTTTCTTATGATTAAAATCCATGTTTAGTACCATTTGTTGTAGTCATGGCCAAGGGGTCCAATTAAGGATTATCCAACTACGCATCCAAATAAACACACACACAGATGATGGAACTCAATGACACAACAAAGAAACATAAATGTGATCGTATTGATTCATAGTCTAAATTACATTTAGAGTCATGTCACAAGGGCTTACAACATGAAGCCTCAACCTTGAATGGATCACAAACACAATCAGTGTGTGAATTACAATCTTTGAGCTAATATAAAATGCCCTTCAATCTACTACTGTACTCTCTATGTTAGGGTAGGCTATCTTTTGCCAAGTACCTTCTTGCTAACTAGTTGGTCTCCAGTGTAATTAGAATGTTATGCACTGACCAACAAGGTGGTACAATTCTCCACGTACAATGAAATGCAGACAGACCTGTCTGCGATGAATGTGGTAAGATGTAAGCAATAGAACTTATTGTGGTTCTAAACATGAACCTCCTTGAGACCAAATAAACTTGGATTTGTATTCAAATGTTGGCATGAAGCTTGTTTGTTTGCTGCAAGGCCCAACTGGGTCTTCGTTGTCAAGAAATTTGACAAGTCATATCATTGGCCAATGGCTAATTTGAGAAACCATATCGCATTAATGTAGAATCAAATCATCATGAGCTATGAAATCAAATTGGAAGACCCAGAATCAATCTGAGGTGCTGCACAATAAGATTTACATTGAAAACTTTGATGTGCTGAAGTGATGGTTGGAACAGGAATATGCCTTTGTGGTAGGAACCATCTTTTGTGGCGAGAGTATGATGACTAGACCTTTTTAAGGAAACCTGCAAAATAAAAACAAACATGAAAGAATATTTTTGGGTATGCAAGATTGGTCTTACACCTTGGATGCTACCACATCAGATTGTACTTGAATTGGTGATAAGTTTAGTGTAGAGAGCTTAATGGACATTCAGGATAAGGATATGAAAGTGTCTAAGTTCCTTTAAGGACTAAGAATGGAACATTATGAATTTTATCCTGATGTGTACACCAACGTATGTTTGGACTTTGAACCATGATTTGTCATTTTGCAAATGGCACATGATATTGTGATAGCTGATTTTGTAGAACTGTAGTCACAGCACACACACGTTTTTTTCTCACTTGGCACCAAATGAGCTAATGTGATTTGGTCAAACCTCTTAAAGCTTGGTCAAAATGTGGTCACATATGATTATCTCATGGGTTGACAAAAAAGTCATTGAAAGTTTTATATTTTTAAAGTTAAACCATTTTTTCCATTGTGAAATACCATCTTTTTCAGAATAATCTCTGTTCTTTTAGCCATGCCAAATTGATGTTAAGAGTCGTGTGACTTTGTATAGAACTTTCATTTGGAAGGTGTCTCTTGAGGTTTTGATATCATTAGTATATTTCTAACCTTTTAATTTAGCACCTTTGGACTGCAAGCGTCCATCAATGTGGCATTGTCATCCTTCCATTTGGCTTTTGGAATTAAACAGTAGTTAGATTTTCTGTGGTAAAATCTTGTCTGATGTGTATTTTTAGTTGAGAGTCCAGACTCTGTATACACCATCTTTGGCTATATTTTAGGGACACTTCTATAATAATACTTGATATCCTTGACCAAACACTTCGCAATGATAGAGATACATCCTCAACTTCTTTTACATCAACGGAAGTTTTGCAAGAAAATATACCTATTGATCTCATAGAATGGCATAATAGAAGACTCTAGACATATTTACACATTTTCAATTTGGAATATGGCCTTTGCCCTTGGACTTTGGTAGATTGATTTTGACAAAGCTTCTGTCTGAAAACCATGTTCAACTGTAAGAAGGTGACTCAATTGTAGTAAGGGAAGGACCACTCTTAAAGTGACTATACCTATATGCTTACTTTTTACACATTTTCAATTTGGAATTGTAGCCATTGTCCTTGGCAGATTGACTTGACAAAACTTCTATCTGTAAACCATGTGTGTCCACAAGGTGATTCACTTGCAGAAGGGAAGGACCCTCAAAGTTTCCTGAATGGCTTCTCTACACATAAGAGCAATTTTTGGCTAGTAGGGGAGATCTTAGAGCTATTTGCCATGTCCCTGACAAATTGACTCAACAAAACTTCTATCTGAAAGCCTTTTGTGCCCACAAAGAAGGCGGCTCAAGTACAGAAGGGAAGGATCATTCTCGAAGTTCCTGAATGGCTACTCTAGGCCACATGAAGTAGGGGAGACCTTCAAGCTATCACAGTGCTCCAAGATAGGGGCTGAGTGAGAGTTGGTCCCCACCACCTTGGAACAAAAACGTTTAACAAGCCGGCTGGCTATTTTTTAGGGTCATGGAGAACAAGTGAAAGATAATAACTGGGAAGTTAACATGCCAAGATCAGGGCTATTACATGCATTTGGTAGGAATAGTAATTATCTTCCATGGTTTGATGGATTGCCTTGTGAGTGTGATTGGATGCTAATGCTTGCAACGGGGTTTATCGCAGTGGCCATTTGGTTGATTCTGAGCCCTCTATCAAGGAGGTGGCTAATTCTAACTACCGTCCCTTTTGTTCTTTAATATTTGGGGGTGTCTGTTGACTGCTGGGTTTGTAACCCTTTCATAATGATAATTGAAGTAGTAAATATGTCATTTGTTTATGGTCATCAAAAATATTTTATCAATGATTTATTTATTTATTTTGAGCTGGTGAAGCTCAGGCCTCAGCCATTCGCACCTGTACATACATGTTCCTTATGTAACATGCTCATCTGTGCCTTGTGTGTGCAATGGTTACATTCCTGTGCAATCCAGCCAGCCCCAAGTATTCTCCAAACTGCAAATGAAATTTTGCAGGTCCATTGCTAAATATCCCCTCATCTGCTAATGGTAACAGCCCATTACATCTCTGTGTGCCTGGCAAGAGGGTCTTACCGACCTGATTAGGTGTTGGTTAAATCCTGCTAGCATTTTGGGGGAAATGTCTACTGCATTGCACTCTTTTTTTCCCCCTCTTCAAATTTTTTGTAACATACTGTCTAGTAATAGAATTTATGAGCTTTGTTATCAAAATGAAAATATTGAAGTTGTATTTTTTTTTTCCTCCTATCAGGTTTTACTGATTGTGAACTTATGGTAACTGAGATTAGTTTGCACTTGCTCAAATGGACATGTAATACAGCTTGCAGTCTATTGCACAGCGTGTTTTTTATAGTTTCCAGTTTGTTGTTTTAGAGATTGCTTGGAAATTACACCGTGTGATTTAACTTTTTGAAGTTTGAGGGTGTATTTCTCATAAAATATGCTGTGTGCATGGTCTTCTGAGTAATAAAGTCAATTTGAATTATTACTGCAGTGAAAGAGGGAACCATTGTATTTTTCTGTTATTGCATTTGTATATTCGTAGAGAATTCATAATTTTTGCAGGGCGAGGACCATGGTTTCCCAACACTTGTAGATTTATCTAAGAATAGACTGTAATAAATCAAATTTATGGCTTTGTTATGTTACAAAACAGGCAATGTTTAGGGTTGGTACGGATGGCAGCATTGCTACCTGCTATATCTTATTCTGTCCATTTGCATGTTTGTACCTTTATTGGAGGGAACAGAATGCTGCTAAAATTTTCGTGAAACAAACTTTGTCATTAAGGGTTGTTATTTTGATATACCATGATAGAGAGAGAAGTTACTACTACAGCTACAAAGCAGGTGCTTTTATTCTAAAATTCATAGTTAATTTTTTATATGGTTATGTTCAGGAATTGGCCCATCGACAACAATTTTATTTCTGGAAAAATTATAGAAATAACAGGCTAAAGCACATCCTGCCTCGCCCACTTCCTGAAGCAGTACCCCCTCCCCTCCCTTCTGAAGCAGCTGCTGCACCAGCTCCTGCACAGACAATGCCACCTGCAGCACCAGCTATATCTGGTCTCCCAAAGGTGGAAAACACACGGGTTAGTAGTGACCGAAGGAAGAGAAAGCATGGTGGTAATTAATGTTGAAGACTTACATTGTTGCGTGGTGTACGTCACACCATTATGCCTGAAGGTTATCTATAAAATGCACCAGCTCGTGCACAGACAATGCCACTTGCAGCACCAGCTGTATCTGGTTCTCCAAAGGCTGAAAGCACACAAGTTAGTGGTGGAGAAGAGAAGGCACACTAAGTGATGTTGAAAGCTTAAATTTTTGCACGTTATACATCAAACCATTATGTCTGAAGGTTATCTATAAAATGCAATGTATTTTGTATTAAAAATTATTACATTTGGAAATGTCCAGAACCATGCAGGAAGTAAATAAAAAAGCAGACTTGAATTGTGCCTCTTTGAAACTCAGAATCTATCTTTCGAAGTTTCTTTCATAAAGATTAGATGAATGGCATTTGTTTGCAGAATGAGGCTGCAGATATTCAGTATTTACATCTGAAAGTTAGAACTAGACTTTAAGTAGTAGGTGCGTGTAAGTACCAAGGGATCCTAAAAACAGCTTACATGATCTATTGAAAAATTAAATAGGAACTCTGCAGAAGTGAAAATAAGACATATCAAACACAAATGCTGATTATGACGGGAAAGCTCACTAGATTAACGTCAGTTTACCGAGCATAACATATCATGATAAGCATAGGCGCACAGATTTCATAGATTGATATTTGTGTCTATGAAGATGAATTGACATTTCTTTGTATTATAGTCTGTATAAACAGTTTGATCTTCTTAGACTAAATCTTCACTAAAATGCAATTCTTTTTGAGCTCGTTATTTTATAGCGATTAAATGATAAATGTTGTAGACGCCTTTCCCACTTGAGAATTCCTGGTTACCTTCTTGAAATGAAGTAGCCTGGGGTATAACCCAAATTCATTTTTCATAGAGTATTCAAGGGACTTGGAAAATTATTTTCTAGCCACAAAAATGGGCTTTGTATCAAATTAAGAGGCTAGAAACTATAATGTATATGGATTTAAATGGGAAATGTCGTATGTTAACGAGGAGATTCGTTTGGGGATGAGAAGACTTTAGATGGACAACAATAATTAATATAAACTCTTAATTGTTTTTTGTGTATATGTCAATCAACAAATTATATCACAGAAGTGTTGCTGATTTGATTAATCATTATACTTAATGTTTCTTTAATTTAAAGATATGATACGTCTAAGTGACCTGTATCAAGGTGGGTTTTCCACACGTCTATTCACTAACACAAATCCTTTTCTTCCGTAACATAATTTGATTACGAGTTGTTACTAGTACGGAAATAAGTGAAAATGGTCCCTACTCTCGAGTATTAAAGTAAATCAAGATATTGACATTGAAAAGACATCGAAGAATGAGAAAACCAATGATTGTCCTAGAGAAGCCCAGATAGAAATACACCAGAAGAGAGATGTTTGATCATCCTTTAGTCACTATCACAAAGAGTCCTGCAATGGTACCTTGCCCAAAACAAGGCTTACAAGGACTTCTTGCTTACAACAGCAATGCTCTACGCCATAGAACTCTCCTATGCTCTCATACTCCCTAAATCGATACTGTAAGTTTTATGATCAGAAAAGAAAGCAATCAGAAAATGCAACACATGAGACAATGAACACCACAAGATACCCTGGGAAAACCCTCCTAACTCGAGGGGAAAAACCCAGCAAATATATCTCATATAATTAGGAATAAGAGCAGAAATCTGCTTACAACTCAGGCCCAACACAAGGCCGAATAGATACAATGAATACTAGCACCTCTCCTAGATGCGAATACACAACATGACTGTATTTCCTCTTGAAATCGATCTGCTGTTATGAAGTAATGATCTCCTGCTACAGAATGATAATCTGCTGCTACAAAATGATGAATTGCTAGAAATGGCGAACTCCCTCTAGGAATGCGAATTATCATGAATGAATTTGATTCCAAAATGAATGATTATCATCTTGTATTTGTAGGCAAGGACATGACTCTTCATGAGATAGGTCGGCCCAAGAAGACATGACTCTTGATATTAATTAAGTCGGCCTGAATTAATTAATAAACAAATATTAATTATCTTCTAATGAATTCACATCTACTCATGTCGGCCATAAATGAAGCGCCTCTTCATTTGAATATAATAACGGCTATTTGAATTGCCTTCAATAAGATGTGCTAAACTGGAAGTAGCAGCCTGACGTTGCTTAATAACATCAACAGATACTACACTTTAAAAGACTTGGGTTACCATCACTAAGCCTTACAATTAGTTTTCTTCAACAAAATGAGGCAATTTAATAGATGGGATGAGAATGTAATGCTCTCATACTCCCTAAATTGATACTACATTTTAAAAGACTTGGGTTACCATCACTAAGTCTTACAACCAGTTTTCTTCAACAAAATGAGGGGATTTAATATAGATGGGATGAGAATGTTTTGCAACGACGAAGGGTTTTAGTGGACACTGAAATCTTGTTAGTGTTCACTTTTCATATCATGTTCATCTCAACACAAACATTCATTCATTAAAATAATTTATCTTGTATTAATTAAATTTATTTTATCAAAATTAAATTGATTTCTATTATTTAAATAACTTGAATAAAATATTTTTAACAAGTATTCAAAATAATAAAATAAATACATGTAAATTTATTATTCACAAATAAACTAATAAAAAATATAATAAAGTAATTAAATAAATTATGTCAATTAATTCATTGGTTAAAATAGTTAACAATTTTTTTTTTAAAATCAATTAATAAATCAAAACTATATTAGTTAACTTTTTGAGCAAAATAATTATATAAATTCATCAAATCAATAAATGAACTAATTAACTAATAATAGCCACCACTTGTTGTCAATCACTCTATCTTAAATGGGATAAGCTTTGGATTTGAGTTTAAATCTTGTTTGTTCAACCATACCTTTTAATTCATAGAAATAGAAATCAAATCTTCATGATCTTGGTGTGAGTAAATAGATGTTCGAACATGCAACAAATATACAATTATTGAAATCAAGAGCGTACCCATTTAACAACTATTTGAAGTTTGCATTGACTTAGAATAATGACTCTTTAATTTCATTTTAAATTTTTATTTATATTCTAGTTTTGATAGGCTAATTTACTTGCATTTGTTGAAGTTTGAATTTTAGAAACCTTGGGTTTATAAATCTCTTGGTTTGTTTCTCCTATAATGAACTAACCTCTAGTAGCAACATGGATCATTGCATCAAATCCACAAGAATCAAATTCCTTGTTTTATCCCTCTAGCTCCACAAAAAATTCTAGTCTATGGGGCTCTCCTTGAGATACTTCCTATAGAAATGACTAATCCCTTCCGATGGGGAATTTTATCTTTGTTGCCCAATAATTGTTTATCAACATTGAGAGAATGTTTCATTGATTTATAAAACTATTGGGGATGTTATGATAGTTGTGGATTGCATATTATTGTTATCATATTTTTATAAAAATCATGTCGAATTACCCAATTAAAATTGTCATAAATGCCAAATGGTAGCGATTAGCATAAATGGATTGCAAAAGAAAGAAGTTTGATTTAGGTTTGGTCAAGAGACTAGTAATGCTAAAGCTTCCTAGGTAAGTGTATGAGAAAGATAGATGTCTATTGCATTGTTGGTAATACTCTGAGATTTTTATGCTTTGTTTCAATTGAATTAGACAATGTGGCTACAAGTAATGGGGCTAGAATATCAATTGTTATTCATTAACACTTTTAATATTATTTACAAGCATTGCTCTTTCAAAATTTTCTTTTTCTTTTTTCTTTTTGCTATTTGCCAACTTCATTGGATTCAACCATAGGTCATTTTTTTATAGTATGGAGTTTGAATACTTTTTTTGGAAAACTACTAACAATCTTTGTATAGGTTTGACAGATGACATAATTTTCAAACGAAATCTCATATTTTATTTTGGATAATTTAAAATGAACCTTTCACATTGTATTTTGGTGCTTAGTAATCAAACTTGTTTGTTGTTAAGATCAATTGTCTTTTGGTGATTGGAATCATGTATGCTCTTCTCTTGCACCTTTTAGGTGATCTTGAGGATGAAAGTGATCTAGTTCACTCTTCTTTATCTTTTAGTTGGCCTACCTAAAGATTTTATTACCGTAGGGAATGACTTGAATGGCACATTGTAGTGGGGTATACAGAGGGGGAGAGCGAAAGTTGTTCCATAAAGGAGTACTACCGTGTTTGTCACAACCTTGACACCCTTTTTGTAAGAAGTCAAGGTGAAGTGGAATTCACTTGCACTTATTTCACATGCTTGAAGATGAAATCCCATTTATGGACTTGAGCCTTGTGTACCTTCAAGTATATTGAGGATTTCCCTAGTTAATCTTGTACATCCTATATAGTCATATGCTTGACTGACGTTTCTTGTTATGCATCGATAAGTGGTTAGCCTTAGAAATTTACTCCCATTGTATCCATAGGGAGTGACAATAGTAAGTTGTGGGTATAGACATTTGTAGTCCTCCCATGTGCTAGGTTGTGGGTGAGGCTTTTGTCCTTGCAACTTGAGGTCCTAAATAAAGGGTCAAGGCTATCCATTTCTTCAAAGGCGGTACATTTGTGAGCTTACAAGAATTGATACACCCACATGTCCAATTTAGGCTTGTTCATGTGTATTGCAAGTCTTTAAAATGTTAGATCAACTAATTGTTGGAAAATAGTCACTGATGTCAAAGGTTGGTGGTGTTGGTGGCCTCGAAATAAAACTTACTCTCATGTTGGTTGGCCCCCTGGGGTTTGGAAGATAAATAAATATAAATAAAATAAAATAATTTATTTTTTACATGGGCCGACCCATGTCTTGCATCCTTTGGAGGAGTTTAAAAATGTAAAATAAAATTAGAAAAATTGGGATGACCCCCTCATAGAGCCGCCCCATTTGTGGGTGTTTAAAATTGCAAATAATCTAATTGCCAAAGGGGTCGACCCCTCATTGTTTAGGCGCCCACATTTGAAAGGAGTTTTAAATAAAATAAAATTTATTTAATGCTTTTTGGCCGACCCCTCTTGGAGGAGTTGCCTTCCTTGGGTGAAGTGGAATTATGACAAGTATAAATGGAAGGGTGAGAGAATGGGGAAGACAAATAAATTTTAAGGCTATTATTCATATAAAAAGCAGAAATAGAAAGATATTTGAGCAAATTTACAAGAGATATGTGACCAGATTTATGAGAGGTTTTTAGTATCAATTTTGTGAGAAGAGAAGACAAATAAAGGCAAGATAATGGTGGTTCTATGAGAAAAAATATTGAAGATTGTATTGTAGATTTATAAGTGATTGCATTGCAAATTTGTGAGTAGTTGTTAGGGTAGATCCAAGAGGAAGTTGCAAATAAATTATCATATTATTCATTTGGAGGTTGGAGCCTCCTAATTGAGGATATTGAGAGGTTGGTGCCTCTTATTAGAAGAGATTGGCGTCTCTTGCTGGGTTGGTGCTCAATGGTGGGGATTGGAGTCTCCACTGGGTTTGTACCTACAAAATTTGTAAGAAGATTCATACAAGCAATATTTTTTTGTGGTTTTCTCTCGTAAGGGTTTCCATGTAAAATTGTGTGTTCTTAATTGCTAGATATTGCATGTATGTTATTGTTATGGATGATTAAGTTTTTAGGTAATACTAATGTGATTGATTAAGTTGTGAAAAGAAATTTTTGACCAAATATTGATTCAACCCCCCTCTTAGTATAAGCGTGTGTTTCATCAATTGGTATCAGAGCATCTCCCCCTTTGTCATTGATGACAATCCTGCAAAGAAATAATCTTGGAATGCAATAGGACCATACTTCTTCCCCTAACTGAAATGCTCCCCCTTTACTCTACTTATCTTTCTTTAACACTATCTTCTTTTTGATAACCAACTCCTTGTGCTATTTCTTGTTGAGGCCTTTCCACATCAATTCTCACATTTGCACTTTCAAAAATTTTGTGCAAGCTTTTGGTATAACATCTATAGGCCTTGCTTATATCCTCATCACACCTAGAATCAAACTTTCCCATGTCTTTGCCATCTCACTTGATATAACATTTTCTTCTAAACACTTTGAAGTACTTCACTGATGTAGGCCTTCCCTTCCAAAGTCCATATGATGTTTTACTATTGTTTACCCTAATTTGTGCTCGATTCAAAACATAGACTACTGTATGCATTGCTTCTCTCCAGAAGGTGTCAGAAAGCTTAGACTCATTTAACATGACTCTTGCCATTCCTTGAACTGTTCTATTTTTCCTCTCAACAACTCCATTTTTTGTGGAGTTATTGTCGTTGAATATTGCCTTATTATTCCATGTTCACAAATTTTTTTAAATTCATTTGATGTGAACTCTCCTCCTCTATCGGATCTTAGAATTTTTATTCTTAACCCATCTTCATTCTCTACCAAAGCTTTAAATGCTTTAAATCTCTCAAAAGCTTCAAATTTTTCTTTTAGAAATGTAACCCAAGTCATCCTCGAATAATCATCAATTAATAACATGAAATAACTCTCACCTTGCAAGCTTGTTGTCCTTGTTGGCCCACATAAATTAATATGTATTGGTTCCAAATACTTTGATGTAGAATACTCCTTTGATTTGAAACTCGTCCTTGTTTGCTTTCCAAGCACTGTTTGTAGATTTTATTAGATGGCTTTGCTATCTTTGACATGTCCCTTGCAACTTGCTTATTGCTAATCTTCACAATGTTGTCAAATTTCAAACATCCCATTCTTTTTTGCCATAACCAACTCTCATCTTCTTGTGCCATGTAGCACTTTTCTCCGTTGACTTCACTAAGAATATAAAGATTATTTGTAGTTCTAGTAGCATCTACAAAAAGTTTCCCTATTCTTGTCTTTCTGATTTCATAACCACTAAGATGAAATGTGAGAGCGTTCCCTTGACCACACAATTGACTAAGACTTGAAGATTTGTTTTAATCATTTGACATATAATACATTTTTCAGTTTTTCTTTCCATTGTTGAAACTAAGAGTACCTTTCCCTGTGATCCTTGCCATAGCATTATCTCCAAACTTCACAATGCCTCCATTTATTTCCTTCAAAGTGAGGAACTTGATTTTATCCCCTATCAGGTGACCTGAGCAACCAGTATCAATGTGCCACTAGTTTCCTTCATTTTGCACATGGAGGGCTGCTTGCACTAGCACAAGCTTCTCCTTCATTTCATGCCCCTTTTTCTTCTTCCAAACTTTTTTTAGATTCTTCTTTTGGATTGTCATGAACATCCTCCTTGTTTTGTTTTAGAGGTCCCACAAAATCACTCCTACAAGAACGTGTTGTATGACCAAAATTATTGCACTTGTAGCACACGATGTTGTAGTCCATTAGAGGAGCAAATGGATTATAGTTCCTCTTTAAGAAACCAAAATCATTCCTTGCAAAAACTCTACAATCCAATGCCTTATGACCAAAATTATTACAAAAGAAACAATAACCATAAAAGGAACATTGAAACCTGTTCATTTGTGCTGGCCTTTGAGGAAACTGTCTTTTGAAGTCTTCATTATTGCCTTTGTGAGGAATGCTATTTTTTTTAGTGATATTACTTTCTCTCTTCTTGGAACTATCACCATTGATGGAACTTTTGAGCACATTTTCATATCCTTTGGGCTTCTCGTCATTTGTTTTCTTTGGTAACTCTATAGCCTTAGAGCTTGAGCCTTCTTTGATGGTCTTCTATTTTTTTTCAAAACCAAGACTGGTCTTGATGAAAGGCGATCTTTGGGAGTTGATAACGCCCTTTATAATTTTAGAGCTCTTTTCAAACTTCATGCTTTGATTTAATTGATCATTCAATTTATCCAAATCATTCCTCAAGGAAACAATTTCAAGCTCCAATTTCTCACACTCCAATTCCTTTATTGAATTCAATTTGCTTCATCATTAATATATGATTCATTTGATTATTGATATATCATTTTTTGCTCCACTCACACACTTCATATTTTATCCACTCTTCTCAATTTGATTTTACTTGGTCTTCAAACATCAGTTAGTGGCCTTTGGTCTTTGTCCATTATACAATTTCTTCTATTGACAAAGTGCTCTTATCACCTTTGACATCAATTGAAATATTCTAACAATCTCTCATACTCTTGTGACATGAATGAAAATCTATTCCAACACTACTTGCTTTAAACTAGAAAGGGGAATCTTATCCATTTTGAGCCTTAGGATACTTCCTTTTTTTTTCTTTGTATGAGTCACAACTTAGTCTGTAACCACAAATTTGATCCAAAATAAAAAACAAAGTTAAAACCTTGAGTCAAACTTTAGTGATAATCATACCAAACCATTGTCCAATCTAACCTTAGATCCCTTAACCTATAAGTCTTAAACCAAATTTACACTATCAAATCAATCCAATTTTTATTTAACCCAAGTCTAGCTCAACCGTAGTCCAAAACATCATCTAGTTTCCATATTCATATTAGGTTCATCTTACATCTAGGTAACATCCAACCATAACCACAACACCATTTCACACTTCTAAGATAGATAAATCGATATCCAAGTCTTAAGTCCAACCCTTAACCATAACTATAGATCTCATATACATTCAATTCCATAACCAATCATATATTGTTAATAGTTTTGAGCTCAAATTTTGTCTTAGTATGTATTGTCATATCAATTGCTTTTATATGTTCAAACACGAGTCTAAGTTTTGCATGTCCTTGATTATTACATGTATCCAAGCAAAGTCCCACAAAATGGATACCTTAGATCACTCTTGTGTACCACTTCAAGAAAATACAATTAGGAGTCTAATTACCAAGTGGTTTTAGCCTTAATTATTTTTAAAAATAAGATCCCCCTAATGCAAACAATGGCGAAACTTGTGAAGTGCATGAAAACGACACTACTCTCAAGAATGCTAGAATTGAAGAAAAAAAAACTTTGGTGGAAATTGCCATCATCATTCTCATGAAAATACTTCAAAATATACCAATCATCTTTTTGATGGTCTCCTTGGCTCATCTAAATGTCATAAATCATCCAAACCTTTGGTTCATCAATAATTGAGGGATATCAAGCATACCCTTAGAATTCTTCAATTGGGTTCACCTTCCACTAAATGATGTAAGTTTGAGGAACTATGTCCCTATCCCTTCTAAATTTGAATTACACAAACACCTTTTCGATCACACCTTGAAATGCCCAAATTCAACAAATACAAAGGAAAAGGTGACCCAAAGAGTCATATGAGTGAATTCTATATCACTTGTCATGAGGTGTCTTGCAATGCTGATTATCCAGTCGGTTCTTCCCTTGTAGCCTAGAGGGACAAGTTTTGGATTGGTTTACTCATTTACCAAGAGAGACAAAGAACACATTTTTTGAGTTCACATAATGTTTTGTAAAACTTTTTGTACAATGTTGAGCATGAATTGATAATGCTTGATCTTTGCAATGCAAAACAAAAATATGGTGAGCTATTTTTTTATTTCCTTAAACAACGAAAAAGCCTAGCTAGTAGGTTTCTATGGACTATACCCAAGAAGTAACTTACACATATTTTTGTTACAAATCTTGATGTTGAAATGGGCTTCTATTTACAAACACATTGCATATCCACATTTGACAAGATCATTGAAAAGTGTGTTCAAATCGAAAAGGCATTAGTTGCTATTGACTTATTCAATATTTTCTTCGATGATTACAACAACAAAAATCAAAATGAGAAGCCCAAAATATTTTCCAAAAATAAAAAAAATTGTTAATGACATCACTAACACCAAACATGTACACACAGTTCAAAAAAAAAAACTTGTATTGCTTGTAGGGCCACCTAAAAGGGAAAACAAGTCATCAATAAACAAACTTGCCTAAGCCCTTGGAGAATGCATTTATGAAAATCTTACAAGAAAACATGATCTATTTCCTACTTCCTAAGTTTTTTGATGATGAAAAACCAAAACTTGCATGTTATAAATACCACAAATACTGTGATTACCATTGAGTCAAAGGCCATATGACTAATAAATGCATGAAACTTAAAGATTACATCCAAGAATTGATAGATTGAGGTGACATTGAAGTTGAAGGTGTGCCATCATCTTCACTTAATGTAGACTTGCGCATATACCAGAACCCCTTTTTGAAGCATAATCAAGGTTAAGCTTCCACCAAACAAAACTTAGAATAAGATAACTGCATGTATAATGTCCACTCCCACAAATCCTCATGCGACGACAATTATGTGGGATACATAAAACAATCACCATAACACATAAACATGTTAATCAAAAACTTGTTGTGCCATTAAAAAATGATGAGGCATAGTAATGTAGTCTTAGGAACCCCTTTGCTTACTCCCTTAGATAGATATGATCTTATCAAATAGATCGATAAGACTTTGACAAAAAATTCATGTTGGATCTTCTCAAATGATCATGTGTTCACCAAGACATATTGTATAAAGTATTGAAAGATTCAAGGTTTCAAATGACATTGACCCCTACCATGGGCACTCATCACAAACCTTATTTTTAATCACCATATCACCTTTAGTTCTAAAGATATGCCATCTCTTGAACCTTTCCATAATCATCCACTTCATATTGAGGATTTTGTTACTAAATATAAAATCAAATGATTACTTATAAATAATGTCTGTGCTAAACATTTGCACTTTGTGGCTTGTTAAACTCTTAGGTTACATAGAAGAGGGTTTGAAACCCCATACAATCACAATCAAAACCTATGTCAATTGAAAATGAGAAACTGCTAACACCATCAATCTTCCCCTCCAGGTTGGACCTATTTTCCATAACACCCTCTGTCACATCGTTGATCTTAACATTCCATATAATATTCTCTTTGGTTGCCCATGGATATATACTATGGAGACCATTCCATCTACATTCCACCAATGTCTCAATTTATTTTATAAAGGAATTAAAGTCACCATCCCAATAGAAACCCTTCCAATACAGCAAAATGTTGAAGGTTTGATGCAACAAATTAAACTATTGGGGCATCATTGAAGTTGTAAAACCATCATCTCAACCAATTTTCTCGTAATATATTGATCCCAAAGATATACCATCCATCTCATCCACCCCACATCCTACTAAGGTCAAGATCATTGAAAAGGGGTGTGGTAAGTACAAAATCCAATAGGCCTTCCATGTTGGGAAACTTCCATTGTCACCTAAATCCTATGGTCGTCCTAACATGGTATAGAAGAAAAAATGAGAGACTTTGTAGTATGGCTCCACAATTTTTGTCAAACATAGTTTTCTCTCTGATGAATACATTGAGCCATCAAATGTATCATGGTTGCACATTGAAGAAGAGCATGCCTCTTGTTTAAAAAATACTGACTATCTAATGACAAATAAAATATAGAAGATGAACTATAAAAATAAAGGCCTTGGGGCACATGAACAAGGAGTCTTGGAACCTATCCAATTTTTAGATACTATAGCTTAAGCAAGGAGTAGGGCATATGCCTTGGGATGAATAATTCAATAAATTAATGACTTTGAAAATTATTGATGATGCTTCATTTGATGTTAATTGTGTTAAAATTTTTACTCATCATGACCCTTATGAAGAACTTGCCGATACCATCCTATTTACAGATACTTCTATTTTCTCCATAAACCTTGGCTTGCAATATCCCAACCTCATGGACTGGGAACAATACAACCACATACCATTATATGAAGTCTAAAATGTTGGCGCTTTCCTTGAACTACTTGGTGTCAGAGATAGTCTTCCTCCAATTAACCACAAAAAACAATTTAACATTGATTTTTATACTTTAGCATATTTTGGGGAATAAATAGAGCCCTTTTCTCCACATAACAAAAAATTCAAAGAAATCAAAATATGAAGTGCCCATTTAGGACTTAGAGGGTACACCATTTTATGAGGAACTCCACCTTCCCCTTTCTCCACATATTTTACATTATATATTAATTCTATTAGCAAAAGATTTCATTGACATCAATCGATGTTTTGGACTAATTGCCAACATCTCACTTCAGATTTGTGACATGGATTAACCACCTCTCATGGATCCGTTTATCTTTGGTATTTGTATCGGGTGTTAACAGGTTGATCTTTTGGCACAACAACAAACGTGTCCCAAAAAATGGTATTAGAGCCATGTCACGGGTTCGAATCCACTCGGGTGATCCTGAGGGGGGATTGTTCAACTAATCGCCAGTGTCTCCCTTTAGATTTGTGACATGGATTAGTTGCCTCCTGTGGATCTGTTTAGCTTTGGAATTTGTATCAGGCATTAATAGGTCGATCTTTTGGAAAAATGACAAACGTGTTCCAACACAATGCACTAACCAAGATCATAAGTTCACATAAATTTCTACTAGCATCAACTTAAAAGAAAAACAATTTTATAAAATGTCTCTCAAAATATTCTAATGTGTTCATCTAGTCCTCCATAGCCATGATGAGATTAGATCCTTCTATCATCATTCATCTTGTGGTAGTCAAAACAAATGCCAAACTGGTAAAAAAAAAACTACAAAATGCACCCAAAGATTGCTCCATTGGTTAAAGAGTATCTTAAAAAACTATTGAATGTTAGCTTCATTAGGACTGTTGGCTACTCAAAATGGATCTCTAGTATTATATTGTCTTGAAAGAAGATGAAATCCATTTGTATTTGCTCAATATTAAATAGTATCAATAAAGATTTTGTAAGGAAGCTAAGGTAGCAGAATAAGTTCCTGCACTAATATTGAGAGGGATATTTTCAACAGTTACATAAACTTAAACAAAAACAAGCATAAATATCATGCATACCACAACACAATGATTTACATGGGGAAAACCCTTTCAAGAGAAAAACCCCACAATCCAAAATCCGCCCAATATATTATTCAGAAGTCACAAAGATTGCAATATATGCGTAGAGAAAGCTTCTCATAGGAGTATCAACAACCAAATATCTATAGGAAACATGACCACTATCAAACTCTCAAAATACATCACACCACATAGTCCTACTACAACACCCTCATAAAATAGGGTTGTCTTCTAGGGCAATTCAAGCCAAAAAAATGGCCGTCAGATTTGAGACCTAATGATGAATAGTTCAAATTTACAATAATAAAATATAAATAAAATTTGGCTTTTGGGGTAGTGCTCTCGAGCCCCTACCAAGGCGCGCAACCCCTGGACCCCCTGTTGGGGGGATGATCACCCTGGACCCCTCGTGGGGGGTACCCCCCCTCACTCTTACATATCGACAATACCTTATGTAATTGAAAGGTTGAGATACATTTTCCCAACAAATTTCCCACTTGTCAAACACCTTGCAACACAAGGGTGTATAAACATCATCTGTTACTTGCTAGAGGCCAAAAGGCCCATAGTCTCTGAGCTCCATCTAAACTTATTTGTGCTCATAGGCTTAGTTAAAGAATCAACAACATTATCAAAGTCTCTACCTTAACTACCTTCACCCTACCATCTTCGACCATATCTCTAACAAAATGATACTGTACATCAATGTGCTTAGTCCTAGCATGAAATGTTTGGTTCTTAGCTAGACATATCACACTTTGAGTATCACAATAAATTATCACTCCACCTTGTTTTATTCCAATATCTAAATATAATCTCTTAAGCCAAATGGCTTCTTTACAAGCATGAGTAGCTACCATATACTCAACTTCAGTAGTGGAAAAAAAACCACAACATGTTGCTTACTCAACCAACTAATTGCACCACCAAATAAAGTAAACACATAAGCATTGGTGGATCATCTGCTATCAACATCACTTGCCCAGTCTCAATCCACATAACCATGAATATCAAGGGAGATTTCATCTTCAATAAAATTACTATGATAACACAAGGAATACTCTAAGGTACCACACAAATATTTGAAGACTCTTTTAACTACATTCCAATAAAATCTACTAGAATTAGACATATATTTGGAAAGAACTTCCATGGATCGGGCAATGTATAGTCTAGTACAAACCATAACATACATCAAACTTCCAATTGCACTTTGGTAAGGCTCTCTACTCATGTCTTTCACCTCTGATGGGGATGTTGAACAATTTGAAATAGATAACTTTGTTCCAGTTGAAACAAGAACACACAATGGTCTACAATCTTGCATATCAAACCTCTATAAAATTGAATTGACATACTTAATTTGGCCAAGCCATAACTTTTTGTTCACTCTCTCTTTTAATTTTCATCCCAAGAATGTGTCTAGCTGCACCAAGGTCTTTCATTTCAAATTTAGCAGAAAGTTGAGATTTCAGTTATGAAATCAGACCTTTCCCTTTACCAATAAGTTACATATAAACATATAATGCAATAAATAGGAAAAAATCACCATTAGTTTTATAATAAACACAATGATCTAATTTATAACGCTCAAATCCAAAACTCAACACATATGTATCAAATTTTTGGTACCACATTCTAGGACTCTATTTTACGCCATACAAAGATTTCTTCAATTTACAAACCAATTTACTTTTACCTTTCACCACGTAGTTCTCTAGATGTGTCATATAAATATCCTCCTCCAAGTCACCATGAAGGAAATCAAATTTCACATCCATTTTCTCAACCTCTAAATCATAAGAAAGAACAATAGAAAGAAAAAATCTAATTGATGCCATTTTTGCAACAAGAGAAAATATCTCACCATAATCAACACCCTCAACTTGAGAGTAACCTTTTGCAACAAACCTTGCTTTGTACTTCTCAATACCTCCATCTGAACCAATTTTTTCTTGAACACCCATTTGCAACCAATAGGTTTTCTTCCTTCAGGCAATGGTAGAAGATCCCATGTATTATTCTTTTTTAAAGCTGCCATTTCTTCATCCATAACAATCTTCCAGGATTCTACATCATTCATACCTATTGCCTCTTCTACTGATTCGAGTTCATCCATATTAGTATTCAAAGAAAAAATATATCTCTAATCATTAGGTGAATACCTTTCAGGTGGTTGTCTATGCCTTGTAGACCTATGAATAGGCTAATTTGGAGGTTCTTCCTCCTCTTCTGAAGATTCAGAGCTAGATGAGCTCTCCTCATTTTCTTGTCTATCCATGGGCCTCGATTCAAGTTTCTCAGGTGTAGAATGAAATTGAATCACATATTCTTGTTTACTTTGTTCTAGCTGCAATGTAACATAAGAAGGCTTAGTTTCTCTAAAGATAACACTTCTATTGTATATTACCTTCCATGCAACAAGGTCCTAAAGCTTGTACCCTTTCACACCATAACTATATCCGATCAAGATACATTTTAAATCCTTGTTCTCTAACTTTGTTTGCTTCTCCTTTAGGACATGCGCATATGCATCACAACCAAAAACTCTAAGATGTCTTAATGAAGGATTGTGACCTAACCATGCCTCTATAGGCCTCTTATTAACAAGAGATGATGTAGGAGACTTGTTAATTAGGTAACAAGCAGTGGCATTCAACCCAAAACCAAGTTGTTCTAGACCAACACCACTCAACATACTCTTAACCTTCTCCATCAGTGTCCTGTTCATTATTTTTGCAACTCCATTTTGCCGTGGAGAATATAGAGTTTTCTTTTTTCTATGAATACCACAATCTTTACAGAATCTATCAAAATCATTAGAGAAAAATTCACCACCATTATTAGTCCTCAGGCATTTTATTTTCTTTCCAGTTTGCAACTCAACCATTTCTTTAAATTCTTTAAATCGATTGAAAAATTCATATTTACTCTTTAGAAAATATACCCATGTCCTACTATAATCATCAATAAATGAAATATAATATATGGATTTCCCAATTGAAGGAACATCTACAAGACCAAACACATCAAAATGAATAAGATCCAATATACCACAATATTTATGAGTACTTGATTAAAATTGAACGTAATTTTATTTTCCATAAATGCAATGCTCTCATAAATCAAATTCAAGATTACAATCAGACAACCCTTCAACAAGATTTTTATTTTTCAAGGTCCTTAGACCCTTTTCTCCAATGTGGCCAAGTCTCTAGCTTCATAGCATAGTTTTCTCAGTAGGTAACTTTGATTTAGAATAAAGGGCACCCAAAAGCCATGACCATCTGTTGAAGATGAAATCCTCACTTCTTCCACGTACTTGCTTTTCATAGAAGTACTATTGCACTCAACAATGCATGCATCAAGCTTATACAATGTGTCATACCTGAAACCTTTAGAAATCACCATAGCACCTCTAACCATGTTGCATCCTACATCATAAAATACTACTTGCACACCTCCATATATTAGTTTTCTCACAGATAACAAATTTTGTGCTAATCTAGGGATATGAAACACACCATTAATCCTTTTTATTCTACCATCAAAAAACTGATTCTAACTTTACCATGGCCAACAATATTTAAATAAGAATCATCACTCAAGTACACATTACCTCCATCAAATTGTTCATGTTTAGAAAACCAATCTCTATTAAAGGTCACATGGAAAGATGCACTTGAGTCAATTAACCATGCATCATTACTTGCACGAGTTTCCAAATCTGCAATGAATGCATCACCATATTGCTTCTCGAACTCAAAATTAGAATCAAATTTCTTCTTTTTCTTCTTCTTTTCTTCTTTGCAACCCTTACGAATATGTCCATGCTTACTACAATTCCAAAAATAACTGAAATTTCCAAGGGATTTGGATCTCCCCTTGGACTTGAATTTAACATGCTTCTCATTCTTCTTTCCTTTTTCCTTAGGTCTTCCACAAAAATTTAGAGCCTCCTTGGCACTGATGGATCATAGCTTCCTCCTCATCTCTTCAAAAAGCAAAGAACCCACCACATCTTTAGTCTTCAAGATAACAAAAGTACTCACAATAGCCATAACAAGAGAATCCCATGAATCAGGTAAAGAAAAAAAGAAAGATCTGACATTTCTCCTCCTCATCTATTTTGACACCAATTGATACCAATTGAGCCACCAACATATTGAATTCTTCTAGGTGGTCTGTAATTCGTCCACCCTCTTCCATTCTCAAGAATACAATTTCTTCCTTAAGAAATCTTGTTCACTAAAGATTTGGCTTGATACATCTCACCAAGCTTCTTTCATAGCTTCTATGTAGAGGTCTCTTCATGGACATTGATTAAAATAGAGTTTGCCAAGCACAATCTGATTAGACCCTTGGCTTTACAATCCATAACATCATATTGAGCAGCTAAAGTAGGATTTGCAAGCCTTGAAACCTTCTAATAAACAATATCCCACAGATCTTGATCTATCAAGAGATCCTCCATCTTTAGCTTCCACATTTCAAAATTATTTCCAAAAAATTTATCCACCTCTATTCTCCCTGATGAAATTTCCATCTGAAAATTCCTACAACAAGATCACAAAGTATCTTCTACACAAGCTCCCACTCAAATCCGGGTTAGTTCAAAAAACCCAACAACCCAAAACTGAAACCAAAGGTGATCAGACTCTGATACCACTTGTAAGGAAGCTAACGTAGCAGAACAAATTCCTACACTAATCTTGAGAGGAGGATGATGCAAAATTTTATAGATCTTTTTAACAGTTACAAAAACTTAAACATAAATAAACATAAATATCATGCATACCACAACATAGTGATTTACGTGGGAAAACCCTTTCGGGAGAAAAACTAGACATTCCAAAAGCCGCCCAATATATTATTCAAAAATTAGAAATTACAATATACATGTAGAGCAAGCTTCTCACAAGAGTATCACCAACTAGAGATCCAAAGGCAACATAACCACTATCAAACTCTCAGAATACATCACACCACAAATTCGTACTACAAAACCCTCATAAAATAGGGTTGCCTTCTAGGGCAAGTCAATCCAATAAAATATCGACTGTCAGATATGAGACCCAATGATGAATGGTCCAAATTTATAATAATAAAATATACATAAAATTTGGCTTTCGAGGGTGCTTCCCTCGAGCCCTTGCCAGGGCACGTAACCCCCAAACCCCTTACAGGGGTTCCCCCCTGCGTGTGTGCCTATGTATCAACAATAACTTATGTAATTGCAAGGTTAAGACACATTTTCCCAACAGATTTCCCCAAATAGGATTTCCCTCTACCTAACTGTAATGGCGTGAATTTTCACCCCTTGCAAATCCCACATTTACGTATCTCCTACCTTAGAAAGTTAAGTTTGATAATGCAATTCCATGTCCTTCATTCGCTTCCCATCCAATTGGTAGTTGTTTTTTGTGTTGGTGGAGGATATTTTGTCGGGGACGCTAGTGCAGTCCGTGGATGTTTGCACGACGTGCTAATGTCTTGACAAGATTCTTGCCTTTGGAATCCACATAGGCATTACAATTCTCCATTAGCGACAAAGAGTAACGTCTCTGCTCCCTTGACCGACCTCGAATGGATCCTTTACCTCCAATTTCATCTTCAAATGCCGATCTCCTTCATTCTTGGAATCTCTCTTGATCTAATTTATTATGGGAAACTATCTACACACTCTTTGGACAACATTCTCACATTCTATCACCTCCATTGAAGCTACAAGTTGATACTCTGCTGGTTTTACTCTCCTCGTTGTTGCGGGAATGTTGACATTTGCAAGCTTGTGAGTTTCCTCCTTCTCCCATTTTCCTTGAGTGCACATGGTTGAAGGTGATATCACTCCATTTTCCCTTTATCTTGCATTATCATATTGTTTTCATAGCATGTTGTTGTTTAGCATAGTGCTCATTACCTCCATTTCAATATCTCTCTTTATCGCATTTCTCCTATCGTTGCTATATTGGTTGTCTGTGGAGGTGGAAACACCAAAGAAGGAGACTGATTACGGAAGTCCTCTATACATAGCCCCAACATTTTTCTATCTTTTACATGTGTAGGTTGCTCATTGCATGAAGAGATCGAAGATATCAACTCGTGGGTAGGAAGGTGCACTTTCCTCACCCTCTTTTGTCAATTCGTAGATTAGATCAAGTTAAAGTATTCTTCTTGTTATTCTATTATTTAGCTTCTTTCCATTTCTATTATTGCATTAAACCACATCCGTTAGGTTGTTAGTAGGTTTCCTTAGCTTTTAGATTGTACTTTACACTTTCTATTCATACATATGCTAGTGCCCCACTGAGACGCCAACATGCCGCATTGTCGTCTGTGTTCCATGCTGTAGTCCTCTGGTAGTGAGCTGCTTAAGTTACAGTCCGGACTCTAGAAACTCGCCCACCTAACTTCTTGAAACATTCAAGCTTAATAAATGATAACAGTAACTTGGTTGTTCATTCTTTTGGCCCTTAAACCCTAAACTCTTTCAAAACATTCCTTATCTTGAGGTAGATCAGGGCAACCTATTATTCTATACCTTCTTGTGACTTGGAGTCCTGAGCAAATGGTCCCCCTCCTCTACACTAACATTGATCTATTAATTTATTAGAGTTCCCTCTCATGTATGACTTATTAGGCTATGATTAGATATATATTGCACTGGAAGATCAACATAAGACTACCTTTACTACAACTTGGGGAGCCTTTTATTATTGGGTCATGCCTTTTGGACTGAATAATGTAGGAGAAACTTATCAAAGAGCTATGATAATAATATTTCATGATATGTTTTATCATGAAGTTGAAGATTATGTTGATGAAATTTTGGACAAGGCCAAAGCTAGAGTAGACCACTTGTTCATCTTGCATCGCATCCTACAATGTCTCAAAGAATACAAAGTTTTCTTGAATATGAGAAAGTATGTCTCTGACATCACTAAGGGAAAACTTCAGGGTTACATTGTCTATCAATGGAGGATCGAGGTTGATCTTGACAAAGTTAAATCTATACTAGATATGCCTTCACCATAGAATCTCACATAACTCTGTAGCCTTCAAGGCAAATTGTAATTTATTAGACGGTTCATTGGTTAGCTTGTAGAAAAGTGTTATTCATTAACTCATCTTCTCAAAAACATACATATTTCATTTTGGATGATTTGTGTGAATGAAATTTTAACAAAATTAAACAATATCTTTCCAATCCATCATTGCTTATGCCACCTAAGGCCAATCAACCACCTCTATATATATTTTCCATTGAACATGTCTTGGGGGAACTCTTTGCATAACATGATGAAAATGTAAGGAATGTACTATATACTATTTGAGTCAAACTCTAGTTGTCCATGAATGTTAGTACACATCCATTGAAAAGTCTTGCCTAGTTGTGGTCTTTGCTTGAAATAGAAACTCATACACTATATGCTCTCATTTTCTATTAATATCATTGCAAATATGATGCTATGAAATATCTTCTCTCTAAAACATCATCAATAGGTTGGATGGAAAAATGGGTGATGCTCCTTAGAAAATTTGAAATTGAATATTTTGAAGAAAAAAATCAAAGGGCAAATCACTACTAATCAATTAGCAACACCCATAGAGGATACACAACCCCTACTCACTAATTTTTTTGATGGGTTCCTTATCCATAATGATGAACCACAATAATGAACATTGTATTTAGATGGGTCTTGCACCAATCATAGCTTGGGGTCAGGATCTTGTTGGTGACACCTCAAGGGGATCTTATCCCTTGATCTTTTAGAACTAATTTTTCATGCACCAACAACATAGTAGAATATGAGGCATTTTTGGTAGGTTTGAGATTATCTACTCAATAAAATCTCTACCATCTATTAGTCTTCGAGGATTCATAGTTAATCCTTAAGAAAGTCATTAATTCATCTATAACCTCTCATTTGATCCACTCAACATGGACATCTAACTTGGCATAATATTCTCTCAAAATAGGCACCATATATGATAAATAATAAATATTGTCATAGCTAGTCATGATTCCAAAGTAACTCCCCTATTCTTAGCTCTTATGTGTCATAAGATGCCTTCATAACTTGTCATAGAATCCCATAAAAGAGGGGCAATCCAAAATTCTTATATTTATCTACCTTATGATAAGTCATCACTCATCAACAAAGTACTGACACTTGGAATTAGATGCTAACAAATTCCAATGCCCAATTTGAGGTGGAGTACAAATATTAAATAGTATAATTAATAATGATGTGGAATTATAGAAAATGTTGAATAAAAAAATCATTAAATTGGGTACTTGTAGGGGTTGAGACACTTTAATTCCCAACAATGCCTACATGATGCGTAAAAATTTGTGTGACATGTTGTCATTCATACAAAACACTATAGCATAGGATACCTATTAAAGCTGTTTTTTGCCTCAAAATCTATGCCTAGATAAACATAGGAAGCGAGGACAACAAAGTAGCAATCCAAGGGAAACTAGAAATGAAAGGAAACAACCTAGTCTATGTATTTTGAGGAATACAAAATGATAAACAAAGGGAAGAGAGAAGATTCAAACACTCGTGCAATTGTCATCTCCAAAAAAACTTGCAGGTAACACAAAATGAAAGGTTTGTGCTACTTAGGATATTGCCATGAATGTTCAAGTCATTATTTTAGTTTTTCAATCTCCACAGACAACCAAGATAGAAAATTGATGAAGCGTGTATTGTCCAATTCAAATAAAGTTTTGTGGTTGTTAGTTTCATCCAATTTCTTCGATGAAAACCTACAAATTACAAAAGCTATTGAGATTTGACTATGTAGAGAACTTGAAAAAGATCTCCATGCTTCTCAACATCTATTACTGAGTAAGATAGAGGGAAAATACAAACCAACCATTATTTACGAATTCATAAATAATCAATATTGCAATTAAGGTCTTATTATAGACCTCCTACATTCAACACTAACATATAAATATATAAGAAAATATGCTAATAAAGAATGATGCCTATAAAACCAACTTCGAGCTTTCATCCCAAATTGAGCTTCCAAAATAAAATTAACTTATTTTGTATCTTAAATTCGTTCATTTTTGTTGTCCCTACATGGCAGTCATAAATTATTTTTATGACTTAGCATCATTGGGAAATAAGCTTACTTGTGTGCTGTCAAAACTTGCTGTTTGGAGATTGTTATGGACATGGGATCAATGAAATTGGGGGATGTGCTAATTTTTTCTATCATAAGAAAATGGAATCACTTCGCACTTGGCCCTTAGGAAGCATGAAAAAAAAGAATAGGAGAAAATCATTTTTTGGGGGTGTTCTTTGGGACCATCCTTTTGACTTGGCTATACATTATCTTCAAGTATGCTTTAATTTTTTTTTGGAGTCTTTCCTTTCAGTTGCAAATTTAAGGGAATAAAACACAGTTTGCGGCAGATTTCTATTTATTATTGGTAGCAAGGAATAAAAAACTTGCAATTCTATTGTTTGAAGGATATAATGCTTTATCATTAAACCCTTGTTGATTCCCTATCACCATGGTCTAGTACTTGTTGGAAGTATTTATACAAAATTTTAAATAATTGGATTGTTGGTCATAGCATCCAATTATGGCACTAGAAAAGTTGCTCATTCTCGTTTCAAATTTAAATGAAAAAATAGAAAGATTTAAATTTTGAGAATATGGGAGATTATATCTCAATTAAAAATTAAGTTCATAGATTCAAGAGTTTGGATAATTTGATCCATTTAAGATAATTTTTTTTTTTTTAATGAGATCAAAGTGCAATGTTATAATCTTATATAAAAAGGGTTATCGTATGCATTTCTAAATAAAATAAGAATATATGACACATGTATGCGTAGACCTAGTTTTCATCATCCTTATACAAGAAATAACTATATTTTTATATGTAATTTTGGACAGTGTATGTCCATAAAAATACTTTTTGGCAAGCAATATATATGCCTAGGTAATTATATATACATATATAGCTAAATATGCATTTATTGACAATGCACAGTTATATAATACTTATGTGCAGGCATTATATAAGCCCAAATAACTATATATACTCATATATAATTGATACACATGTATGCCTATGAGTGTAAATGTATTATGAATTTAGAGTTGTGTATGCGTGTACTCATATATATGTATAAATATAGTTACATCCATGCTGTGTACACATGTATACAAATATATAGCAATATATACAAATACAACTACTAATTGGCTATTCATTGAATTTTATGAACTCAAGAGTAGAGCCTCTTTTTTTGCTTTGGTCTTGATAATTCTAGAAGGTATGATAGGAGAATGATAAAATCAGGTCTCATAGCCATCCCATAACATGCATAGCTTGTGTAGAAATATGTATTTAGTGATTCTTTTAACTTGCATTTAGTGATTCCTTCCTTTCTTAACCTACACTTTCAGCAATTACATAAGTCAAAATTTAATAACCACAAGACTTGAGAACCTTAACATATTTCAAAAATTGAATAAAATCAGTTACAAGCACTCTTTATATTATTACATCAATGCATCATGATTCAAATATGGGCATTCTTATTTGGAATAATATGGCATAGACAATTTATTGCAATTATAAAGCTACGTGGTGCATAAATAGGTGCTATTGTAATAACTAAAGGAATTAGTTTAGCCAGAGCTATTTATTCAAACCGTTGCATGGTTAACTATTTGCATTCTCTCCACCACACTCCGATGTTAAAGGATTGTGTATTAGATACATGTTTTCTTGTTAAAGAATTAGGTAGGAATACATTATGTTAGTAACACCAAATAACACATATATTCATGCATGCCTTCCATGGTTAGCTAGACTGTTTGTGATGGGTTGCGTTTGTCCTATGGAGTAACATGGAGAAGCTGCATGCTTCATGGTGGGGTGAACATCATTCTATTGATACTACCTTCTTCAAGCTTATGAATAAGGATATTCCAAAAAGATTCCTAGTTGCAAGGATTAGTCATATTGTAAATGTGTACTTTTTATGTAATTATGAACAAAATATTGTGGTAAAGACTAAGTCCTTGTTGGAAATTGATTGGACAATCTATTGGAAATGTTAGCTTTTTTTTTTTGAAAATGAAAGGTTGTTATAGTTTGAGGACTCCCTTGTATTCTTGTACAACTGCACCATAAAATATTCATTGCTATTATAAAATCAATTATAGGATGACATTTGTTTTTAAGAGGGGGGTAAACGCTTTGACCTAGAGCTATGAATCGTTGAGGTCACAAATGGGGGACCTCATCCCCAATATAAACACTCAACAATAACACCCTAGTGAGGTTTGAACCTTGATGGAAAGAACAATAATAATACAACTTAACCATCACACTATGTCACTATTGGCTATAGGATGACATTGTTTATAATATAGGATATAATTTTATTTTGCTAAAAATGTATGATCAAGGATTCATTATAAGAATAAACATTATTACATTGCTTTATATTTGGATTCATTGATTTTATTTGTAATCATATTTATTTATTATTACATGATAAAGTTACTAAATGATGAATAGATATTTCATGTATCTCTTAACCTATGTATGATTAGAAACTAAAAGAAGTGTAAACAATCTACACATATTAGTCTTAGGTCTACAAAGAGAAATAAACTAGTGTGTGTTTGTGTGAGTAGACAAAAGGATGTGAACACTGAAAATGCAAAGGACATTACAATGAGAAATTTACAAAAATAAAACAAGTAAAAGAGAATGCTAGAACATTATCACCTCAAGCAAGAATGTAGATATGAAATTTACAAAATCTCAAGAGTAAGATCACCTCAACAAATATAGATAAATGAAGGTAAACCTAGCTAGATGTAGAGTGCTTCTGGAGCCTTCAAAGAATACTAGTAAGTGTTGCTATAAGTTGATTCACATGAAATAATCAATACCAAAAGTCAAGAGACATCTCTATATTTGAGCAAAGAGTGCAAGAATGATTGATATTGATGGATTTTTTGATTGATCCCTCCAAAAATAGAGTTGAGAAGGAAGATAAAAGGGTCTAGGGTCTCAAGGAGCCATTTGAATTTGTGTAAATATTATTACCAAAGACCTAGACTCATGACAAGGTGGAAAAATCCTAACTTCTTCTTGTACAACAAATTGTCAAGGGACACTAGTGTGTTGCACATACATTCACACATTGCATTGACATTTGGGTAGTTATAGCTTCTAAAATTTCTAAACACTAAGAAAAGGTAAGGTTAATGTTGTAGAAGAATAGATTTGCACAAAAGGAACCACAAGAAGGTATAAACACAAGAATGACCTTGGCACCAAGGGTGGAAAGGGCTAAGGGAATGGCTAAATGAGCCAAAAAACATGTTAGGGATATGAACACCAAAGTAGGTCCAAAGTGTAATGTGAATTACAAGGGTCTGCAATTTTCTATGATACAATGGGCTTATTGTGTTCATGGAGAAGATAAATGTCTTTGACCTTATGCTCTTACAATAATTTTTCTACTTGCTCAAATGGAAGAAAGGTTATTGTTAGAGGCATAATTTTAAGGTTATCAAGGAAGAAATTCCTGCTACTACAAGTCTTTCCATCGAGGTTTTGAAGATTGACAAGATGAATAGAACAAAAAGGAAGGGAGACATGAATGCCTTCTTTAAAAGAAAATAAAATTTGATTTAATATCAAACACGATATTTGCACGAGATCTTATCTTTCTCCTAAAATGAAGTTAGTTTCTATCTAATCAAGTCAAATACTTTAGAAGGAATTTTCAAGTGTGTATACTCTTATCAATTCCCCTTCACAACCATTTTATACATAAGAGGCTTGTCAAAATTCTTTTTTATTCGTTGATACTAATTAGAATAGTATTTATTTGATATTGTGCTTAAAGAAATGAAGCTTCATCTTCATCTAGGATTCATTTTCCATTTTTTTTATAACTTATTTTTTATTCCACTGCAAACCTAAAATGTTTTGACTTTGCTATTTTAGCAGAGAAAAACTCAGTTTGAAAAAGTGCACCGTTGATATTTGACAGTAGATTCTTCTGTCTTTCCGAGCAAAATGTCTTCGCTCAGAAATGGACTTCTACCTCGAATTTCTGAACACTTATCCAATTTTGTCGTGTGTTGCAGATGAAAAACTCTTGGAAGAAGTGCTGCAATCCCAGTCCAAATGGGGATAGAGTTAAGTGGAACCATTAAACAATTGGATGGAGGATCCATAGTCAAATTTCTTGGGGGCGCTGAAAAGTGTTGTTTTTTCAATATCACAGTTCTCAAATTCAGTGCCTTGTGCAAAACAGAGGAGGCAGGCATTTATTATTGTTTTATCTTCTGGCAGAGCATCTCTTCTGCTCAGACAAGTGCAGAGTTCACTGTTGATTTTGTTGGTGGAATTCGGCCTGCCTTAGAAAAGACTGGTACATCCTTCTCTATCATCGATTTTAAAAACAACACACACACCCAATAAAGATTATAGTTGTTTACATGATTTTCATTTTATCGCTTTCTTCATTAAACCAAATTCTTCAGATTCCATATTCGTAGTATTTACTGCATGATCTCACATTGATTGATTATTCCCATATCGATCTCATACAACTGTAGCCTGATAATCTCCAAAGGACAATGCACACCATATTAGGCAAAGCTACCAAGTACTTACAAAAAGCAGAATATAGAAGATGCAATTTAGTATAAAAATATATCTTGAAATTTCCTCATTCACCCTTCGCAAGTGGGAGAGAGATTAAAAATATACTTACAAAAAGCAGAATATAAGAGATGTATATATATATTTCAAATACTTTTGTTTGGATCAATATGAATATTTACAAAAAGTGGAATATATGAGATGTATATATATTTTTATAGAGTTATGAATCAGTGAGGTCATAAATGGGGTGAGGTCATAGATGGGAGGCCTCATCCCCAACACAAATACTTAACAATAACACTCAGTGGTTTGAACCTTGATGGCAAGAATCACATCGCCATAGTTTAACCATCACACTATATCATTACCAACATAGGAGATGCAACTTGAATAAAAACATATTTTGAAATTTCTCATTTGTTTTTTACAAGTGGGATAAAATAGAATAAAGGAACAACTAAAAATAGAGAACAAAGCATAATTGTGAACTGAAGAAGAGTTACAAAGGGACTCACAAATCACTTATTGGTTAACAACACAAAGCAATACATATTTATACATAAAATTGATCCAACAACCTTTGATCAATTTCTTTGCATATTTTCTTTGAGTAATCAAAATCTAACCATCTTGTCCCCATACTTCAATTCCTAAGCAATAATACATTTTACCAAGGTCCTTCATTTCAAATGCCCGTGATAATTCTATTTTGATTTCATCAATCAACTCTATAGCACTTCCTATTATGATTAAGTCATCCACATACAATGAAATCTAAACAACATTTCCATATTCATCTTTCTTTATGTATAAATTTGGATCATTTTTACTCTTGACATGCCCTTGTTGAAAGAATAATTTATCAATTTTCTCATACCATGACCTTGGTGCCTGTTTGAGACCATACAATGCTTTCTTTAACTTGCATACCAATTTTCTTTTCCCTTCTTTACAAATCTTTCAGGTTGAATAAGATATATTTCTTCTTTTAAATCACCATTCAAAAATGCTGACTTAACATCCATTTGATGTAACTCCCAATTATACTTAGTAGAAAGTGCAATCATGAGCCTAATAGTATTCATTTTAGCAACAGGTGCAAATGTATCCTCATAATCTATTCCTTATTTTTGTGAACATCCTTTTGCAACCAATCTAGCTTTGAGTTTATCAATAGTACCATCAACTTAAACTTAGTTTTGAACAACCATCTAGAGCTTATAGGATTTTTTTTGCAAGTAATTTGAGTTAATTCCCAAGTTCCATTATCCATAATTGAATCATATTATTCTTGCATTGCATTCATCCATTCTTTATGATTATTAGCTTCTTCATAATTATGAGGATCATCTATAATAATTACTTGAGCCATAAGAGCATACTCATTATACCTAGTTGGTGCCTTGGTTTGCCTCATTGATCTTTTCAATGCTTTGTTGTTGGGTGGAGTAGCTTCACTTTTCCTTGTTTCATGTCCAGTTTGTAAGGAAGCTAAGGTAGCGAAATAACTTCCTACACTAATCTTGAGAGGAGAATAATGCAAAACTTTTATAGATCTTTAAACAGTTATAAAAACTTAAACATAAATAAACAAAAATATCATGCATACCATGACACAATGATTTACATAGGGAAAACACTTTTAGGAGAAAAACCCACACTCCAAAAGCTATCCAATATATTATTCAGTAAATCACAAAGACTACAATATACTTGTAAAGCAAGCTTCTCACATGAGTATCACCACTCAGAGATCAAGAGACAACACAACTGCTATCAGACTCAAACTACATCAACGTATCTCTCTACCATAGCCGTAATATAATGCCCTCATAAAATAAGATCACATTCTAGGTCAAGACATGCTAGCAAAATATCCACCATTAAATCTAAAACCTAATAATTAACAGTCTGGATTTACATTGTATCATTTATCTAATGTATGTGAGCCATTTTAGTAGTTTCCTAAAAAAGTTAACAAAAAATTGTTTACACACATCCCACTCTCCCCCCTTATTCCATTGTATATTACACCTATTGATGAAACTAGGAAATATATATATATCCTATCAACAATAATCATTATATAATTGCAAGGTTGAGACACATTTTCCCAACAAATCTCCCACTTGTCGAACACCTTGCAAGAGCAATGAGAGGGAGTAAACATTGTCTCTTAATTGCTAGGGGCTAAAAGGCCCATAATCTCTGAACACCATCTCAACTTCTCTGTGTTCACAGGCTTAGTTAAAGAATCAAAAACATTCATCAAAGTCTCTATCTTAACTAGCTTCACCTTGCCATCTTCGACCATATCTCAAACAAAATGATACTTTACATCAATGTGCTTGGTCCTGGCATGAAATGTCGAGTTCTTGGCTAGACATATCACACTCTGACTATCGCAATAAATTATCACTACACCTTGTTTTATTCCAATATCTGAACATAGTCTCTTAAAACAAATGACTTCTTTACAAGAATGAGTAGCTACCATATACTCTGCTTCAGTAGTGGACAAAGCAACCACATCCTATCGCTTACTCATCCAACTGATTGCACCACTGAATAATGTAAACACATAAGCACTAGTGGATCATCTACTATTGTTGATGCCTAAAATTTCTAGACACACAATCCTATGAGAAACTCAGTTAATGGGGGACCAATTGCGCTAAACTAAGCAACCTTCGGGTTTTAAAGAAGCCAACTCTTCATACATTGGGGGATGAAAAGGGAAAATGAAGTAGATATACCAAAATGAAATCTAATGCTAAGGTGATACGCCAATATTTGAAGTAAGTAGACACAAGAGATCTTCCTTTCAGGTGAGATTTGAAGGCCCATTCAACAATCCATATGCTCAAAAATAACAGAAAGTGGAAATGAAATTCTGAAGACATTAATCAAATAGCATAATATAACTTCCATAATAATTCACTGAACATGAAGAGTACAAACATGATCTGAACAACAAAATTATATTGAAAAATTATAGAAGCTTAGTAGATAAAGTACTCATTACAACAAACTAGCACAGTATAATGTCTTATCAAATAACTAAGAAAAAGAAAGGCCAAAAAAATTAACATAATCTGGAAGTCTTAATACAAAAATAAAAATAATACAAAGGTCAAGTATCTTCTTGTGCTTTACTTTTGTGTATTTTTGGACCCTATTACAGAGAGGTGAAGCCCTATTTATAGATTTTTCCCATAGCTTGAATGTGGATAACATAAAATATTTCCAAGCACAAGCCATGCCGCTCCTTGCAATGATTTCCTCAAATAGACACAATAAACACGCTCCCACATGACATGCAGTTGTCTCGAACAAACTACACCCTCCTTCAAATGATGGCTGTAGGCGTAGAATTGATTAAAATATCCTAAAGACATGTGTCAACCGTCCAAGGAGTTGGTTAGGACATGTGGCGAAGAGATGGGGCCTCTCATACATTAATCCTTCCCTTGTGATGATAGTCCCCACAGTAACGACACGTGGTGTGGTCCTCGATTTAAGCTTTGGCTATGAGGTTCATCAAAAAGGTGTTCACAGAAGATGCAATGTGGAAACTGGGCGGAGCTCGGAGATGGAACAAGGGAAAACAACTTTCAAAGGCATGCGCTATCGACACATGGTGCAAGTAGACAAAGGAATTATCAAAAGGGAGCCCAGAGAGGTGCAAACATATAATGCACGGGCTGGGGCCGATGCAAAACCAAACAAAATATACCTGGAGGGAGCTTGGAGGATTATTTAAATCCACAGGTTTTGGTGACTAACAAGGGGCATTTTGCTCATGGAATGAGAACCCAAAAATCCTGGTTTCACAGACCAAAGCTATATTCATTGGTCAACACTTAGAGCTTCTAAAGGGTAGTCTACAGAGGCAACCAATTGGCCTTAGAGGGCATTGATAAAGCACACAAATTCTCTTGCGCCTTATGTAGATTGATAATTTACTTGAATGGAAGCTCCACGAAGATCTTGGTCCCGAAATCTAGTTGGAAAAGAAGCTTCTTTAACAAATGAATGCAGCCTTCAATGTTTGTTGCTGTGGGAGGCTGATTGAATGACTGTAAAGTAGATAGATCCTGTTGCATTTCTTCGATCTTTGCTACAACATGCTCCACTGTGGCCACTGATTGGTCAAAGAGAAAAGGAGAGGGCAATCCCATTTGAGTCAAATGAGAAAATTGCGTCCGCATATGATTCATAGTCAGAACTAGTGTGACCAAACAATTGTTAGCTTGGAGGATCGCTGCATGATACTGGATGAATTCCTTCGCTTTTTTGGTAGTCGACCTCCGGTCATCTATTCCCGCCTTCGCCAAGTTTGCATTTTTCATCGTGTACAATTTTCCCAATAATTGTTTGACCTCGGGTACCTTTTCATCAATAAATTATGGGACTTGTCCAATTGTACCACACACCTCCTCGCTTAAGTTCACCGCATCCACCATGAATTGTAGTGCAGGTTGCAGGGATAAAAAAAAGATTTAACTTTCTCCCAGTAGGAGATATATAATTACTGCACCACCAAGAGAAGATCCGATTGAGGAACATAGGGATGGGAAGGATTTTTTAAAAGATTTATCTCAACCTCCTTTGACCTGATTTCTTCCATCAACTCCTCGATCTTCTTGTTGGATGCAATGAGTTGTTGCTATAGAGTTGTTAAATTTGTATCTTTTCTTTTCAATAGCTCCTTAGCTTGATTTTGGGCCCCGAATTATTTTTCCAGAGAGACATTCATCTCTTGGATCTCCTTTTCAAATTGAGCTTGTTGGTCCTAAAGTTCTTTATCCTTTTGCTACATTTCTCTCTTTGTTTGATCCATTCAGTCTTGAAGTTCCATGCTTTCTTGCTACAAATTAGCAACCAGGTTCGAATCCTGGGACTGGAACTTTGCAAGTTCCTCAGGTGGAGCTTGGCATTTTCTGTTTGTGATTGTTGAGACAAGTGTGGGATTTCAACATATTTAGCCTTTTCTTTCTTCTGCAGGATGTCCACTCTTTCTTTGAAATTCTTGAGCTCTTCTTCCCCTCTTGGTCAATTGATGACTACACTTCAAAAAGTCCGTAGTCATAACCCGTTGCGTTTCCTCCATTAGTTCAACCTTGTCCTATGGTTGGGCCTGGTGTATATTGAGCCCTACGACATGGACTATGTAATCTTTGGGTTGCATCTGCCCTTGAGGTTTGATGGTGTTGTGCATCATGGATGCAAAGGTTATCATCCCTTGATCCTCATTGAAGAGGGTCTACACGAATGGCTTGGCTGGTCTTGTGACATATTTTTCTTTTCTTTTTTGGGCTCTCCTAGCCAGTGCTATCTTAGACATGCTAATTTTCCCAAAGAATTATGATGGCGATTGAATCTGTTCATTGATAAAGGGTGCATCGAGAGGAAGAGAAAAAGGGAAAGAAATTATCATGGATTCAAATGATGTTTTCTTTGACCGAGTGATCATTGATGGAGAGAAAGGGGGAATGCTATGCGAGGCTTTGGTGAAAGGGATAACGATGGAAGAACACACAAGGGGTGGTGGCGAGGGCCACAAAGATGCATAGGTCATCATTTATTGGGCAAGCTAGGCTAAAGCCGACATTGCGAAAGCAAAAGGGGTTGCAAGAGAGGGCTCTGATTGGGCCCCAACAAAAGATGGAATGACTCATGGGGAAGAAAACACTACTTGACTGATGGGTAGAAAGGAAGACTGAGAGGAACCTTCCATGGGTGTGGAAGCATAAAATAATAGGCTGACCTTGGAGGTAGTTGAAGATGTAAATTTTTTTGGGTTAATCAAAGATTGAGAGGCGAGAAGAGGAGGAGAGAAAAGTACCTGTGTCACTGAAGACTCTAACCCTTGGTTCATTGTTGCAGGTACTTATGAGCTTTCTCCTAGCATGATATTGGTGTGCAACCTCTTCTTAGGTGGAGAATTATCCAAGTCCATGACTTCTTGAGATTTTTGAGTCGCTCCGGGTCTCTTAACGACTTGTGTATGTGGTCACATGACTACCGTATGGAATACAGTTACTTGTGCTCTTAGCAGAGTTTTGCTGGGCCCTTTTTCTACTTCTCCACCTCCTTGTATTTGACCTTTTCTCACCTTTTTGGCTCTTATTATTGAAGCTCCTTGCTCTGCTTCCAATTATCCATCTTCTTCGAAATTAGTGTCATCATGCTCTCTATTCCAGAGATCATCAAACTTGTCGTCCATATCTGGATCCTGAAACTTGGCCATAAGACATTTGGTCTCCTAACGATTAACCTAGAAGTCAAAAATCTTCTCCTTACTCCACTGGTTCCTAACCAATTCATTATAGAGGGAGGCTCTGATTTTGCAATTTTCATTGGCCTTGGCCAAAGGGTAATAAAAAGATAGCCATGATAGCCTTCCTAACTAATAGGGAATATAGGCTAAGTCTACAAAGAGAGTATAATTCCCTAAAGCGGACTTCGTCGAGTCTCCCAGTAGGGCCAGGAGCTATGAGTCACCTTGATGTTGAGATCTGCTAAGTTGTCTTTAGGATTATAATTCCATTTGTCATAGACCAACACCATCCCCAGATGAGCAAGCTTTGAAAATAGTAGACCTTCCGTCTACTTTTTTTCCATTACTACTATACCAAAGCTTAAGGGGCATCGAAAAATCCTTTTTGATGCTTTCCTTAACAAAAATTCTGGTCTATAATGGCCAGTTGCCTAAATACCTCAAGGGCCAACACCTTGTTAGTTACACAAACTGAGAACCAGAATGGTTCCAAAGTAAAACCATGCATCCTGACAAATGAAAAGTCCTCTCTGAGGAACCAGTCACGGGGAGGGACAATAATTTTCATCCACCTCACTTTCTTAGTGGAGAATCAGAAACAACCAACCTGACCCTCTTTATCAAAATCTTGCAATATTGGAGTAAAAAATTAATTGGAAAATGCATAATAATCACGAGTCACAGAAAGGAGATGGGTCCACGTAGAAATCAACTTCCTCACCCCATTTTCATCAAAAATGGAAAAATCCATATGCTCTTTAAATAAGTCAAGGTTTTGATGAAAAATCATATGAGTGAGAAAAGAGGAAAACCTGAATTTATAATGCATGTGATACTTCTTGAACTGGTGCAACATCTCCCGAACAATAGCCTCTGCGAAGTCATACCAGAATAGGGAATGCTGTTTTCTTAATTGGAAACCCGTACCCATTTGAAATTCTTGCACTATATTGTCATTGTCCAAGCTGCAAACAAAATCCAACATCAAGAAGATGTCTTGTATGTATGAATGGAAACCACTATTCTCAATCAAAAACTGAGGTGTGCGCTTATCTCCCTTGCGCCTTTTTGTTTCATAATTGTAAAAGCTTTGGGCCTGGGTTTTGCTCTTCCAGTAGTTGTACAATTTGTTTATGGTGAATCTCTCAGGCCTATCTAAAAGATGTCTCATAGGGATACATAACATATCCTGAATAACGTCAATGCTAATTACTACTCTCAAGTTCTGACCTTCTATGATTCTTATGTCTAGTTTGAAATTTTGGGTGCATTCGTGAACCAAATCTATGCAGTGATGCACTAAGGGAACCATATACTATGGAAGACCACAAAACCACAACTTTTACCCCAAAGACTCTTTGTCTTTAATCTTGGCTTGTTTCATTCTTTCACAGGTTGCTTCCCTAAGAGTCTTAGGGTTAGTTTTGAGCTCAGGGTCATAGACATTGTCCCAATCTTCTTCTATCTGGACTTTGCTTCTGTGAGCGATCTTCTGAACAATATTTTTGTGAGGCCCCATTGGATTTTTTGGCATCCTTTTTGAGGCATAAGAGATATCACTAAAAACATGGGCTATTGGCGCTGCCATAATGGCATCTGATAAGCTTCTAACTGTCTCTTCTTGTGCTGCCATTTCAAGATTCTATGCCATCTTTTGACTATGAAATTTTTGCAAATGCTTAATCTCTCTCTACAAATCTCACTTAGATTCTTTCTTAGCGAACTGTGTACTCAAACTTCTTCGCAACGTTCTTCTTTTGCATGTACCATTACCCTTTCTAAAACCAGAGTTGGAAACAACACAAAATTTTAGCAATAAATTCAGAATGTACCGCCAACTCATCCATTCATGCGAAATGAATTCCTACCCTTTTGAGAAGGCATTAATTCATAATGAAAATCAGCCATCATGTCCTATGTCACCACCCTTGGGAATTTGAGCCAAGAATTTAAGGCGTACAATCCTTTCGCATGCTTTTGCACTTTAACTTTATGAAAATGATTTAAGCAAAAGGCGTAATGATTACACAAAGAGATTTTGATTTGATCTTTGCATAATTGCGTACACATCAAGACACTTGGCACTTGACTGTGCGGATTTCCACTTGTAGCTGTTGCAAGCTTTAGCTGATTGATTATGCCATCCTAATTTGCATGCAACAAACACAACTTGGTGGGATTTTTGAGTTTGAACACAAATTAGCATCATGCTTATCGCATGCATCTTACTCCCAACTACCTCTATAAATAGACCTAAGGGTAACAACAAAATTTGTACTTGATAATTGGGTTTATTGGTAGAGATAATGGATACTCCCATTAGGTTGACTAGTAATAGAGCTTAGGTAGATTTCTTAGGAGAAGTTTCAAACAGGCGTTTGATGCATATGACAATACATTAGCCATAATTTCAATTAAGTGGGTGCTGGGAAAAGACTTTGTAGAGAATGAGAACAAATATAGAGTGAATACTGATATTTGTTCCCACTTTGTTGCCTCTCTTTTGGATAATCAGTTACCAAAACTGAATATATTAAGGCTTACTAGGGAGATTTTTCCCAAGTGCTATCTCGAAGGCCTCAGGGAGATTGTAACAACTATAGCATATGGCCTTGGTATTCCAACTACAAGTGATCTTCGTTGGCTCATTGAAGATAGTGCAGTGGTGCCTTAGGAACCCTTTCTGAGTAGATTCACATTATGACCATTGGGGAACACTGTCTAAAGGTATCTCGTGCTTGCCACTTCCTGCTAAGGTGCTTCAATGTAGAGTTCATCTACGATGTGGGGTGGCATAATTATTTCAGAGATTTTGTGTATCCTCCTCTGCCTGTTGCTGTTTCCAAAGCTCCTACTGATCCCGTTGAATGGAAAATTCTCATCTCTCTTTTATCTATATATATATTCTTGAAATTCTTGGCATAAGAGCCATTTTGTACTTGTAATATCTTGAAGTAAATGTTATCATATAATGAATATATATATCTCTTTATGACTAGTTCTTGTCTCTTTTTCTTTTGGCTGCTTTTTGTCTTTAAAGGGTTTTGCAAAATAAAGATATCAGCCTAACAAAACACACAAAATAATTACATATTTACATATTTACATGGTTAAATGGTTAATAAAGCTAATTGAAAAGTTAAAGGTGAATTCCATTGACAGGAATTCCCAACATTTCTTTTTCCATGTTATTCAATTCAAATGCATTGTGTTGTTTACATTGAGTGATGTGATAAGGACCCTCCCATAGACTATCAATTTTTTTATGTTGGTCAGGCTTCACAACTCTCTCATTGTATTTCAACACCAAATCTTTGCACTTAAGACCTTGTTCGGAGGCTTTCTTATCAAACCATTTTTTGACCACTTGTTGTCGGTTGCACATGGCTATTAGTGAATTTTCCCTTTTCTCTTACACTTCTATCTATTCAACTAACTAGACCTCCATGGATCCATTTTTCTCTACTTCCAGAGATTCAAGCATTGTATTGTGGGAATTTCTAGGGAGACAGGCAATAATGCTTCCTTCCCATATATTAGCTCATACAACAAAGTCTTTAATACTTGTTTGGGAGTTATGCGGTCTACCCAAAGTACCACTTTGAGGTTCTTATTGCACTCTCTATAGTGTTATGACCCCATTCTTTTGATAATTCAGACTAAATTCTTGTTAGTTGACTCGACCAAACCATTTCCTTGTGGGTAATAATTTGAGGATGTCTTTAGAAAAATTCCATTCCTTAGTGCAAATTGACATACCTTCAAACATAGGAAGTATTTTGTGTTGTCGGAGATGATGGCCTTGGGCTGGTCGAACCTTGTTACCAACTCTTCCAGGAAGTTTACAATTTCTGCCTCAGTCGCATTGTTCAAAGGCATGGCCTCAACCCATTTGGTGAAATAATCCATGGTCGTAAGGATCCATTTATTCGTGACATTGGAGGTGGGGTTAATAATTCCAATGAAATCAAGCTCCCATTGTGCAAAAGGCTCTTCAACCACTATCAGATTCAGAGGCACAACCGAGTTCTTCCTCCTTCCCGCAAAGAATTGGCATTCTTTGTAGGACTTGACTAGAGAGAATGAATCATTGAACAGTGTAGGCCAAAAATATCCCGCACACATAATCTTAATGATGGTGGTCTTAGTAGAAAAATGTCCACCCGCGAGACTGCTATGGAATATGTCCAAAATTTTTTGTGCCTGCTCTTGAGTTACACACCATAGAAGAACACCATTGAAATTTATTTTGAAGTGATCCCATTCAATGAGCACATACCCACTATTATGTAATCTGTAGAACCTTTTCTTCTGAGAAGGGAGACCCACCAAATATTTCTCAGTCTACATAAACCTCATTCTATCTGCCAACCAACAACCTTCAGACTCAGATTCATTTAGCATAACTAGCTCGGGTTGTTCCTCCTCTTCTACTACTTCATTATCTCGTGCTAAATACTCACATAATCCTCTTCCTCACATGGTCTTTGTGGGCCTGACCTCAATGTCACACTCAAGGATCTTAGTTATCTAGTTACCTCTCTTTTCGATGATTTATCCTTCCATAATGTACTCATGCAGACTAGAATGCACTACGTATACGACCACCTTACTACAAGATATGAGGTGTCAAAACTTTTTAAGCCCTTTGACAATGGCGAACGCCTGCCTCTTGATGAAGTTATACTTCATCTTGTAGTCCTTTAAAGTTCAGGAGTGGAAGGCTATCAAATGTTCTCCCTTCCCTTAATCATCCTTTTGAGTTAAAATAGTAGTGATGCTAGACTCGCTACTAAACACGTACATTATAAAGTCCTTTGATAAGTCCAGGTTCACCAACATAGGAGCTGAAGAAATAGCCTCTTTGACCTTGTCAAAGGCTTCTCTTGCCTCTTTTGTCCATTTAAATAATTGATCCCTCTTGAGCATCAGGGTGATAGGTCTAATTAGGCATGCAAAATTCGAAATGAATTTGCTTACAAAATTTACCTTCCCTAAGAAGGATTGAACTCCCTTATTGTTTATTGGTAGGGGAAGTTATTTGATTGACTTCACTCTATCTTTGGACACTACATGTCCCAGTAATTTTCCTTGAGGCACTTTGAAAACACATTTTTTCGAGTTCAAGGATACCCTAAACTCTTGGCATTTTTTAAAAACCATTTCAAGATGATCAAAATGATCATTTTTGACTTAGAGAATGAAATAAGATCAAGATTATCTTGTTGATCAGTTTTCTAAAAGTGGTATCCATCACTCATTGAAAGGTGGCTCCCACATTTGAGAGGCCAAAGGGCATTTTTGCATAAGAAAACGTTCCCCACTTAGTAGTGAACATTGTTTTGTGTTGGTCCTTGATGCAGAGAAAGGGATTCAAAACTCAACATTCCATTCACTTGAAAAATTTCATAAAATTATTCATCTCAAACAATGATTAAGTGCATTCTAGATCACATTGGAAATATTCTCATGGCAGCCCACAATTCAATGAATTGAACTATCATTTATAACTTCCAAAAAAAAAAAAAAGCCAATATATTTGGTGAGATTGAAGATAACATAATTAAAGACTTTCCTTTCAATTTTTATGAAGATCCAACCCTGGAAAATAAAGTTATTACATTTTTCCCAAAACTACAAACCCTAGACAGGGTTCAGACCTGCCCTCACAAAAATGATCATAACTTATTCAAATCTTAATGAAATTTGACGAGACTTGAAGAAAATGAAAGTAGATTCACATATAAAAAAAATAAAATTGGTTTTAGATACAAAATATATACTTTACATTTCGTACCATTTTTCAGATTGTAAATTCTGCACAATATTGTTAGAATAGACAGTCTCACCAAAATAGTCATATCTTCCACAAAACTCAATAAATTCAATGAGACAAAAATAATTGGAAACTAAAAATAGAGATATTTCCATACATATATGATAATCCATTATTTGAGTCCATACCAAGCCGTACAATGCACAACTTCAGCCCGGAAACAATGTGAAAATTAGAAAATGCACACAAAATTTGAGGTTGCCATTCATCAAACTTCAAAAATAATGTCTCCAACCCCCCAATTCGAGTTTTGGAGGGTGTAATTATACATTTCCAACCAAAACCAACTATTTTCATCCACATTTTAATTAGTTTGTTGACAAAACACCTTAATGACACTTTTGACAAGTTGCTTGACAACTTTCTTGAGCAACTTTTACAATTTTTACAATATGAAATAACTTTAAACATTATTTGACAAATGACTTCAAATGTGACTTCCTAAGACTCAAAAACCTATAAAATGGTTTGATAAATCTTATTATAAGACCCAATACACAAAATATAGAAACTATTTATGAATGGCCTCATGGAGGCTTGAAAACGACTTGGTGCTCCTGCACTAGTCCTCCTATTTGACCTAGATTTAGTTGTAACCAGAGAAGCTGTTTTCAAGATGAATTCCATGGAAGGCAATGGGTAGTGATCCTTTAGGGATGCCCTATTCAGATCCCGAAAATCAACATAGAGGTAGATGTCCCCATTTTTCTTTTGAACTAGAACTAGGTTGGACACCCACGTACTATGATTGATTGAGAAGACAATCATGGAGTGGATTAGCTTCGTCAGCTCTTGTGCCATTAGTGACTCAATATTTGGATTTAATGGCCTTTGCTTTTGGCAGATAGGTTTTTCCCCTTCTATCAATTCTATGGTATGTTGGATAATTTCAAGATCATATCCCTTGAGGTCATTGTTTGACCAGGCCACTACTCCTTTGCATTTTTTACAAAAATGCACAAGCCTGTCTTTATTTGAGCGTCATTTGCAAACACTTTCCAACTTTAATCACTGTCTAGGATTGTGGGTCAGAAAATCACTCACACAAAGTTTATGTTCTTGATTAAGTCGAAAGTAGGGTTAGATTGAGATCTTATTGTCACCATGCGATCTGCAGCTATATTATGCTCTCTGGGCACCATTTGGATATTGAAGGATTCAAAACTTTCAATCAGGTCCCAGATCCCATGTCTATAAGATCACATATAAAATTCTTGGCTGCGGAGACACCTCAGACTTGATTGACTATTAGCTCAAAGTCTTTGAACACCATTATTTAAAATAACGCCTATCCATTCCACAAGATTTAGACCTTACATGAGGCCTTCATATTCAACTTCATTGTTTGAATAGGAAAATTGAAAGCAAAAAGATCTCAGTGTCACTTCATTGGATGTGGACTCCAATGATATCTTGACTCCCACACCAACTTTGCATCTTGCTCCATCAAAATATAGCATCCACAACTCTAAGGCGTGATCACTCTTGGGTTCCTTGATCACCTTTAGAATGAATTGATCCTCATCATAGATCACATATGTTCCTAGTCTGGTGGCATGATAATTGCCAAAAGGATCAGTGTCTATAAATTCACTCAAAAGGACCTCTTCTTCATCAGTCCAGTCTCTGATCACCTTCTCATCCTCAAGTAAGTCAATGCAATACATCTTATCTTTGGTGATAGAGGTATGAGTAGCTTCAAAATTTATCATAGCCTCATCTGTTATATGTTTCGAGCACAAAGGTTTGGACAATATCTTCATATTAGCTCCATGCTTGGTCCTCAAAATTAAGTGTGACCAACCTAAAGAAAGATACTTTCCTATTTTGGCAGTGAACTCCTGTGATAAGCAAAGATCGAACATGGGAGGGACGTCAATGATCATGATATCTTGTTTGACTATGATACTAGGGTAGGAGAACAAAGTCAATGGGAGGTTCTTGATGGCACCTTTAGTTTCAACCTTATTCCTATCAAGGTGCATGACCCCTCTATTTAAAGGTTCATAGCTAAGTCCCAAGGCTTCAACTATTTTCATGGGCATGACTATGGTGCTAGCACTGAAGTCAGTCATAGAATTATGCAATAATTATTTACCCACAATGAGAGTTAGGAAAAAGGGGTATCATCTTAGCTTACCTGTACTTTCAAGCGAGGATTTCTCTCCATTGTTTGTGAGGAATTTGGCCTTAGATGATGAATCGACGACATTTTCCTTAGATGGTTTCTCTGTTGGCTCTATGCTTGCATCTTCCAATAGGGCCTTTTGCAATAGTGACTTCTACTCCGGGATAACTAAGATATCCCAAAGGGATACATTAGCAAGGGATTTATTCAATTTTTCCACCACATTGAATGGTGGTGGATTCAAAGGCTTCTACTCATATTTTTTTATAACAATCTCCTTGCATGGCTAAGATTGCTGTAGAACTGCAGAGGAACTAGGAGCTTGGTCAAGAACACTTTTGGGCTATTGAGTGACCAGTTCGTTTGTGAATATCCTCTTCGAGTGAGTGTTATAATCTAATTGCACTTGTGGGGCCTTTGATATGGAAACATCATTTTCAAACACCTCCTCTTCTTCTTCCATCCATGAGAAGAGCACATGATCAGGAGCTATCTCTATTTCTTGCTCCAAGGAAATTCCTTACATTTGAGCTGTGAGTACTGCATTTTACATTTGCAAAGAGGCATATGTAGAACCTCCTGAATTTGGTGAGACCCTTTTACTATGCTATTCCACCACCTTTTGCTATAAATTTCCACACAAACGATTTTAGGGCATATGTGCTTCGTTGTAGGGGAAGCACCAAGAATTGGTATCATCAGTGAGATTATTTTGCCTCTCTACCATCTCTCTATTTGAACTTGTGTGAATAGTTTGTAGCGGAGTAGGCACCAAGAAAATATGATTAATTTTTTGATTCTATGGATTCATGCACATACCTCCTTGGAACTTGTTTTGCTGGTAGGAAGGTCTTTTGCCTTGGTAATCTTGGAAAGTTGGCTTCACAGGCGTAGATTGTTACCGCTTGATATTAATTGTTTCATTTGAGAAGTTTTGTAAGAAATAGTTGATGTCATTCACCTCAGCTGCTAAAGGGTTAGATGTAGAAGAAACACTCTATGGTGCGCTTGGGTATGTGTACATAGATTTGAGAGGAGCAGACACACTGGTAGAAGCTATCTCTTGGGCAAGAGATCATAATTCTGTGAATATAGGTATAGCGGGCCGAGGTGGTAACTTTTCAACATCAACCAAATTATTCTCTACCTTAAAAACAAGGCTGTATGCATCCGGAAAGGTGCTCCCACCAAGAGATTGAACATCACCAAAATGTCAGCATTGAGAGATTTTAGATAGAACATGAATGCAAAATTGGCAGGCGGGCGAATAACGGTCTGAATTCTTTGCCAACTTGTGTGAAACCTAGCATTGAAATTGGTCATGACCTCTTGAGGGGCCTACTTAATAGTCACCAACTGTTGGAATAGTGAAAACCTATCTCCATTGTTTGAAAACTTCTCGTAAAAAGGATCTCCGAGCTGATCCCAGTTACTGATAGTATTAGCTTCAAGAGTGCGGTACCAATCTAGTGCCTTGCCTTTGAAAGAGGTTGCAAGCAAACTTAGTGCTACATCTTGAGTAGTGACACCATGCACCAAGCACATGTCCGCCACATCTTGCAGATGGTTGGACGGTGTTTTTGGGCCTTCCCTAGTAAATTTTGGTAAAGCTTTTAAAGCAGATGTTTGGATAGGAGCCCATACGACTAGTGATACTGGTGCTATGAGAGGGATTCTAACATCCCATGCTACATAATTTCTATTAGCCATTGGTAATGGGACCTGTGGAGGGGTCGAGACGTTCATTGGATGGGATCTTTCTTGTACTGTTACCAGCAGTGGCACTAGCAAGCTAGGGTTATTCATTGTCTAGGATCTAGTAATAGGTTTATGGCTCATACACCCACTCTAAACTTAGATAAATTCAAACAGAGTCCCACTGGGTGTGCTAGAAAAATAACTATTGATGCCTAAAATTTCTAGGCACACAACCTTATGGGAATCTCAGTTAATGGGGGACCAATTGCGCTAAATTGAGCAACCTCCAAGTTTTAAAGAAGATGGATCTTCATGCATTGGGGGATGAAAAGGGAAAAGGAAGGAGATATACCAAAATGAAATCTAATGCTAAGGTGATACGCCAATATTTGAAGTAAGTAAGCACAAGAAATCTTCCTTTGAGGTGAGATTTGAAGGCCCGTTCAACAATCCATATGCTTGAAAATAAAAGATAGCGGAAATGAAATTTTGAAGATGTTAATCAAATAACATAATATAACTTCCATAAGAATTTACTAAACATGATTTGAAAAATAAAATTATATTGAAATTATAGAAGCTTAGTAGATAAAACACTCATTACAACAAACTAGCACAGTATAATGTCTTATCAAATAACTAAGAAACATAAAGGATGAATAGATTGGCACAACCTGGAAGTATTAATACATAAATAACAACAATACAAATGCTGAGCATCTTCTCCTGCTTTATTTTTGTGTATTTATGGACCCTATTACAGAGAGGTGAAGCCCTATTCCCATCGCCTGAATATGGATAACATAAAATATTCCCAAGAACGAGCCATGCCACTCCTTGCAATAATTTCCTCAAACAGATGAACCAAACACACTCCCACATGACATGCAGTTGCCTCAAACAAACCATGCCCTCCTTCAAATGATGGTTGTAGCATGGGAGTAGAACTAAGTAAAATCTGTTGAAGACATGTGTTAACCATATGAGGAGTTGGTTAGGACACATGGCAAAGAGACATGGTCTCTCATACATTAAATCCTTCCCTTGTGATGACAATCCTTGCGATGATGACACGTGGTGCGGTCCTTGCTTTAAGCTCTGGATATGGGGTCCATAAAAAAGGTGCTCGTGGAAGATGCAACGTGGCAACCGAGCGGAGCTCAGAGACGAAACAAGGGAAAATAAATTTCAAAGGTTCATGCTGCCGACACATGGCATAAGCAAAAAAAGGTGTTATCAAAAGGGAGCTCAGAGAGGTACAAACATATAATGCGTGGGCCATGGCCGATGCAAAACCAAACAATATACACCTGGAGGGAGCTTGGAGGATTATTTAAACTCATAGCTCCACAACTATCAATATCACCTGCCTAGTCTGGATCCACATAACCATGAATATCAAGGTAAATTTCATCTTCAATCATATTACTATGATATCTTAAGGAATAATCTGAGGTACCGCACAAATATATGAAGACCCTTTTAACTGCATCCCAATGAACTATACCAAGATTAGACATATATATTTGGAAAGAAATCCCACTGCTTGGGAAATTTATGGTCTAGTACAAACCATAGCATACATCAAACTTCCAACTACACTCTGGTAAGGCACTCTACTCATGCCTTCCATCTCTGATGAAGATGTTGGACAATCTAAAATAGATAACTTTGTTCCAACTAAAATAGGAACACACAATGGTCTATAATCTTGTATGTTAAATCTCTGTAAAATTGAATTGACATAATTACTTTTGCCAAGTAATATCTTTTTATTCACTCCATCTCTTTTAATTTCCATCCCAAGAATGTGTCTAGCTACACCAAGGTCTTTCATTTCAAATTTAGTAGAAATTTGAGATTTCAGTTCTAAAATCATACCTTTCCCTTTGCCAATAATTATCATATCATCAAAATATAATGCAATAAACAAGAAATGATCACCATCAACTCTATAATAAACACAATGATCTTATTTAGAATGCTCAAATTCCAAACTCAACACATATGTATCAAATTTCTGGTACCACATCCTAGGACTCTATTTTAAGCCATACAAATATTTTTTCAATTTGCAAACCAATTTACTTTTACCTTTCACCACGTAGTGCTCTGGATGTGTCATATAAATATCCTCCTCCAAATCACCATGAATGAAAGCTCTTTTCACATCCATTTTTTGAACCTCTAAATCATAAGCAACAACAATAGAAATAAAAAATCTAATGTATGTCATTTTTGCAATGGGAGAGACTATCTCACCATAATCAACACCCTCAACTTTAGAGTAACCTTTTGCAACAACCTTGCTTTTTACTTCTCAATACCTCCATCTAAACCAATATTTTTCTTGAACACCTATTTGCAACCAACATGTTTTTGTCCTTTAGGAAATAGTACAAGATCCCATGTATCATTATTTTTCAAAGATGCCATTTCTTCATCCATAACAATCTTCTAGGATTTTGCATCATTCATACCTAATGTCTCTTCTATAGATCTGGGTTCATCCATGTTAATAGTCAAAGAAAAAATACATCTCCAATCATTAGGTGTATACCTTTCATGTGGTTGTCTATTCATTGTAGACCTATGGACAATTTGAGTTGGAGGTTCTTCCTCCTCTTGTAAAGATCCAGAGCTAGACGAGCTCTCCTCAATTTCTTGTCTATCCTTGGGTCTTGATTCAATTTTTTCAGGTGTAGTAGGAAATTGAATCAAATCTTCCCGTTTACTTTATTTTGGCTGCAATGTAATAGAAGAAGGATTAGTTTCTCTAAAAACAACACTTCTACTATGTATTACCTTCTGTGCAACATGATCCCAAAGCTTGTATCCTTTCACACTGTAACTATATCCAATGAAGATACATTTCACAACCTTGTTCTCCAACTTTGTTTGCGTCTCCTTTGACACATGTGCATATGCCTCGCAACCAAAAAATCAAAGATGTCTTAATGAAGGCTTGCGATCCAACCACACCTCTATAGGCATATTATCAACAAGAGTTGATGTAGGAGACCTATTAATTAGGTAACAGACAATGGCAACATCTTCAACCCAAAACTTTTTTTCTAGACCAATACCACTCAACATACTCCTAGCCTTCTCCATTGGTGTCTTGCTCATTCTTTCTTCAATTCCATTCTATTGTGGAGAATACAAAGTTTTTTTCTCTCTATGAATACCACAATCTTTACAAAATCCATCAAAATCATCAGAGAAAAATTCACCACCATTATTAGTCTTCAAACTGTTGGACTCAAGGGAACATTGAGAGGGGGGAGGGGGGGTGAATCAATGTTTGGAAAATCTTAACTTTATTAATCTGATATTAAAACCATTTAAAAATTCAACCAAAAGAAAGATACAAACACTTAAGGAAATAATCCACAACACCATAACACAAGGATTTTTGCATGGAAACCCTATTAGGGGAAAAACCACGGTGGAGGTTAATCCATAATTTGAGTACTCAAATAAAAGTTTTACAAAAGAGAATGCACTTGCATTTAGGCACACTGCCTAGAGCTCACTTCTCAAAAGGGAAGGCTCATTGCCTTACAAACATCAGATTATAACCATCTAAAGGATGAACTGAGATAGTAGCATCTATTCATGCCAGGTTACAGTTCTGGTGAAGCTCATAGATTAGATTCTGGATCCTTTTTCTGATTCAGCACTTCGCTCTGCTCTACTTTGTACTTTTCTGCTCTTCGCATCACACCTAGATAGATTCACACTATTACTCTACTGAATTTCACACCACACACTGATATACTTCGCATTCCACACATTCGCTATCTTCACTTTGCTCTCCCACACTCAAAATGATAAAACCAATCTCATATATATATCCACTATCAAGGATTTGATCATTTACATGTCGGCTTCATAAAACATTAAGTGCTTTTCAACTATAGGATAGATCCACCACTAATTCTTTATGCGTATCCTCCAAAGCCGGTTAAGATATAGAGAGGAACCAAACAAACATAATCGAGCATGAAAACATTTAATTAATCTCCTTATACATCCGTAATTACTATATTTGATGAGTTGGCGTTTTAACAGAGATAACCAACAAATTAATGTACCGGATCTCCTAGATCGCATACCAGTAAATGTACATCAGTATACTTATTGAATAAGGTAATACAAACATTAACAAACCTTCCTCTAAGATCCATAACCAAAAATAATAGTCCGGTGAGGTATTTTGATCAACACTTATGCCTTTAACCGGATGCCCTGTTCACTCTGTTCTGCCAGTATAAACCAAAACTATACTGTCGACCGTATGTATGACATAGGTTGCCATAAATGAAAAAAATTACAAGCCATAAGCCAACAATCTCCCCCTTTGGCATTGATGGCAACACTTAGTAAAAAATGACTAAGTGTTAGAATCATTATAAGTACGCTGCCAAATTGCTCTCTCTCCCTTACGCTTCAAAAATTTCAAAACACAGCCCCCCTTAAGATTGATAAGATATTTTTCACTGCACTCTCTCCCCCTTTGACATCAATGACAAAGCATAGAAACCATATGCCAAAAAGACAAAACATGTGTTCAAAATCTTCAAAACTTCAAAGTATATATATGCCGACAATTCTCCCCCTTCGACCAAAACTTCAAAGATTTGAATCAGTTTTGAAAACAAGCAACTGCTACTTTAGAAAATTATCTTATTATTTTCCTTCATTTTTGGAAGGAAATTCTTCCAAGCATCTATCGTGATCCCAATGATAATGATCAAGCTGTTGTTCTTGGATGTTTTGTTGATAATTTTAGTTAGAGATTCCAGAATTGTAATTGCTTCCTCTAGTTTCTCACCTTTCCTTTGTATCTCCACCATCTGCTCCAATCTACATTCGGTTAGATCCTTCACCTTCCAAAAAGTATCCAAAAGTGTGTTCTTGGTGAATTGAACTTTGGTGTGTTCAGATTGTAGCTCCCGAATCTTTTTCCTGATGGTGCCATCTTGATCCTGAAACATGTCAAAGCTTTTTCCAATGCCATTCAACTTTGTTTCAATATGATCCAATTTCTCTTTGTATTTACCAACAACATGAGGCCAATGGATGCAATAGTTGTAGATGTTATTAGATGAATTTATGCATTGCCTCAACTCATTCATTTTCTTCTCCAATTTGGTAAGTGATAGCCTAAATTGCTCTTTCAAATGAGAGATAACTTCACCTTCTTCTTTGTCTTTATCCTCAGAGTTCATTGTTTCTTTACTGTATTCAATCATTTCTTCAAGTAGAATGTTCTGCAAACTTTCCAATTTGATCTTGCAGTGCTCAACATGAGCATTTAATACACTCAGAATCATATCTTCATCATATGATGGTCTGACAGACCATAGCTTAGCAATTTTCTGCATTCCACCTTCTTTCTGAATAAGCTACAGTAACTTTTCCTTTGTTAGGTCATCTTCTTCCTTACTAGCTTTTTTTGGTTCTGATTTAGTTTCTTCATCAGATTCTTCGTCTGGAATATCCACAATTTCCTTTTCTTTTCCTTTTCCTTCAATTCTAGGAATCTTGCATTCCGGAGGGCTATATTCAACAATTTATTTTTCTCTTTTCTACTTTTTCTCCATGCCACTGGAAGAGGAACCAACTTCAATTGTTCTTACCGGAAGGGAAATATTGAATAAGCCACACTTTCCAAGCACATTCTTAAGGAAATTTTCAAATTCTTGATCCAAATCAGCCAAGCTCCTAGAATATGAGTATATTTGTTTGCATATCGGTTTGTTTGTTTTCCACACCACATTGTCAATCTTTGGCAAACAATTCAAGAAATACATTACTAAACTTATGATCAGAGTAGCAAACCTAAAAGGGTAGATTGTCTCTTTTGTTAGTTGCACATTCTCCATTAGCTAATCTTTTATCAATCCGCAAAGGTCAAAGTCCTGACCTTCAATTATCATCTTGTGAGAAATGTAGATTGCACCAGCCGAGGTTGCTCCTTCTCGGTTTTTGAAAAAGACTTTATATGAAATTTTGTGCACAATGTACTTTGTAACAGGATTTTTGATTGTCACAATTATCAGTGCCCTCTGATCTCCAATTATTTTGGTTAGGGTTTGAACTTATTTGTTCTAGATGGATTTCTTCCTCGGTATATCTTCGACTTTGCATAATCCAATCAAACTTCCTTCGAAATGATGTAGGATTTTTCCAGAGTCAAAGTATCATCATGCAATCTACTCAAGATGAATTTAATGAATTCCACGTTCTCAAAGTACAGAAACTCATTCCAAATATCCAAATTTCTATGTTTGGCTTCTCTTAATTGCTTCAATTCATTGGGTAATAACATATTTCTCATGGACCTAATATTTCAACTGTTGTATTCATCCAAAATGATTGACCCTTTTATTTTTTCCATTTTCCTTTCGCACTTAGGTATAACAACCACACACCAAATTATATGAAGATTTCAAAAACAATTGAAATACTTGATAGATTTTGAGAATTATCGACGAATCGATTTTACTGCTTCAAAATTATTCTACCAAGTGCTCTCCTTCTTCTCTTCTTCGATGCAAAGTGAAAAATGAAGGTTCCAACTTGACTTTTATAGCTTGCACACTTGTAATAAATTCATTTTCTCTAAGTTTTCTGGATTCTCTGTTTTCTTAGACAACAAGAGAGAAATTCTTCTGCAGACCTATGAATTCTTTGAATTTTCTTGTGAAAGTTCTCCAAAACCTTTGCATATTATAAATACACCTTATTGACCATAATTTGCATTCTGGTACCATATATGGACATGGGAGGAAATATTTTCTTGAAAAACTCCTCCTAGGCCAATGGCCTAAAATCAATTTCCAAAAGAATTACTGGAAATAGGTTCCGGTGCAGAACCATTTCCAGCATTAGACTCATTCTTCCTTATCCATGTCTTCTTCATCTCATATCTTATCTCATCTATAGCCACTTTTATTTTTCCCTTGTCATCTTCTTGTATATTTCCGCCTCTGTATACCATACCTCTTCTATCCACATTTTTATTTCTGTAGAATCTTGCAATGTGACCATATTTATTGCAATTGAAGCACACAATATTTCCTTGTCCAAACCAATCATTCCATTGATTTATTCTTGATTTGTATTGATTAGCAATATGTCCAAATCTTCCACATGTGTAACATTCAAAATTATTTCTATTGATAGAGTAGTTTGACATATTTATGCATTCGATTGATTTATGTCCAAATTTTTTGCATTTGAAACACTGGCCAAAAAATGATGAATCTCTTGATTTCATATTACTTCTACACTGAGTAGCCATATGGATAAATTTATTGCAAGCAAAGTAGTATCCATTAAATTTTTGAGGATTAGGTTGTCTTACCGAATACCATCCACCTTTGTTCATTTGGTTTCCTTGTCTGAAATTCTTTTGTCCGAATCTGAAACTTTCTCCTTTTTCATATCCAAGACCTCTCTTATCATTTCCACTCTTCTATCCTTGAGTAATCTCATCAAGCTTCACTGAACTAATCTTAAACTTCTCCTTGTATTCATTTGCAGTAATAAGTTCATTTATGAGAATAACAATCTATTTACCAAGTTCTTCTTTATTGTTTCTGGATCGTTGCAGTTCTCTTTCCAACTGAGTGAATTCTTCATTTATTCTTCTACATTCATCAAATTTCTCCTTTAAGGACTGAGCAAGATTCTCCTCATTCTTCTTCCTTTCTTCAATATCTTTAGTTAGCTTCATCACCATAGATTCCATCTCATGCTTTAGGGTAGCATTGTCTTTGGCTAGCCTTTCACATTCTTTAGTTATTTCCTTCAAGGTCTGATTTAGATGAGCATTATCCATGTTTTCGCTTTCTTGTTGCTTGATCTGATCACATAGATCTCTCCTTTTCTCCTTGAATTTAGCAATCTGATCTTTCAATGTCTGAATGAATTTCTTAGCATCTGTAAGATTTTCTTTCAATTCATGGACTTTTACTTTAGATTGATCAAGGTCATCAAGTGCCACCAAAAGCTATTGCTGAAGACTACCAGAGTCCATCACATTCTAAGATCCACCTCAAGCTGCTAAACTTCTTTCGAGGAACCAAATTATTTGATACCAATTGTTGGACTCAAGGGAACACTGAGAGGGGGGGGTGGGTGAATCAATATTCAACAAATCTTAACTTTAATAATCTGATATTAAAATCATTTGAAAATTCAACCAAAAGAAAGATACAAACACTTAAGGAAATAATCCACAACACCATAACACAAGGATTTTTGTGTGGAAACCCTGTTAGGGGAAAAACCACGGTGGAGGTTAATCCATAATTTGAGTACTCAAATAAAAGTTTTACAAAAGAGAATGCACTTGCATTCAGGCACACTGCCTTACAAAATTTTAGATTAAAACCATCTGAAGGATGAATTGAGATAGTAGCATCTATTCATGGTAGGTTACAGTTTCGGTGAAGCTCATAGATTAGATTCTGGATCCTTTTTTTGATTCAGCACTTCGCTTTGCTTTGCTCTACACTTTTCTACTCTTCACATCACACATAGATAAATTCACACTATTACTCTGCTGAATTTCACACCACACACTGATATACTTCGTATTCCACACATTCACTATCTTCACTTTTCTCTCCCACACTCAAAATGATAAAACCGATCTCATATATATATCCGCTATCAAGGATTTGATCATTTACATGTTGACTTCATAAAACATTAAGTGCTTTTCAACTATCAGCTAGATCCACCACTAATTATTTATGTGTATCCTCCAAAGTCGGTTAAGACATAGAGAGGACCCAAAAAAACATAATCGAGCATGAAAACATTTAATTAATTACTCTTTATACATCTGCAATTACTATATTTGATGAGTCAAACTTTTAACAAAGATAACTAGAAAATTAATGTACCAGATCTCCTAGATTGCATACTAGTGAATGCGCATCAGTATACTTCTTGAATAAGGTAATAAACACATTAACAAACCTTTCTCTGAGATCCGTAACCCAAAATAATAGTCCGGTGAGGTATTCAAATCAACATTTATGCCTTTAACCTGATGCCCTGTTCTTCACTCTGTTCTATCGGTGTAAACCAAAACTATACTGTAGATTGGATGTATGAATTAGGTTGCCATCAATGAAAACACTTACAATTCATAATCCAACGCAAAATTTTTATTTTCTTTCCAGTCTATAACTCAACCATTGCTTTAAATTCTTTAAATTGACTAAAAACTTTAGATTTACTCTTTTGAAAATATACCCATGTCCTACTATAATCATCAATAAATGAAACATAATATGTGGATTTACCAATCGAAGGAACATCTATAAGACCAAACACATCAGAATGAATGAGATACAGCACACCACAAGATTTATGAGAACTCGAGTAAAATTGAATGCAGTTTTGTTTTTGATAAATGCAGTGCTCACATAAATCAAATTCAAGATTACAATCAGACAAACCTTCAACAAGGTTTTTTATTTTTTAAGGTCCTAATATCATTTTTCTCCAATGTGGCAAAGTCTCTAGTTCCATAACATAGTTTTCTCTATAGGTAACTCAGATTCAGAAGAAAGAGCACCCTTAGGTACTCAAAAGCCATGACCATCTACTGAAGGTGAAACCCTCACTTCTTCCACATACATGATTTTCACAGAAGAACTATTACAATCAATAGTGCATGCATCAAGCTTATATAATGTACCATATCTAACAGCTTTATCAATCACCATAGCACCTCTAGCCATCTTACATCCTACATTAGAAAATACTACCTACACACTCGCATCTATTAGTTTGCTCACAGATAATAAATTTCATGCTAATCTAGGGATATGCAACACACCATTAATCCTTTTTATTCTATCATCAGGAAATATAATTTTAACTTTACCATGACCAATAATTTCTAAATGAGAATCATCACCCAAGTACACCTTACCTCCATCAAATTATTCATATTTAGAAAACCAATCTCTATTAAAGGTCATATGGAAAGATGCACCCAAGTCAATTAGCCACACATCATTACCTACACGAGTTTCCAAAGCTGCAATGAATGCATCACCATCTTCCTTATTAGACTTAAAATCAAAATCAAATTTCTTCTTTTTCTTATTTGCATTCCTTACGAACATGTCTAGGCTTACCACAATTCCAACAAATAACTTTGGACTTACTAGGAGATTTGGATCTCCCCCTAGACTTGGATTTGTCATGCTTCTCATTCTTCTTGTCTTTTTCCTTAAGTCTTCCATGAACATATATGGCCTCCTTGGAAGTGATGGATACCTTCCTCCTCATCTCTTTAAAAAGAAAATAACCCACCACATTTTCAGTCTTCAAAATAATGGAAGTAATCCCAATAGCCATCACACGAGAATCCCACAAATTAGGCAAAGAACAAAGCAAGATCTGATATTTTTCCTCCTCATCCATGTTGACACCAACTAATTCCAATTGAGCCACTAGTATATTGAATGCTTCTAGTTGAACTGTGATTCATCTACCCTCTTCCATTCTCAAGGAATACAACTTCTTCCTCAAGAAAATCCTTTTTACTAAAGATTTTGCTTGATACATCTCACCAAGCTTCTTCCATATTTTCTATGTAGAGGTCTCCTCATGGATATTAATTAAAATAGAGTCTGCCAAGCACAATTTGATTAGACCCTTGGCTTTACAGTCCATAACATCATAATGAGAAGCTCGAGTAGGATCTGAAGGCCTTGAAACATTCTCATGAATAACATCCCACATATCTCGATCTATTAATAGATTCTCCATCTTCAACTTCCACACTTCAAAACTATTTCTAGAAAATTTCTCCACCTCTATTCTCCCTGATGAACTTTCCATCTAAAAATTCCTGCAACAAGATCACAAAGTATCATATACACAAGATCCCCAATCAAACCTAGATTAGTCCAAAAAATCCAACAACCCACAACTAAAACCAAAGGTGATCAAGCTCTAATACCACTTGTAAGGAAGCTAAGGTAGCATAACAACTTCCTACACTAATCTTGAGAGGAGAATAATGCAATTTTTTTTATAGATCTTTAATAGTTATAGAAACTTAAAAAAAACAAACACAAATATCATGCATACCATCACACAATGATTTACTTGGGGAAAACCCTTTCGGGAGAAAAAACCCACACTCCAAAAGCCACCCAATATATTATTCAGTAAATCACAAAGACTACAATATACTTGTAGAGAAAGCTTCTCATAGGAGTATCACCACTCAGAGATCAAGAGACAACATGAATGCTATCATACTCTTAGACTACATCATCATCTCTCTCTATCGCAACTGTAATACAATGCCCTTATAAAATAGGATCACATTCTAGGGCAAGATAGGCCAACAAAATATTCACTATTAGATCTAAAACTTAATAATTAACGGTGTAGATTTACATTATATCATTTATCTAATGTATGTTGGCCATTTAGTAGTTTCCTGAAAAATTTAACAAAAAATTCTTTACACACATCCCACTCTCCCCCCCTTATGCCACTGTATATCACACCTATCAGTGTAACTAGGAAATCTATAAAATTGCAAGGTTGAGACACATTTTCCCAACACACTTTGATCACAAGTTTTTTGATCTTCAACATTTGAACTTTCAGTATCTTCTTGAAGTAGTTTCCATGAAGTAGTGTTTTCTTCCTTTTCTTCCTCTTGAACATCATCTGCAAAGGAACCTGTTTTGACTCCATGGAGTAGAACTTCCCAAATTTCTTTGTGAAAGTTAGCCCCAAAGCATGAGCCACCTTTGGAAGCATAACATTATCGAAAGCTCCTTAATCAGTAATAGAATTGCTCAACCTATATCCATTAATGAATAAAGATACATAAAAATAATTAGGTTTACCCCCACAATCACTAGATGCAAGGCTTTTATTATTTGAGGACAAGATAGATGAAGGTTATTCGACATTGATCATTTGGTCATCTAAAGCTACATGAGATTCAAAGTTTTTAGACTTCACATATTTCACTAATATATCTAATTCTTTAGGATTCATCTTCAAGTATTGCACCTGTGAGATATGTACCTTTGAATTCTTATAAAAGTCTATTATATCAAAAGAATTCATAGGCTTTTCAACAGATAAAGAATTAGAAGACTTGGAAGTATTCTCTAGTGTTCTTTGATGTCCATGGGATGAGTTTCCATTCTTAGATGTGGTATTATATTTTCTTAGCAAGAACTTGGGCATATTTTGAGTACCTTTTTGATTGGTGTATTATTGGCTCTGAGTTAGAGTTGCACAAATAGATTCATCCAAGGTAGTGTAGATATCTCCACCCCTTTCATCATCAGGTTCAAATTCAAAGAATAGAATAGTAGAGTCGCCACACAAATTTGAGGTATCTTCTTTATCGGTACTTCTTCATTGATCTCTTTCATTGTAGTCATTTGCATAAATTTATTTATTTCTAGATAGTCTACTCCATCATGGTCAATGGTAGGATGAAAGGTACACACATTTTTTGTAACTCCTCTTGGAGGTGCTTCAATTTCTAGTCTCTATTGAGTAGGAGGAAGAGATAAGGTTTTGTTATTTGATGGGAAATACCCTTTCCTTGATAAATCTTGGTATGGCTGGGAACCTTAGGGTATCTACCTTTTTAAGGAAATTATGTCATTAGCAAGTCTTTGGATCATGGGGTATGGAGAAGTGGAGGCTTGTGACTTAATAGAGTGCAACTCTCTTTTCTATTTACCCATCATGATCAAGTCATCTTCCAATTCAATAGCCATGGCCTATGCTGCATCTAAAGTAGCCACTCATGCTCTCCTTAGGTGTAAACTGATATGGAGGTTGTGCACTAATGAAAAATAACTTCTAGTTTTTTGATGTAGGCCTCTTTGCTATGTCAATCTTGTTTACTAGTTTATTAAATTTAGCCACAAATTCCCTCATTGGTTCATTAACTTCTTTCTTAAGGTGAGTTAACTGTGCTAGTAAGGTGTGCTTATCTTTTGCACTCATAATTCTATTTTCAAATTGCGTTCTCATGACATCCTAGTTGTTAATAGAAGCATTAGGTAAGTGTTAAAATAATTCTACAACAGTCTTAGTGAGTGAAATTCCACAAACAATCTAACATCCACGTCCTCATGTTGTATGCCAAGTACCCCACTAGTGGCATATAAGACATTTATATGCTCATCGATAGAAACTTTCCCATCTCCTTTAAACTTGGGGATATTCTTGTGGGAACCTTTAGGTAATTCATGTAACTAGATTCCCAAGGCTAAATGACCAATATTCCCTCCCCATGGAACTGGTGGTGGTGGATTGGCCATGTTTTGAGTAAAATTGATAAATAGGGGAACCATAGTCCTATGTAAAACTAAATATTGATAATTAAAAGAGCCGAGAGTTTCCCTGGTTGGTGAAGGTCTACTTATAGATATAACCCTTCTATTAGGAAGAGTAGAGATAGAAAAATTACCTTCTTTTAAGGCTTCAAAGATTGAGTCAATAATTCCTCTTCTTCTATGCCCTTCAATATATCTTATGCAATTCAAGATGACTTTAAAATTATTTGAAAACACATGGATAAGGCCACTTTAAAACTATCTTTGTTCAGTCCCAATAGAGTTACCAAAAATCTACTGGTTAAGAGATTAGAACCTTAAGATTTCTCATAAATTCAACTCATTTCCCAAAATAGATGCAATTGATTTCCAACAATTGAGATAATCATTTCTATGGGAAATGATTACTCTCTAAATTCTAAAGAGGTACAAATCCCTCTTAGATTTTCAATAAAATCCTAGAAACTATAAATTTAAAGAACAATATTCTTTTCACCTGAAAGAAAAAAAGATATTTAAATCCAACACCATAAATATTTCTAATATTGAATGTGACATAATGTAAAAAAATCACAACCACTGGAGCAAAGGACAACATGAAAGTCATAACATATGAATAAAGATTGTTAAACTCAATATAACTTCAGGAGAGAAGCCAATCATTAAGATGATACAATCATACATTCACATAGAATTGATATAACTGAAATAATACTTTAAACACACAAATTTAAAAAGATTCTATTCATCCCAATGATAAACTAAACACAAATAGACATATAGAGGCATTCAATCATGTAATGCTATATTGAAATTGAAGTATCAAAGTTCCAAGTTGCTAAGAGAGCATTTTGATTCATCTTAATTACATATATCAAGTGGATACATAATTGCCTCTTTATAAAATAACTATCCAATGATTAAAATAAAGTATTTTCAACTAACATAAAGTTTATAAAGCAACTGAAAGGTCACTTGGGTGACACCTCACTTGCTATCCTCTTAGCTGACTGGGTTGCTAATGTGGTACTCCTTGCTCAGAAAGAATAAAGAGATTTCATGACAGTTGGCATCTCCTCATGCTGGGGAATGATAAAATTCCTCGCTTTGAGCTTCCAAACAACTTTGTTCCCTTTTCCCATTTCAATTTTCCCTGTGTAAGTGACTGTGAGTCCAACCATCTAAAATATGATCAAATCAATTCCACTAAATATTTTAAGACTTTCGATCATTGAATGACTGTTTATTAGAGATGCTGTCAACCATTCTTTTGAAATTTCCCTTTAGGGTCTCTTCATCCCCATCTTCATTATTGCCTTCCCTTGTAATTTTCAAACCAAGTCCAAATAAGTTCTTTTGGACCTCATCTTTGATCACATTGAATTCCGTTAGCACTTTTCCAAATTCATGTATGCTATGCTTAATGGCAAAGAGTTTCCACTCAACACTATTTTTCCACATAACATAGTGATTGTCTACAATATTTGGGAGGAATTTCTCACTGACCAACCTTTCAGGGCCTAATTCCACCATCAAAACGAAAGAATCGTATCAACCCTTCCTATGGATGATGCTAACAGAGGACTTAAATTAATGTTGGGCATGGGCTATAATAGGAATGAAAGTCTTGGAAAAAATAGTAATGGCCGATTGGAACCTATCATTGTTGAAAAGTGCATGAAAAATCTTGGCCTTGGATGTACCCCTCCGAGTGTAACCATACATGGAAAAATTCTCCCCGTTAAAGCAGTCAAGACTCCCCCCAGCTATCAACAAGCACCCTTCAATTAGCAGTATCCACAGGTCGAGTCATAGAAAAAATTACCTTTGACATTACCGATGTGTGTAGTAGTGACAAGGATCCCATAACTGACTTGCCTATGATTTTCAAAGGTTCCTCCCTATTCATGATCAACACCCTGTATTTTAAGTCAAACCATCAAACCCATGAAGTAAACCTAGTCTATCCTCATTGATTACAACCAACGAGGGCCACCGATTCTAGACACATTCAAAAATGATGAGGCACTCTCAGAATTCATGGGATTATGGGATATGGTGCCATATGGAGATCACAAAGCTGGGTCTGACATCATATTGGATACACAAGCCTATTATAGGGAAATGATTGAATCCTTTAGTCACAAAAGTGAAAAATTGAGAATAATCTCTAGGTCTTTGAGTGAAAACCACATTGTGGCATTCTCTAAACCGAAAATAGTAAAAATAAAGGACACATCCAATGGTGAAAACCTCTCTGAGGTGCTAGACGATGAAGGATTCAATATTCCTCTCAGTTCCATTCATCAAGAGAAGTCAATAGTTTGGGAAGAACAGTGCAATCTAGTCAATATGGGAATAGATAAACTACCACACATAACATTCTATGCCAAGTCACTTCTAATAGAAGAACAAGAAATCCTAGCTATGTTCCTAAAGGAAAGAAAGATAAACTTTGCATGGACCTATGCCGACATGCTTGGACTTGATCTGAAAGTTGTAGTTCATCACCTAGCTATATATCCTGAAGTGAAGCTTGTGAGAAAAAAGCTAAGAAAAATGCATCCCCAAATAGACTTGTTGGTCAAAATGGAATTACAAAAGCTCCTAGATGTAGGTTTCATACTGCCGATTGATTATCCAGACTGGGTCTCACATCTTGTACCTATTTCAAAACCCAATAGGGGCATACACATCTACACGGACTTCAGAGATTTGAACAAAGCATGTCCAAAGAATGACTTTCCACTCCCAAACATTGACATGATCATAGATATGATGGAAAGACATGAGATGCTATCATTAATGGACGGATTCTCAAGATATAATTAGATCATGATAGCTAAATAATACCAACACAAGATAAATTTCACTTGTCCGTGGGGGGCATATTGCTAGAATATGATGCCATTTAGGTTGAAGAATGCAGGAGAAACCTACCAAAGGGCCATGACATTAATATTTCATGACATGATCTATAAAACTGTGGAAGATTATGTGGATGACATACTAGTTAGATCAAAGAAATGATGGGACCACATATTAGCCCTAAGCTCCATTTTTAACATATTGGAAAAGCACAAGGTCTGACTTAATCCAAATAAGTGTGTCTTTGGGGTACAATTAGGTAAGCTCCTAGGGTACATCATATCAATGAGAGGAATCAAGGTAGATCTCATCAAATTCAAGGCAATCCTCGAAATGGAAGCACCTAGGACACTAAAGCAACTAAGAGGCCTACAAGGAAGACTCCAGTCCATCCACTGATTCATAGCACAAATAGTAGACAAGGTAATCCCATATTCTCATCTACTCCACAAGGGGGTAGCATACAAATGGCATGAGAAATGTGATTAGGCATTCAACAAGTTCAAGGAGTAATTTCTCACACCACCAATCCTTATGCCACCAATTCTAGGAAAACCATTGATCTTATACATATCAACAACATAAACAACCCTTGGTGCTCTCTTAACACAACACGATGAAAATGGGAAGGATAGAGCTATATATTAGATCAGTAGGACCATGGTGGGACATGAGCTAAACTATACACCCATTGAGAAAGTCTACCTAGCAGTCATGTTTGTAGCATAAAAATTATGACATTATATGCTAGCACATTAGATCAAGCTCATTGCAAAAATAGACCCGCTCAAGTATCTACTTTCCAAAGCAACTCTCAGAAGATGAACGACGAAGTGGGTCATGATCTTGAAAGAGCATGACATTAAGTATGTGGAATGAAAGGCTATCAAAGGACAGGAAATCATAGATCAACTAGAAGAAGCACCACTATATGCAGAGAATCCTCTTGTTTCAGAGTTCCCTGATGAATCAATCTTCAACCTTAGTGTGGCAGATCACTAGAAAATTTATTTTGACAGATCCTACACACAACATAGGTCGAGAGTAGGAATCTTCTTTATCACTTTGCAAGGGGACTGCATACCTAAATCATACAAGTTATCATTCCCATGCACAAACAACATCACAAAATATGAGGCTCTTGTCATAGGGTTGAAAATTGCAGTGCGGTGGTAGATCATGGCACTTAAGTTCTATGGAGACTTGCAACTCATAATCAACCAGGTAAATAATGAATATCAAACAAAAGATGACAAGTTGACTCCATACAAGAAAATGGTGGAAAGTCTCAAGGAGTCCTTCATTGATTTCACATTTAAACAACTACCAAAAGAAAATAATAGAGCATCAGATGCAATGGCTATGATTGGATCACTCCTAAAAATCCCACGCAACATCCCAAAACATGATTTTTTCATAAAGTAGCTTCTCGTACTAGCTTTCGAGGTACCGAAGTTTGAATTTGTGTGTGAAATCATTGGTCCTGATGATCCCTAGTACCATGATATATACACCTACTTGAGAATAGGAGTTCTCCCTGCCAACATAACCCTGAACCTCAAAAGAGCCTTTGTCAAAAAGTCATCCCATTTCATCATCCTAGGAGATACCTTGTACCATAAGAGCATTGAAGGTGCCCTTTTACGTTGCCTAAACACTGAGGAATATTTGACTGCTTTAAATGAGGCACATAATGGCATTTGTGGTTCACACTCGAGCGGTATGACTTTGGCCAAGAAACTGCTGAGGACGGGGTACTATTGGCCTACAATGGAAAGAGAAGTACATGACTATGTCAAAAGGTGTAGTCAATAGCAAGGGGACCTCATACATGCACTAGCATAGGAGCTCAACCCAATTATCACACCTTGGCCCTTTTCATAGTGGGGGCTCAATCTCATTGGTAAAATCACTCCCACCTCATCCAATGGCCATAGGTTTATCATCACCACCATAGAGTATTTCAGAAAGTGGGGGGAAGCCATTCCCATGACCTCTATAATAGGAAAGCATATATCCAAGCTCATCCTAAACTACCTTATTTTTAGATACGATGTCCCTCAAGCCATTATCTCAAATAATGGGACACCTTTCAAAAATTAATATGTTCACAACTTATGCCAAAAATTCAATATCCAACATCGCTTTTCCACTCCATATTATCCCCAAGGCAATGGCCAAGCAAAAGTTACCAATAAGACCATCCTAAAAATCCTCAAGAAGACAACCAATGACGCTGGTCGTGATTGGTATCTACAACTAAATCTAGCCTTATGGGCTTACCACACAAGCATCCGCACACCAAAAGGTGCCGCCCCCTTTTCCTTGGTCTACAGATCAGAAGCCATACTCCCCATTGATACCGAGCTCCTGTCCTTGAGAATATCACTGCCAAATCTCATAACAGATGAAGAATACCAGGTCTCACGATTGAATGAGCTAGAACTACTGGATGTGCGACATATGGATGCCTTAAACCTCTTGCAAGTTTACCAGAACTCTCTCAAGCAAAGCTACAATAAGAAAATCAGGAGTCTAACCTTCCAAGTCGATGAGCTACTACTGAAGGAGAATCAAAAGAACATGCAAAATCTAGATAGCAAGGGAAATTTTGAGCCCAATTGGTTGGGACCATTCATCATCACTGCGAGCTTTAAATCAGGAGTATACTAGCTTTCAACACGCGAAGGCGAACCTCTGCAAGAGCCCATGAATAGCTCCCATCTCAAAAATTTTTATGCCTGATCTTTCAAGGGTAAAACCAAAAATACAAAAAAACAAAAAATTTAAAAGTCCAAAAAATTAGAAAAAGGATTGAAAAACAGTAAAGAGAAAAATTGTCCTCTAGTGAAAACCACTTTGGTGGCGCTTTGGGCAAGTACCTTGGTGAAAACCTAGAAAATAGGTGCCTTGTATAAATAAAATACTCTCCATCCACCATGATCTCTAGGATTGACCCCACATCACTCATTTATCCATCACCTTTCATTCATCTCATCCTTCCATCCATCTATCCACGTCTGTATCATAGCTTGATCTTGTGTTTGTATCATGTTCCACCCTAGTGCTACTTGGCACATTCCTAAGGTCAGCTTGCCCTACGTATATTGAAGTAGTCTATCACATCACACTGGGGGCATGTTCTTTTACCTACATCAGATCAGATTCATGTAAATTCTTGCGATCTTCCTTAAAATCCTTCAAAATCCAAAAAAAAAACATTTCATAAAATCCTTCAAAAATCCAAAAACATCTAAAAAAAATCAAAAAATCCAAAAACATGTCAAAAAATCCAAAAAAAAAAAAAGTGGAGTCATTTTATCGAACTACATCATCTCTGAGCTTGAACATAGGCAAGGTTGATCTTTGATCTTCCCCCGAGACACCCTAGGTCAGTCCTTTAGAAGTCCGTCACAATAAGCTAGCAATCCATTTGTTCATATCTCATCAATAAACCAAGTCTGTGTCAGTCGAACTATGTGGTCTCTACGTATATAACATAGGCAAGGCTGATCTATTGATCAGTTCTTGAGACCCCTAGGATAGGTCTTTAGGTTAGTCTCTTGGTCAAAATCTCAAAAAATCTAAAAACATTGAAAAATTTGAAAAAAAAAAACATTTGTAAAACATCTCAAAAATCCCAAAAATAAGCTCAAAACATTTCAAAAATACCAAAAACGTCCAAATATTTGAAAAATCCATCCAAATCCATCTCGCTTTCACCCTAAATAATCTCATTCCTAATAAATCATCATCATCTTCATCCTTTGGTAAAATAGTCAGAAGCAAGTCTAGCAGGTTCAAAAGTGAAAATCCAATTGTCAAAGTCTCAAACCTAGGTCAGTAAGTGAGCAAGTTAATCAACTCTGAGTACCAATAGCTTATCATCCAGTCAATCCCAAATCATCTGATAACATCATGTCCTAGGATGAATCCTTCCTACAATGGATATCAACATCAGGCATCGGCTAGTGGTATGAAGAACATTAGCTTGTTTGTTTACTTGACCTTTGTCTTGTTGATTCATCTTATTGCGCTCATTCTAGTGACCTCTCGATGATGTCTAATCAAACAATTTAGAGAGAAAGGAATGGGGCATTGATCTTTATCTTTTGTCTGCTGTGCTTGTTGGATATTATTGTAATATAACCTTGGTGAATACTTGCTTTATTGGGTATGGATGGAAGGTGTTTTGGACAACTTGTTGACTATTGCATTGATAGGTTACACCTTTCCATGCTTTGGTCCAAGATGTTTGAAGCTTCTGAAGTACATCCTAGTAAGGTTTCCGTATGTCAGGTGTGAACAATAATACTCCTATATGTTTGTCGAGTCAAAGTCAATCTCACTAGATACAATGCCATCCTAGTTGTCTGTACCTTGATGCATCGTATCTATGTGTGTTATCAAACATAAGGAAAGTTATGGTCTTTACAATTCCCATCCCTGGATAAGCAATACATCATCATCATTCATAGTCATATCTAGTAAAGTCTTAATGACTCATAGACCTGTTGGACTTTTTTATCTTCTTCGTTTCAAGGGTTGATCCCTCTCATTCTTCTATCCTTTTTCATGCTAACATAGTATCATTTCATCAATGCATCTATCATGCATTCATAAAAAATCCACACTGTCATAGGACAATTTTTTTCCGTCTCATCCTTTTCACATGCATTGCGTCATCATTTAAGTTGTTTAGGATAATATAAATTTGTTATTCTAAGCATCTTACAAACATATCATTTGCTTCATCATTATCATATAGATTAATTAGTCTAACCATCCATGCGTCCATCTTGAACCTCTTTGTCATGAGATCAACCCTCAAATTGAACTTTTTGCTCAATCTCTCGAGGGGGAAATGTGCCAACATACTTATTTCCACAAGGGCATTCGAAAAAATCAATTTTTTTTTGAATTTTGATCTTGGCAGTTTATTCTTTGAACAAACGCAACAGGTACATTACTTCAAAGAGGGGATAAATGTAGACACAAAAAATATACTATTTGATTCTACACACCCGATCCTGATCTTACTAACACCAGTTTGTCCTGAATCATCTCCTTTACTAATCAATTTAATTGAATAATCTTTATTTGATTAAATTCATCATATTTCCTCTCTTAATTAAATAAATCAAATTTATCTGATTAAGTCACCCGCTTCTATTAATTAAATAAATTATTTAATTTAATCTGATAGTTCCTCTTTTAGTTAAATAATTCACTTTATTTAATTAATCTCTTAGGTCATCTCCTTTAAATTAAATAAATTAATCTTTATTTGATTTAATCTAACACCACCCTTTTTAATTAAATAAATCAAAACTTTATTTAATTAAATCTAAATCCATTATTCCTCTCAACTTTGATTTATTTAAATCCAAAAATCTAAGTCAAAATTGTCAAATCAGCCAATCTTTATCTAAATTAATCAAATCCTGATTAATGCTAAACATAATCCATCAAATCCTCTAGATTTTGCAACTTGCACAATAAATCAATTTAATTGATTTATTAATTCCTCTATTTTCTCTCAACTTGGCATCAATAAGGGAATATTCCTCCAATTTTAAAATCCCTCCAAAAGGGATGAATACATCCAATAGGGCATTATCCTCTTACATGTCCTTTGCCTTGAGCCAAGTGGCATTTACTCCATTCTTCTCTCCCTCCAACTTGTCATTTCAAAAATTTCAAATTCCACCTAACCATATTTATTTGGACATTCATCAAAATGTGCTCATTCCTCCTCCAATCACATGTTGACAAGTGGCCTCTTCCTATTGGTTGGTCTTTTGTCCCACATTCATCCATTTTGCCTCTTCCTCCATCATTCTCTCCTATTTATAGGAGACTCTCATTTGAATATTGGATCCATCAACTAAGAGCACAATCACTATAGGCATTTAGCATTTGAGTTCATAGCATTTTTCATATTTTGCAATCAATTTAGCTAGGTTATTGGAAAATTTCATCAAGGAAGCAACAATCATCACCAAATATCATCACTTTGCGTCAATGAATTGGGAAAGGGCCATTTTCCACATCAAAATGGCACCAATTTCCCCATGGGATTGAAATTTTGTTCATTACAATAAGATTTGATAGCTTTGTTATATTTTTCTTCATTTCATTTCTTGTTTTCATGTTTCAAACTAATTTCATGGGGAATGTTGATCTAACTTGCATAATAATCTAATGATATGTTTGTTCTCTTGTGTTTGTGCATGTATAGGATCACCATTCACAAGTACAATTACATTTAATTCTCACTGATCCTCTAACCACTTTCCTTGACATCAATGAGCATCTTTGACGTTAATGAACTCCTTTAACATCAATGACAACTTCTGTTCAATGCACACTTCTATTTTGAGGAATATTGTGAATTACTATTTTTCTTGTGCTGATAGGGATGCTATAAAAATGTGATTTTAGGATCTTGGAGTGTACCAATTTTTATTTTTTGTGATTCTTCCACCAATATGGATAAATTATTTTATGTTTAGAAATGATGGGAAGATCAAATCCTCCCTCTTTGGGTATTTTAGATTATGAGACATTGTGTTTTTTATTAGGGGATCACTTCACCATCAATGATTATTTATTTTGAGGGATGGAAAATTTGGATTTTTCTCCAAAATATGCTTTGTCATCAAGCTCTATGATGAAACCATTTTTATGATCTCATAGTTGTACATTTATTCTTAGTCCAATTAATTCACCAATAGCTTCATCTTTTTGGAAAGTATTTAAAATTGGAAGTCCTTATTGATCCTAATCTATAAGCTCATGATGGATAGATATAAGGTCTTTGGATAGTGATGTGGAGGTGTGATATAAGAGGGATTCACTGCTCATGAGTCTCTTCATTCTCAAGAGATCACTAGGGAACAAATTGCCCTTATACATCTCAACATAAGCAAGTTAACAAAAAAATAAAGAAATATACCCAAGTTAAGTTTCAAAGAAAACCACTTCGGATATCGAGAGAGTGAAACTTCGAGATTCTACCTCAGATAAGTGAGCTCTCAACCAAAAGACATAAGCACAATTTCAAGATGCCAGTGTGGTACGCTGTCATCTAAAAAATGCACTGGCATCCTAAGTAGCAGAGGGCTCAGGAGCTCAAGTGGGCAGAAATAGGTTTCACTTCTAAGCTCATACCTAGGATGTATTGCACTAAATAACCAAATAGGAAGCTAGAAGCTGGAACAACCACAAGAGGACTTGGAGAAAGCTCATCTTTTATTGGACATTCCGATCTTTACTCCAAGCTTTGCTTCACAATCTACACTTAGAAGGACGAGGGGAAAAGGTTGGGGCTGTATAGGGGTCTACCTCAGTCAGACCCCCATTTTGGTGTTGCCACCTCCACAAATAGCCAAGTTGGAAAGGAGTACAAATGAAGTAAAAAAAGCGTGTGGTGAAAGAAAAACCCACTTCAAGAATAGAACCCGCACCATGAAGTAGTAAATAAACAAGTGGGAAAAAAAGTGAGAGAGAGAGCGTTACCCACGGGCCTAGACCCTCTTTGGAGCCCATGGATGCACTGTTGAGTGCTTGCTTGAGAGTTGTTGTTGCTGGAAGGACCTTAGTCCGACATGGTTTCTCTTGTGAGAATGCTACTATCAAGGATAATGAGAACTCCAAGATGGAGAAAATGCTAAGAGAGCTTGAATGAATGACTTCCAACCCCAAATGAGAGAATAGAAGGGGCTTTTGATGCATGCAAGGGTGACAAAGAGCTGTTACATCCAAAATCTAACTGCTATGACATGTGTTGAGAGAGTCAAGATTCTAGATTCCCTATTTCAAACTCAAAAAATCACCAGGATGCTAGTGTGTTGCGCAGACGTCCGTGCATTGTGCAGGCGTCCAAAGCTTAGATTTTTGGGAAATGTGTCATTAGGATTTTGTTGCTCCACCATAGGTCCACATGGAGTTATAATCATGAAATTATGACTCATGGGATTTTTTTCATTAATGCTCTAAGGTGTCATAAATGTTAGGAAAAAGTGCAAAAACATGGAATTTCCCTTAGGTGCAATTTTGTGATATTACATTTTGCCCCCACTTTAGTTGGCTTGATTTTGGAAAAAAATCAACCTCACTAAAGAAGAGAAGAAATTTTTTACCTAGATTTTGAATTTTACGGATTTTCATGCTAAAAAAGAAGGGACTTTAGAGGCCACCGAAGTTGAGCCAACCAGTACCGAAGGTGCCCCCAGTAACTGAGCTCAATAAATAGTGAAAAAATGGGTGTGGAAAATCATTCAAGACTTTAACCTGCAAAACTCAAATTTTGGGTCAGCCTCGAAAATCAGAAGAAGCTACAATGACGAGAAGAATGATCAAGAAAAAGTAGTTGATTCAGAAGAAAAATATGATCAAGAGGTGACTATATGCCCCCTCATGAGTTTCCCCCTAGCTTGTTGGGGTAAATTCAAGAGAAAATAGGAAGTGCTTAGAAAAATGGGCCATGGGGGGCCTATATATACCTAGATGGGCCCCTAGAAGGTTCATTTTCACTATTCACTACAAGAAAATTGTTTACTTTTGTGAGATAAAAGTCAAAAAATTGCCAAGCAAGAGGGAGTATGAGGTGCCTAGATTGGAGTAGCTGCATGATGACATCGTTGAGGGTCACGAGGTTGACCAAGCAAGCTGCTAAACCTCATTTTTTATGAATTTGAGCTTATTTTTAGTATTTTATAACTTGGCAAGGTGCACATGTCTTTTTTGGGCGCTTGCATCCAAAATGCATGGTATTGTCTTCATTTTGCATTCACGTACCTAATTTGCACTAGTGTCTTGAGGATGCGCTGAAATCCTCAAGGCGTCCATGGCAGATAGGGATGCATGCATGATATGAAGACATTTACACGACACACATAGGTCTTAATTTTTTTTTCTTTTATAGTGAAACTCAATGTTTTGACTGAATTTTTTTCACTTTTTCAAGAGTATCCAAAGATTAGTGAGCATCCACGAGGGAGATTATTTTGACTCGTTCATGAGCAAAGGGACCATCTTTTAAAGGATGAGATCACACACCTGGAGTGGGTCAGTCTCTAACATGTGCTCACCATGCCAGAGATGTGCTATCATGAGTGGATGCTCACAACATTGATGGAGCAGTGGGATGCCACGATGACATATTTTTAGTTGCCTACTGGGGAGATGGCCATCATGCTTGAGGATGTCTATCAAATCCTTGGACTACCGATCTATGGATGGTGGGTGGCCCTAGATGATACCAAATCGGCATGAGCACGAACCAAGGGAGTCCTCTACTACTCAGGAGAGACAGATGGTGGCGATGGCATGAGCCACATTTATACGCACTGGTACAACCAGGTGAGGACCACTGCATCGTTGCTACATCAAGTGATGGTTGTGATCATTTCTTTTCAGATCATGATAGATGGGCAAGGCTCACACCTACATGAGGGCCTTCTCCACATGATCAGAAAGATGGTTGAGCATAGGATAATTTTTTCTTGGGGTCGTAGTATGCTAGTGCACCTCTACTAGGAGCTAGGCCAATACATTCACTATGAGTAGTGTAGCCTCACTACATGCACACTTTTGTAGGTGAGGGCCTTTTCCCACATCATGTGCACTAGGCCAGTTAGTTTTCCATAGTGATGACCATAATGCATCCCAATGGCCCATTGGTATGACATGAAAGGCTAGTGGAGGTTTGACGATTTATAGTTTTGGTGGCAACAGTTCGATATGCTTACTGTAGAGGGGGTCAGATGGAGACCCTACCAATTTTTTAGATGGGTTGATGATAGCAGGTTCTTGAGAAACCTATAGTGGGACCATTTTTTAGTAGGTCACTGTGATTATATCATAGTGCCATTTTACTAGAGTCAGTTCATGCGACAACATGGCCGTGTATTGACGATTCCATAGGATGTGCCCACATATACTAGAGCCTATAAGAGCACAATGATACCTGGGGATCGCCCCTGCCCCACCATCACCAATTTTTTTCCTTTTGATGATTATGAGCCCAACCATGATCTAACATGTATAGCACTGATAAATAATGTTGGGGTTGTTTTAGATTTCACACGGTGGTGGGAGAGGCATCATCCTCCTCTTGTGTTTGGTGAGGGTGCCCCTAGGGGGAATCTTGGCCTATAAGAGGACTTGCCACCCTTGCCCCCATAGGGAAGATAAAGAGGATGAAAGTAGGTTGGTGAGGAGGAGGAGGAGAGATTGTAGGAGGAGTGGACACCTCAGAGGCCAAGGTGGCGGAGGAGATCAGATCCCCTAGTAGCTACCCCTATCTTGTTGGCACCACTAGCTCCTCCTGTTACAGTAGCGATGACCTTGGCATCATCGGGAGCATCTATCGATGTCAGTGGCATGGGTCCTAGTGTGGCTCCTCACCCTAACCTAACATGGAAGCTAGGGGACCTAGGTATATCAAGCATGTTTCTTATATTTTTGTATTTCTAGTTTCTTTTATTTATGGTTATATATATGCCGTGTGATACTGATTTCTATTTTTCTTTTATGGTTGTAGATGATGTACAGGGATGGACTAGGCTGATAGCTCAGTGTATTTCAGAGGTGGCCCCTGACGTGCTTTTTTAGGGGATGGTTCTTGAGGCTTACAGACTAGTGTCTATGGGGCAACATGCCCACATTTTTGGGTTGGTAGCGTGTTTGAGGACTGCTTATGAGGAGTGCAGGGTAGAGATTGTACAGCTAACTATGAAGGTGACCACTATTTGGGGTTAGTGTGACCAACTGTTAGGGGAGCTACGAATGGTGCTTGCAAAGTGAAACATGACAGTGATGAGGGTTAATGCCACTGAGTAGGTGCGTGATTCCCTTTAGAGCCGTATTGTTGACCTCGACAGGTAGCCGACAACTATGATCCTAGTAGATTCTTAGTAGCTGCAGAAGGAGTTGACTCAGGCACAAATGACTATATGCTCACTACAGGGAGAGATCATAGGGATGCGGGTAGCTATGTTCACATCATGCTTGCATCGATCCCAATGCATGTCCATCATGCAACTTCCCCCTAGACCACAACAACAGTAGCTAGAGCTAGAGGGCTCCAGGAGCCACGTGCCACAGCCTTAGGGCTTCCTTATTTTGTACATCAATTTTATAGCGATGCATATATATAGTTGTTTTTAGATCATTTGTATAGACATATATTCAGAAGCCAATCATTTTTACAACAGTGGCCCAATACATGTATAGGAAATTTGATACACACACACAGACACATACATATATACACACTAGTTTTGTCATCATGGCATTGTAAATTTTGATTTGTATGCTTCTTTACTTTGATGTATGTTGATGCTATGGATGTTGTATGTTCATATGGATGTATGTTTACATTAGATGCTAATATGATTTAATGAATACACATGGTTGTATGTTAATAAAATACAATGATGATCTAATTTCCTTAAAAATATGTAATGTGATGTATGGATACATAACATAGCTAGACACATGTATGTATGTTGTTCACACAGACACATATGGTCACATCTTAACACAATTTTTTTCATAATGTGTTAATGAATAATGTCAATATATGTAGTGCTACTACCCTTAAAAGAGAGAACACCACATGTATGATACATTGGACACTACACATAGTATCAACAAAGATGCATCACATTAACAAGCTCTTTTAGAGGTATTCCATCTATAGATGATAATTCTTAGGCACCCAAACCATACATAAAAAAATAAATGTAAGGGCCTAACCAATTAGGACTGAACTTCCCTCTATAATCGGGTGGCACATTTACATTTCTCTAATTCTCATAAAGAACTAGGTCTCTGAGCTTAAAGGTCATAGGAAGCACATTTTGATTATATTGTCTTGACATCAATCGTTAATAATATTTAAGATGATCGAGGGCCTATAATCGACACTCATCAAGCATCTCTAGTTGATGCAAATGATTAGCTTGGTAAGTTTCATCATTAACTAACCCTTTAAGGGAAAACTGTAAAGACATAATCTCCAACTCTAAAGGCATGATTGGTTTGGTAGCATACACAAGGTTGTAAGGTGTTGTTCCCATGACCATACAAACACTTGTGTGATAGGTCCACAAGGCATGCGTGAATTGAATATGCCAATCCTTACCATGCTTATTAACTGTCTTATGAAGAATAAGCTCAAGAGCCTCTTTAGATGCTTCTACTTGGCCATTAAATTATGGATAGTACAACATAGAAAACCTATGTTGGATATGAAATTTCTCTAAGAACTACATTACTTCCTTGTTCTTGAATGGTGTACCATTATGAGAAACAAGTGTAGCAGGCAATCCAAAACAAGAAACAATGTTTTTCTTAAGAAAGCTATAGATAGCTTCAACTTTTGTGGATCGGAGTGGAATAGCCTCAACCCATTTCATGAAGTAATACATAGCGGTAATAATAAAGGTATGTCCCTTAGAAGAAGAAGGTGATATTTTTCCAATAATATCCAACCCCCACTTTGCAAACGACCAGGGAGAAGTTTGATTTTGTAACTCTTGGGTAGGTGCATGAATAAGATGATTGTGTTGTTGACATTGAAGGCAATTTTTAAATAAAATCGAAAGAATCTTGTTCCATCATTTTCTAATAGTATCCCATGTGTACCAATCTTCTTGCTAGCAATCTACCACCAAAATGTCCATCCACGGAGCCTGAACAAGATTCTTTAAGGGTAAGGAGTATTTATGCTTTAGTGAGACATCTAAGAAGCAAGCTATTATAGGAGTTTTGATAGAGACCACCAGATAAAATGACATAACATGTTGAAAGCTTCTGTACATGAGTGTGATCACTTTTTGTCACATTGTCGGGAAAGTTTCCAGTCTTCAAGTAGTTATAGATACTAGAGAACCATTCCCTTGAGTCTATGCGAGAACGCACAAGGGACTCAAATTCAGGTTGCTTAGAGACTGTAGGGGTTCGTAGGACCTGAACCACAAAGTAGTATTCTTTCATATCCTCTTCTGAAGGTACCAAGGAAGTAGTGCTTGCCATGGCATCAACATGTCTTTATTCCCTCCTAGGGACACTGTCTATTGTAAAAGAGGAGAATAAATTAAGCAAGGACAAAGAAAGGTCTCAATATCGAGACAACTTACTTTGCTTAGCTTGATAGGTTCTCGTAATTTGGTTCACAACGAGCTCAAAATTTCCTAGTATACTTAGATGCTTGATTTTTAATGCAACCACGACATGTAAACCAAAAATAAGAGCTTCGTACTCAATGATGTTATTGTTGCAAGGAAATTCTAATCGAAAGGGTAGAGGGTTTTCTTTACCTTTGAGGGATATTAAGTGCACACCCACTCTGGAACTAGTCTAACACCTCAATCCATCAAAATACATTTTCCATTCAAAGTCAAAATTAACCATGAAAATCTTCTCATCAGGGAATAAATCTAACCCCGAGAAGGAATGAGATGAGGGAGTTTCTGCCAATTGATCGACAACCACTTGACCCTTTATTTACTTATGAGTAATGAACTTAATGTCAAACTCAGAGAGCAACATGACCCATTTTGCTAATCTCCCAGCAAGCTCAACACTAGAGAATAGATGCCTTAAGAGATCCATTTTTACTATGACATGTGTTTCGGCATGGAGAAGATAGTGTCTTAATTTTTGTGTAGCAAAGACAAGATCAAGGAATTGTTTCTCCATGGAGGAATAATGGGTTTCATAATTGAAAAGTACGTGGCTAATGTAGTAGACCACTCTCTTTCCCTGCATCATCATATTGTGCCAAAAAAGCTGCTAAGGCATATGGTGACGTGGCAAGGTAAAGCTAAAAGGGTCTATCTTGCATAGCTAACATTAATACAAGAGGATTGGCCAAATAGGCTTTGATCGAATCGGAAGCTTTCTAGCACTCCTTATCCCATACAAAGCAAACATCTTTTTTCAATAAATGGGTGAAAGGAAGGGTACAATCAACTAATTGAGATATAAATCTACAAATTTCCTGAATCTTCCCTTGCAAACTTTGTAACAGTAATATTTCTAGGTGGAGGCATGTTAACAATGGCATCAATTTTTTTTGTGTCAACCTCAATTCCATGATGAGAAAATATGAACCCAAAAATATTACCAACATCTATGCCAAAAACACACTTGTGGGGATTAAGTCTCATCCTATAGAGTTTAAGCCTTTTGAAGAGAAGGTGAAGTTTTTTCACATGATCTTGGTGGGTTATTGATTTTTCCAAGATGTCGTCAACATAGTCTTCTAAGATCTTATGAATACAATCATGAAATATCAGGGTCATCACCTATTGGTAAGTTTCTCTCGTGTTCTTTAACCCAAAGGTCATGACCACATAACAAAAATTACCCCAAGGGGTAGTGAAGGATGTCTTGTATTGATCCTCTAGGTTAATATGGATTTGATTGTAACCCGAGAAGCCATCCATAAAAGATAATAATGCATGGCCTGTAGTTGAATCCACAATCATATCTATGTTAAGAAATGAAAAATCATCCCCAAGAGAGGCCTTGTCAAGATCTCGAAATTCAATACATATGCGAATACGACCATTAGGCTTACTGACATCAATTCAAAATCCACAAGGAGTAGTCAATCAGATGGATAACACTTGCTTTCAACAACTTTTTTATCTTAGTCTTGACCATCAATTCCACCCTAGGATTGATCTTTTTTATTTTTTACTTAAATGGCTTGGCATCAGGACATAGGACGATATTATGAACTACTATAGACTCATCAATACCAGGCATATCCTTGTACATCCAAGTGAAGATATAAGGATGAGAGAGTAGGAGATTAGAATGTTCATATGATTCTTCTGAAGAGAGACACTTCCCAATCTTGATTACTTTTTCTGAGGACTTAGGATCCATAGAGACTTCAGTAGTATCTCCTTTAAGGAGATAAATACGACCCTCAAGATGAGATATCATAACATCATTAGTAATGTTAGTTAGAGGGTCTTCCTCTTCAATACTCAATATGAACTCCCCAAAGTATGACTATTTATGTAGGCGATACGAGAATTGTCTCTTGTGATGAAAAGAAGGCAGTCGAGAGTAGGCACCTAGGAATTCCTCTAGTGTTTCATCCAAAGAGAATATTTCTAAAGGGATATTTTCGGCCTGCTCCTCCTCTATCAATTTAGGATGAACCAAGCTCAATGGCTCAGTGGAAATCATGTTAACACTCCACCAAGGTTTTTTCTTAGACTATTCAATAGTGCATCCCAAACCCATATAGCAATGCCATGGCTCAAATTGGATAGGGACTTGGATTCCTTGTTTGATATGCCCTATGCCCTTCTACCCATAACCATATCGAGATACAAGTTCATACCCAAACCCATATTAAGTTTGTAAAATTTTGGGAGGTGGCAGCTCTACATAGAGTGTTTTATTCCACCAGTGGATATTGAATGTCTCTAAGGGAGTGCTCCCACCTTCTTTACTAGGTTCACAAACATTAACCTCCTTTGCAAGAGAGGGATTTCTCTCCTCAACAGAGGAAGGAGTGATCTCTTGGATAGGGTCGCACTTCTCTTCCCCAACAAGAGTGTCATCCATATTTGTGCCATAAGTACCTAGAAATTGTATGCAAGAGGGGCTCACCTTATATTCTATGATAAAGAATTTAGAGAATTCCAAGGAGCCCTAATCATCAACAAGGAAGGCATTCGATTGAGAGGAAGGAGGAGAGGATGAGGGAGACTTAGGCTCTTCTACTTTAGGTGGTTCATCTCTAACAACACTCACATTTGGGGTGACCTACTCAAAGGTTATTGATGAGGAACATGCCATAGAATCAAAAATTAAGGATGGGATACAACTCTTGAGAGTAGATATGACTGAAGCATGACTAACAACCACTAGCTCACAAAGGTGAACAACTTCTAGATCCACTTTAATCATAACCACCCAATTATTTGTGAATTTTTTTTAGGGAATGGTGTAAAGTAGAGGTCACAACACACATAGCATGAATCCAGGGTCTTCCCAAGAGAATATTGTATGGTAATGGGCTAGGAATCACATAAACCAATGTAGGTAAGGTAATGGGACCTAGCTGCAAAGGTAGTATTATTATACCTAGAGCTTGACAACCAACATTATCAAACCCGTGAATACACAGAGAAGAAGCCACTAAAGAGGATGAATCAACCTTAATCTTAGGTAATATGTCGATACCACAAATGTTGAGAGTAGAACTAGTGTCAATGACAATATTCCTATTACCGATATTATTAACAATAATTATAATCATCAAGGGATTCACTTGCTTTTGCACATCCGGAGGCGAGAGTTGTTGTGGATGAAACATAATATTCGATGAATCTGCTTGAATATGGGCCAACAACGTATTGACATCCATAGGCCTGGTAGAGGCAAGCAAGATAATATTTTACAAAGATTCTTGAAGCATCTCTTGGTAAACCAGAGTGGTCTGAAGAAATTCCCAAAGTGAGATATTAGCCGGAGTAACACAAAGTTGCTCGACAAGATCATAATCAGTTGGTGCTTTGATCATAGGTTTAGGTGCTGAAGTAAGACCTGGTTGAGAAGGTGGTAAAGAAGTAGGAACTTGAGTGGGTTGTGATGTAGGAACACAAGGTTGTTGATCCAAGTTCTATTTATTTCTCATTATATTTTATGTGTGCCCAACAACATTATAGGAAGTGGAGTCCCTAGCTTTAAAAATAATTGAATATAAGTATGATGAATCACAATGACATGAGATCCCATAGATTGAATAATTTTTCCTAGAGGATGAGTCAGCCAAAGTCACGTAAATGAAGGGTTTCTTAGGGATCAAAGGAGCCACAGAGACCACAACCACATTTACTGACTCCTCATCTTGTGGAGAGAAATTTTGTTTAGAAGATTTGTAGACAGGGGAGAGCACTTCCAAGAAGCCACCTAGAGTGTCTTCCGACATATCAAAATATTCCTCAGAAAAGGGTTTGTCATAAACATGCAACATCATGAAAATAGATCTGATGTGTTCACGTCTGGTTCACCAAAATGAGATATAAGAGGGATTCATTGCTCATGGGTCTCTTCGTTCTCAAGAGATCATCAGTGAATGAACTACCCTTATACACCTTACGGTAAGCAAGTTAACAAAACAATAAAGAAATATACCCAAGTTATGTTTCAGAGAAAACCACTTTGGATCTTGAGAGAGTGAAGCTCCAAGATTCCTGCCTTAGATGTGTGAGCTCTCAGCCAAAAGATGTAAGCATAGATTTAGGATGCCAGTGCAGTGCACTATTGTCTAAAAGACACGCTGAAATCCTAAGCAACAAAGGGCTCAGGAGCTCAAGTGGGTGGAACCAGGTTTTACTTTTAAGCTCGAACCTAAGAAGTATTAAACTAAATAACCAAACAAGAAGCCAAAAGCTAGAACAAACACAAGAAGACTTGGAGAAAGCTCACCTTTTACTAGATGTTTAGATCTTCACTCCAAGCTTCGCTTCACAATATACACACAAAAGGATGAGGGGAAAAGGTTGGGGCTGTATAGGGGTCTGCCTCAGTCATACCCTCGTTTTGGTGTTCCCACTTCCATGGAAAACCAAGTTGGGAAGGAGTGCAAACAAAGTAAACAAAGAATGTGGTGAAAGAAAATCCCACTTTAGGAGTAGAAACCACACCACGAAGTAGTAAATAAAAAAGTGGGAAATAAAAGTGAGAGAGAGAGAGAGCATTACCCATGTGCCTAGACCCTCTCCAAAGCACACAGACACACCATTGAGTGCTTGCTTGAGATCTATTGCTGTTGGAAGGACCTCAGTCTGACATGGTTTCACTTGCGAGAATGCTGCTATCAAGGATAATGAGAACTCCAAGATGGAGAAAATGTTAAGAGAGCTTGAATAAATGACTTCCAACCCTATATGAGAGAAAAGAAGGGGTTATTGATGTATGGAAGGGTGAAAAAGAGCCATTACATCTAAAATCTAACTGCTAGGACACGTGTTGAGAGAGTCAAGATTTTAGATTCCCTATTTCAAACTCACAAAACCACCAGGATTCTAGTGTGCCACACAAGCATCCATGCGTCCAAAGCCTAGATTTTTGGGAAACATGTCATCAGGCTTCTGTTGCTCCATGAAAAGTCTGCATGGAGTCATAATCACAAAATTTTTAGTCATGGTATTTTCATCATTAATGCTCTAAGGTGTCATAAATGCTCAGCAAAAGTTCAAAAATGTGGAATTTCCCTTAGGTGCAATTCCATGACATTACAGGAGGTAAACGATACAACAAACAACATAAAAACTAAATATTCTTGGGATAGTTTGGATACATGGAGTCATTGAAGTTATCTCGATTAAGAGTTTCAATGTGAAGTGGATGATGAGGCTAAAGTGGATGGATCAACATAAGATGAAGAGGATGAAACCTCATGATTATTGGGTACTTGATTGGAATTTTTTCCATATTTTTGCAATATTAAAAGGGTTATGATCCCCAAAAATAGTGACTTTAGTACCATTGTAAGGGATTTTTAGACATTGATGATATGTAGATGGTACAACATGCAAAACATGTATGTATGGATGGAAAAGAAGGATGTTATATGGGAGATCAAGGCCCAAGACTTAAAAAATGGTTTCTCCTATAGTGGAACCAATTTGGATGGGGAATTTTATTATTCCTTTAGATTCACACTCAACATCATCATAGGCTTTTATAACAATACATTTTTGGGAGTCAATGATACCATCAAAGTATCCTAATTATGTTACCAATTATAGGGTACAATTTTTTTATCTTTCTCCACCATCTAGATAACCCCAAAAGGACTAATTCTAGCACAAAGCACAATGGATGTCCCCCCTATAGGAGAGAAAATAGGGAAGGTCATGTGACCCGCCAAAAACTATGAAGTAATGAACTCCATGTGAGGAAATACTTCATCCCAAAACTGAGATGAGAAGAGAAACCATGAAACCTCCTCTAAAAATGATGTCTATAGTGTTGGTAGATTCTTGACACTAAATGCTAAATATTATCCATGAACGCTAATTAAAATTTCTCCCCTTGGGAAGAAGCAACACCATAAATGTGTGCAAGATGACTTTCCATTTGAGATATGAATATGCAAGAAGTATGATGAATGTATCTAAATGATGTATATGATCCAAAATCTAAAATGATGCCAATGATGCTCAAATATATCCAGGACAATTCTAATGTATAAAAAATGTTGATAAGATGGATCAAGTACCATAAGTGATTCTATAGCAGGGACAATGAATATATGGTTATGTTTGGACTGACATGAATTTGATACTATTGTAGATGATAATAACTCATGAATTTTTACATAATTTTCATGATAGAAGTTGATGTGGGATAGGGACGAGCAATATTAAAAGATTGAAATGATGATACAACTTTATCAAAGCTATCATCAAATAAAAGACAAATTTCCTCAACGGTGTCATCCAAATATGCAAGGTGGGATTATACAAACAAAGATATGATGTCTGGTAGACATGCATCCCAATGTGGTGGATTCATAATGATGATAGCAATAACCTAATGCAAATAATCATTAGAACTCATGAATGAGTCATCACCAAATTTAGATGTAGCAATAAGTGATATGGGAGATGAGATATCAATGCAATTCATCAGACTACATTTTTCATCCCCAAATGATGATGTCTCACTAGGTCTTTGAGTGAGACTGGATGAGGTTTCTGCATATGTTGGTGTAGTGTAAAAAAATGTGGTTGGTGACATTTTCACAATTGTTTGGGGCCTTCTTGCTAAATTGAACTTAATAATGCCTTGATTTAGTGTTGTAATGTGGTTGACACATTCACATTAGGTCTTTGGCCCTTGTGAGATAATGGATTTAAATGGTAACTTTATAAAGTGTTGTGAAGTATTGTAACACACTTTCACACTTTTCTAAGGTTTTATTAATTAACCAAATCTAATAAACCTCTTTTTAAATCTTAATCATGCCTTTTTTGGAGTGTTGTAAAGTGTTGCAACACACTTTCACACTTTTCTAGGCTTGTCATTAGTAATTGGGATTTCTTATGCTTTAATTGGCCCTATTTTTCATCCACAAGCCTCATTTAATGCATCTTTTTGAGGATAATCCCAACACTAATCATTATCCAATCATAATTCAGGTGTTTCAGGCTTGAATGGCCCAGATTTAATGATTTGGGACCCATTCACCACCTTGGGAAAATGAGTCCCACCTAGATATTTTAGTCCCAAACTTGATTTCACACATTTCTAAGCATTTTTAAAAATGGTCCCAAAAATTAGGCCTAGTGGGACTCATTTTCCAACTTGAGCAAATAAGTCTCGTGTGGCCCAAAATCAAAATTAATTCAAATTTTTGACAGGATTTTATTCTCCTAGATCCAATGTCAGCTTGTAGTGTTGTAATTTTGGGAATTCTTCCATAATTGAGTACAAATAGAAGGATCTTTCACTCATTTTCATCCTAACAAGCAATCAAGTGATCCTTATAGCAAATTGAGTTCACAAGAGCATTCAAGAGTATTCAATAGCATTGAAGAGTATTCAAGGGAAAATTATCAAGTATTCTAAAGAATTGTTTAAGCATCAATCATCATGTCAAACAATTCATGCATCATGTTTATTTTTGAGCTAACAATTGTGATGTAGGGTTTATGATTCAAGCAAGTGTTAAATTTAAGATCTATCACCTTCAAGCAAGACGCAAGATCTACATTGATTAGAGCCATTTCATACATGTTTGCAACATCCTATTGATAGAGTTTGGTGAGTTGCAATATTTTCATTTGTTCATTCAACATTATCCATTCTTATTTGATTTCATTTCAAGGATTGATTTCCAAAATGGGATTTGACAAAGGTAAACCCCTATCCACTAACCCAACAAAATTTTCCCCTCTCCTTTATGTGTGATTTGTAGGTCTAGGTTGCAGATTTCCTAAGGAGAAAGATTGGAGAAATGTTATCAAGTCATTAAAATTTGTCAAATTTGTCATCCAACCTTGGAGAACATTGGAGAACACTTATAGGTTAATTTACAGAGATTCAGATCTGGAAACTTGTAGAGGCAGATTAAGTAGACTGAAGAGAATGGATTCAGACCTTGAAATTCATGAATACCCAAATTGGAATCATTCACCACAAGTGGCGGATGAGTCCCATTGTAGGTGTTTTTCAAATTTTTTTGTAGAATCAAATACCCTTTTGTCTAAAGCTTGCTCTTGTGCAAAAATACAGAACTAGGACTCATTCACCTAGAATGAAAAATGAGTCCCACTAGGTCAATTTGTTTGAATTTCTAGCATTTTAGGACTCCTTACAGTCATCTTCAAGTTTCAAGGTGCACACATTTCATCTTATAGTTTGTTATTCTATTTTATATGCATTTCTAGGTCATTTAATTCAAGTTTGCATCATATTAAGATTTTATATTTCATCCTACATTTCATTATCTTTTCCAAGTCTAAAATTGATGGTGAACCCCTCATTAGTTTATAATCAACCCCTAGGATAGTCCCTTAGTAGATCTCTTACCTTTATTTCACTCTTGGGTTGAGATCTCTAGGGCATCCTTCAATGTTAGTTGGAGAAAAGTGATGTTCTATGTCCAAAACCATATATCATCCATTTTTCAACTAATCATTTTGGCGAACCTACATTTAGAATACTTTCTTTTCTGATTTGGAGTCCATTATCCTAGATCTAGCTTACATTAACTTTGCATTAGGGTTTGCATTAGTTAATTGGCATCTAGGGTTTCTAAAATTTTGCATTAGTGAAAGTGCATATAGGTTGCATTTTTTGCATCTCAAAACATTGAACATCATCTAAAAACCACACTTGTACTTAGGTTATAGGTAATACAACATAAAAAGAATAAAAATCACTTAAAAATATCTGAAAATTTTGAAAAAAATCCCTATTAGGACTCATTCGCCACCTTGGGAAAATCAGTCCTAATGTACATCTAAAAATTCCTTTTACAACATTAAAAACCTTGTTTCTGCACTTCTGTTTGCTACCATTAGTTAGCTATTTGAGTTGGCAGAGTTTCTGTTACATGCATTTCACTAAATCTAGCTTAAATTGGTCCATTTCATGCATTGGTTCATTTGAAATTTTCATTTTAATTTTTAGGCCATTGCATAATGTAGTCAGTAAATTACCTTGTTTGAAATCTAAAAATCACATTTCATTCTAGGACTTTACATTGCATATTAAGTTTGCAAAGATTATTGTCCAAAAATGTTAGTTTCGGTCTTTTCCAAGTTTGCAAAGAAAAATTTAGTCATTCATTCAATGCATTCCCTAGTTATGAGAGTCTCTTAGTGCAAGAGAGTAAAAATGTTGACGCTTTCCTTAAACCTATATCCCCTCTCATCTCTCCTATTTGTGGGAATGATGTGATAGAAGAAGATGAAAATTTAAACAATCCTAATGATCATAGTTGCTCTTCCCCTAATACCTCTCCTACATGTGACGAAGGTATTTTGGTATTAGAAGATGCACTCATTGAGAATCATGACATTGTTGCAAGATGTCTTCTATAAAATCTCCTACAATGGAATATATTCACAAGATAATGACATCATAGACACATTTCTAAACATCATCTTACTTTGCCTCCATTATCCCTTTGCTTGTGGGAATTATTTAGTGGAAGAGAATGAGATTGTAAATGATGAGGATGATAGATTGGTGTTAGATGATCAAATCTTTAAAGTCTATAACAATCCTCTTTATGATCCTTCCCCTACCTATCCTATTTTGGAGGACATTATGGGACAAAGGAATGAATTCATAAATGATCATGATAATCATACTTGTTCTTCTCCTAGTATCTCTCATAGCTATGAAGAAGATACTTTGATGATAGAAAATACAATAGATGAAGGTCATGCTAATCTTATTTGTCCCTCTTCACCTAAGGAAACCCTTATTGAGCAAGACAATTCAACCATTGATCATTCCCCTACTTGTGATGAAGTCATTTTAGAAGAACCTACCTTTGGATGTCATGAATATTTAGTTTGTAGTTATCCTAAAAAATCTCCTCCTAGGGAGGATATCATGGTGGTAGAAAATATGAACATTGACACATGTAATGGGGCTTCGTTAGATGAAGATGATGATATGAAATTAGAATCCTCTTCACTAAGAGATCATGCAAATAAGCACAAGATTTTTGAGGTTATGATGACACAAATTGGATCCCATTTAATTAGTGAGCTTCCTAAGTCACCTCCCATTAGTGATTCACATAAGAAAATAAGAGATTTCTTGAAATCTAGGATGCAATTTAATAATGTTTTGCAGCAACCAAGATATAATGTAATTTCTCAAATATGTAGGAAACCAAAAATTTCTCTTGCAACATCACCATTTCCTCAACTTATTGTGCCTAGTGTTGAAGACCTTAAAAAAGAATCCTGCTAATATATTCGAATGAAAAATCATTCAACTATCACCTACATACAAGTGTCTATTTCAAGAAATATTTAAAATCAAGCAAGAGGAGATCCAATCTTATATGAAATTGAATAATATAACACCTTCCTTTGATCGTATGCAAGTCACATAGTTAGAAATCACATTCCCTAAACATGAATTACCCCCACCTGAAACTCAAAACAAGAATGAGGCCTTGATGATAAAGGTGATCATTAATGAAACTGCAGTTAGGTACACTCTCATAGACAATGGAACAAAAATTAATGTTTGTAGCATTGACCTCCTAGAAAAAATTGGCATGGAAAAGAGGCTTATCCAACTTAACGATGTTCATATTCATGGCTTTGAAAATGTTAATGGGCAACCACTAGGAATAATCACATTAATTATTGAGGTCAGACCTATAGTGTTTCCTACCCCTATCCATATCATGCCAGGACCCCTTTCATACAATCTTCTCCTAGGGAGACCATGGATTCATGCTATGAAAGGATTCCCATCTACCCTTCACTGCGCAATGAAATTTGAATACAACAAAAAGGTATACATGGTTGAAGTAGATGAATAAAGCTATGAATCATATGATCACAACACTTCCAACTCCCCTAATACTTTCATTCCAAGATCAAAGGTTGAACGTATACAAGTTTATGCCAATCCTTCACCTACAAAAAATATCTTGAGCGATAATTGAGGGTCGTTAGATTTTAAACCTCGTTTCAATAAAGAATCCAAAATATCACCTCAAAGGTCCAAAGAGTAATATACAAATGATGTATTTTTAGACACAAGTTCTAATGACAATTGGGGTTTCACACCTTCCTTTATAAGGGAGTGAAAAATATCACATTCTAAACCAAAACAACCTTGTGTCTCATTAGCTCAACTTGGTTCTACAAAATTACCCATGGTGGTGATGGGGGCTATGTAACTCCCATCCCTCATGAGGGGATGATGCATAAATTTAAAAAGGATGTGTTCTCATGAAGAAACCAATCCTTCTTAGAAGCATAAACCCCCTTCATCTGAATTGAAATATTGTTATGGTATTGGATACAATCTCCCTCCTACACATGGATACAATGAAAACATGAAGCAAACAAATATACCATACTCTTTCAAGAAAGATCTAGATTTACCTCCCTTATCTCCATTTTCATCTAAAGCCTTATCATTTAGTATGTGTATGACATCTTGCACGAATAAAGGAGCATATTCTACTATTGAGCAAGAGTATTTTGTTGAGACTCCTCCAAGAACATGAAATAAATTATATTACAAGAATTCATTTTGTGCATATCACAGAGTTCATGGTCATTCTACTAACAAATATAAGGCTTTAAGAAACAATATACAACATATTAGGGACTATGGTGCTCTTTCTTGGAAGAATGAAGAAGATCATATCCCTTGTTAAAATTTTTGTTGTCATTGATGTCACCATGATATATGAGTTGCAACTGAGTCACGTCAATCCGGTATTCTGAACTGGTAATACAGGACTAGCCTCCAGTATTTTGCTCCGGAATCCTCTCCGGTAAATAGTTGCCACTTCAATTTTTGGGAAACAGTCTATGACTGGGAAATGCATACATGGATAGGAACTTGTAAGAAAAGTTGTTCATGGTCATCTTTGGTATCAATTTTTCTTGTATACAATTTTTCTATTAGGTCTACTGCTGGCCAACCTATCATACAACAGAAGTTGTAATGGATTAAATTTTGTTTGTATAATCCATGCTAACAATTATAGCATGCCACACTTTTGAAATGTTGCTAAGAAGTTTGTCAAGCCGACCCGATTGTTATCCTTGACAATTATATATATATATATAAGATGTTTTTGTAGAGTTGAAGAGTGATATGTGTATTGGATTGAGTGAATATTAGTAGACTACATATGGGAGTGAAAAAGGTGAAGTGTCATCTGCTGGCATGCAAATTCATCTGAATTACAAAGGAACTAAATTTTCACTTGAGGTGTACTTCTATCAGTTCAATTGTGGTGGTTAGCCATTTTTGTTACTTTATTTTTGTAGGCAGTGAGCCTCCCATTTTAGACAGTGAGTCTTGGTAGTGAGCCACCCTTTTTGTAATATCTTATAACCAGTTATACTATATTGTGAGTTAATCTTCACCATGTTTTTTCCCACTCTGGGTTTTCCACATAAAAATTCTGGTGTCTCTTTTGTTTTGTGTTTCATGTTCTATTGATGATTCTGCTTATCTTAATTATCATATGCTTTGGATTGATTGGATGATACTTGTTCAAAAGTTTACGAATATACTGATTCAATCCCTCTCTTAGTATATTGAATATTTAACTGTGATTGAGGATTTTTTTGCAAGGATCAGGATTAGATTAGCATACATATACACACAATAGAAATAAAACCTACAATGACAATAGAATGCATAGGAAAATAAAGAAGGAAAACATGAACTAAAAAGAAATGAGCTCACCAAACCCTTCCTCCTCCATGGCTGACTTCCATTGCACCTTCTAGCTTGCTGTGATGATGAGTGTTCCCTTAGATTGTGATGAGAAAACTCTACTATATGGCCTAGGCCTAAGAAAAGTTTTGAAGGATTTACTATAAACTATGCAATAGAAATTAAATTCTAAAAGCTAAAATGATAACTCTAGAGTTTAAGAGAATGCAAGAGAGATTAATATTAAGCAAAATAAAAATTCAAGAGATCAAGAGGTGTCAAAATGAGAAAAAAATTGACATTTTATAGAAAATGCAATTTTGGATGGACGGACGAGATGAGAGATTGAGAAATGCCCTAGAATCAATGGTAAAGATTCAAAAATGGCAACTCTCAATTAGGGTTAGGTTAAGGTTTCCAAATGAGTGGGCAAGATTTAATTTAAAAAATTAAATCAAGGATGGAGAATAAATGTGGCAGTGAGATGAAAATTAGTAAAAATCAAGAAGATGAGATTTAGAAAATTTGTAATTTTAGCAATTACTTGATTTGTAGAAGAATATTACCATTTTGAATTAAAATTAATTCAAAATATGGATTTAGTGAGATAGCAAATAATTGATTTTAAGATTATATACTAAAAGAAGAAACAGTTAACCATGTGAAGCCATTTTTAAATAAATTATTTTATTTAAAATGAGGGAAATGTCAAATAAGACAATTAAATAATTAGAAATAATTATTTAATTTAGAAGAGGTGATTGATTAATTAAATAAATTAATAAATCTATTTAATAAAAGAGGATTTGAGAATTAGTGACATTAAATAAATAAATTAAAATATATTTATTTAATAATCAAGAGGACATAAATGATAAAGATTAATTAAATAAATTGAGAACTTTATTTAATTATGAGAAGACTTTAGATAATTAGTGACACATTAAATAAATAAATAATATCTATTTATTTAATAATCATGGAGAATAAAAAGATATAAATTAATTAAATAATTATGAATTATTTAATTAATAGTCGAAAGTGAGTTAGAAATATAATTAAAATGTCATAATTATGCTAGGACGAAAAGTGGTAAAAGTCTACATTTTCCCCGCTTTCTCATAATGTAGTTTATCACGTTATGGCAAAGAAAACAAGTTCAGAATATGCCCTAGCGAAGGTATGGAGTGTGTATGCCCACTCGAATTTTTTTTTGAATTTTGGCCTGGGGTTAGAAAAATTTGGAAAGTGTCTCGATTAATCAATTTAATGACCAGAGAAACAATGGCGTGATCAGCTTCGAACATAGAGGATGCTTAGCTAGTCAACATGCCAGATAAAGGTGGTCAAAAGAGCCTTCAGTAAAAACCCACTAGGTCAAACCCTAATTTTCAACCTATAAATAGGTTGAAAAAGCCAAACCAAGTGTCATTTTCACATTTGCTATTCAAAATTTTCAGAAATTAGAGCTCAAGGAGAAGATGGTGATTCCTGCGACAGGCCACCATGGCTACCATGTGCGGACATTCCGATGACCTGAGGGCGTAGAGGCACTGGTAAGTACCCTATTCAACCTTTTTTTTTTGATTCTCACACATTTATTAGGGTTTTGGGAGGGGAAACAAATGTGTTGTGATGCAATTGTCTTCACGTAAGCTGCAATCGCCTTCACGTTCGATGCATTTGATTGCATCGCAACACAAGTGCAATGGGTAGGCAGGTTAAAGTTTAAAAACATGCAACTGCAAAGGCAAATGACACAAGTGTCAAAATGCAACACATATGCAGGTTTCTGCGATGCAAGTGCCATGTTGCAAAAAAAATGCCATGTCTAATGACATAATTGCTATAAAATGATGCAATCATTTTGCGGAACGATGCAATTGCAGCAAGGACGCACAATTTCTGGATGGAATGACGCATTCATGATATTGCGACACAACTGCGAGATGCAGAGCCACATGTGACATATTGCGACGCAATTGCAGTTAACGCGACATAATGGAAGTTGACTAGGGTTGAATTTGTGTAGGCTCTTGTTTTAGATACATGTTTGGTTTCTCAGATAGTAATAATGTGCCATTGTTCTTACCCATGTGTGCTAATCCTTGTTTCTACGTGTGTAGAGATGACTAGTACCCATATATACACGAGAGTTCAAACCAGCCACTTATGCTTTTAGAGATCAATTGAGTGACAGGGAGAGATGACGATTGATGAGATAGGGGTTATACTACGTCACCTATGCCCATTATTTGTGCAAACAGGGGTTTAATGATGACACTTTGTGAGAGGTGGCACTCAGAGACATGTCTATTTCAGCTATCTATAGGAGAAGCTACGATTACCCTGGAGGATGTTTATCACATTCTATGCATCCCAATTAGCGGGGAGAGGGTGGTATACGATCCACACTGAAGGCGACAAGCCATAGCAGAGATGTACGAGGATGCCGGTGGTGCCAGTCTAGTCATTCATGGGTATGAGATCAGATGGGATGTTGTGGCTGACCAGTTTCCATGGTGGGATGCCATGCTCATGACACTGATTGCCGGAGTGCTGATATCGGATCATCGCAGACATGGATTTCTGATTGGATGGGGGGAGGTACTAGTTTGTATGCGGGGTCAGAGGATAGTTTTTGCCTGGGGGCCCTACTTGTTGGCCATGCTATATCATTAGCTTCATGAGGTATTTTATCATGAGGGGTAGAGTATCAGTTGTGGGACCACACTACTTATGATCTGGGCATGGGAGCACATTCTCATTTTTTGACCACTGGTGCAGATTCAACAACTGGGTGATGGGATGCCCTATGTTTATCTTTATGCGGGTTCAATTAGTTAGACTTGTGTGGGAGATACTAGGTACTGGCATCATCAGATCGACACTTTGATTAGCTTTGTCTGGAGGTCTTATAGAGATTGTGCCCAGTGGCTTGATGAGGATGGCCATTTGTCACTATGCAGATAGTTTCAATACCTGATTGGCCGCACAGTGCAAAGCCAATGGATTATTGAGATGTACCTACCCTAGCGGGTACTATGACAGTCTGGGGAGCAGCAGGATGTGCCATTAGGGACAACAAAGTATGCATGGTCCTCTAGGGAGACCATATGGGACCGCCGATAGCAGTGGCAGTAGCCGAGCAGCAGATAGATGGCCTCATTGCACAATAGTGGTTATGGATAGGGGGTCCAACAGATGCTAGGACATCTACTGAGTTTGACGCCTGGTGAAAGATTCATAGGCCAATTCCATTGATAGATCCACATGGTATGACTCCCATAGATCAAAGATCAATTATCCCACAGGTACGGATGGGAGGCTGACATGGAAGAGATGGAGGTAGAGATGGTAGGGGGCCAGAGGGAGAGATGGAGGTAGAGATGGTAGGGGGGCCGGAGGGAGAGATGGTGGTCAGGGAGACAGAGGAAGAGGTGGGGGAGATGATGGGGGTGGTGGGGGAGGAGGCGATGGAGGAGATGGGAGCGGTGTGAGGAGGAGGAGGGATGATGGAGGGTGAAGGCAGCCTAGGAGAGTCAGGCGGAGAGTGGGTGGCGTACCATTTTCATCCATCTGGGAAGAGGGTGAGGAGATTGAGCAACTAGTTGGGCAGGAGGTAGAGGTGGGAGCAGAGGAGGAGGTTAGGGGTGGAGAGGAGGTGGAGGGCAGAGCAGAGGGAGAGATGCTAGCAAAGGAGGATCCATTTTCTAAGCACCATCCTCTTGATATTTGTTCAACAAAAACTACCAAATCCTTTGCAGTTTTATATTTACCTTTGTAGTTGCGCGTTAATTTTCAAATGCTCATTTCCCTTAGAGAGCTCCATGTGGCTTCCTCATGAATCTTTTCACTTTTCTTTTGCTTTTCTTTGGGAAGTCTCCGTCTGCATGCCGTGTGGCTCTCTCTGGCTGTTTTCCCGAGTTGGGCCCGCCTCGTACTTTTTTTTGTTCAGAGTGCTCCACGTGACTCCCTCTTGAGGTTTTCTGCTGGGCATCTTTTCAACTTTCTACTAGGCTCCGTTCGAGTGACACGTGGTGTTTCCTTCTATGCTAGTTACCTTGGAATTGCCACTGGACCTTTTGTACTCACCTATTACTGCTTGTCCTCTCTTGTTGCTGCGTGGTTTTCCGTTCTATGTCATGGCCTCGATGGCATGCTGCTGGCTGATCAATGATTGCTGTGGCGGCTCGAGATGATCTGGGTCGTTGGTCTCTATATGTGGTTTTCTCTTCCCTTGATGCATCTTCAGGTGGTGGACTAGCCAATAAATACAGCTATGTTTCTTTTATTTAGGTTGTTGGTTAAGTTTTGCAAAAACTCCCTAGCACTAGGAAGAAAGCCTTTGTAATAGCTTTATTGAATTTGAAGACTCCAGACTATGCCAAACAATTTTGGCCTTTTTGTTTATTCATGCATTTAATGAGACTGTTGTTCTGTGCCATTATCTTGTTTTATTTCATGAATGCCTGTTTTTCAGCTTTCTATGATTTTTCCATAACTCAATAAATACAGACCATGTTTATTTCAACTCTTTTGTGTTAGCTCAAAGTTATGTTAAGATTATGTTATGCAAAAGTGGAAGGTATTCTTGCGATTTAAGTGCTTTTGAGAAAATTATCTTAATTAATAGCAATTTAGTGGTTCGGGCCTTTGCATTCTGCACTGTGCTCTAGTAGAGTTGTCTAAAGACTTTGGCGTATCACCTGTAGAGTAAATATTACATTTTTGCTATCTCCCTTACCTTTTACTTCCCCCACTAAGTGAAGAGCCGACTTCAATAAAATCTCGGAGGTCACTTAGCTAGCGCACAATGTCCCCCAATAGCTAAGTTTCCCATAAGACTGTTGCTACATGCAAAAATCTGTGTCAACAGTTCTTTTTCTGGCACACCCGATGGGACCACAAACTAGCACGTTTGCTTGATCTTTATAAGTGTGTATGAGCCATTGGCCTATAAATAGGTCACAGACTACAAGAGTCCCTAACCAACTCGCACCGCCTTTCATTTTCTGTGCACCTGAGATGTCGTCGAGGTAGCCCTTCACCTCCTCCGTCTCCTCCTTCCTGCCGTTGCCTAATCCACCTACACCTATGGCTACTAGAAACTACATAGCCTGGGACTCTGATAGTCCATTAGTTGCACCTGTGCCTCTTGCAGTATGGGCCCCCATCCCTACTTCTACTCTAAAAGCTATCCATAAATATTCTAGGGATGAATCAAAGACACCAACGAAGCACCTGCAAGATGTAGCAGACGTATGTTGGTACATGGTGTATCGAATGAAAATGTAGCACTCAGGTTGTTGGCTGCCTCCTTCCGAGGAAAGGTGTGAAACTGGTACTAGACATTACAAGCTAGTACTATTGCTACTTGGGACCAGCTCAAAACCCCATTTTATGAGCGTTTTTCGAACGCTGACGACAAATCTTTGCTATACCATCAGTTGGCAAACATAAAGCGAGCTCCTCATGAAGCTCTACCTAATTTCAATGCGAGGTTCCATTCGACTTGGAAGAGAGTGCCTGTTGGTAGTCGACCACCTTCGGATCTAGCGTTCATGTTCTACCTAAAGTCGATCAATGCCGATATCTGCATGATGTTACAAGCTCTGGGCGGAGAAACTCTTCCTGATGCTTATACCTTAGCTGTCGTTGCAGAAAATAATCTGATTGCCGCAGGAAAGTTAGCACCGAGACCCATCATGCCATTATTCCCCGAGTGCAATGCTATAGAGGTCAAAGCTCCTTCCACCAGCGTGCCTATGGCTCCTCCCCAATCTATGTACGTTTATCTTGGAAGTGTTCCGAGCATGGCCCCGACGACAGCTCCTGTGGTAGCTCCTATGCCTAATCACATGGCTGCCGAGATGAACGAGATGAGAGAACAAATTCGGGCCATGACTAATGAGTTGACTACTTTAAAGCGGTAGCAATATAGCTATCAAAAGCTGGCATACCAAAATTACCAAGGTGGGAAACCTCCGTACCAATCAAATCAGTGGCAAGATATGTCGCATGGGAATACCTCAGCTCAGCCAAGTAATAGATGGTTCCGGTAACCCTGCCTATGCAGATTGTTCATCCTAGTTTGAATAAAGAGCTGGTGGCCGGATAGAACAATTTAGCTGAAGACGCCAATTCATGGTGTTTTCCTTGCAATGATGCATATATGCCACGAAATTGTCCACGGAGAAATTTGCAACAAAAAATTGCAGATAAATGTAGCCAAGGTGGGGCATCCGTTTCTGGCAATCCACCATATGCCTCTCAACAGATGGACAATGCTGTCCTGGCCACTCAAATGCAGGGGATGTCCATCCAGCAAGAGTTGGACATTGTTCTGGACCAGGCTCTCTTTCCTTGGATGGAAGGATAAGAGTCGGCGTTTCTGAACGACATCCCTATAGACAAAGTGCCCTGAGTACAATTAGACTACAACACACATTCAAAGTGTAGATTCAATGGAGAGTTCACAACTATTAGAGTAATAATTTATTACGCTTAATTAATTATATCATACTGGTTAATTAATTAAGTCACTTATTCCTCTAGTTGCTTAAGCTAAACTTAGGCACATTAATAATTGATTAATTATTAAGTGTGCACACTAGGGTTTCATTTAGGATTTCCCTTTTAGGGTTTCTTGATCTCCTTTATAAGGATTGATCTCTTTGTAATAACAGAGATTCTCATAATGCATTTTTACACTTTGAGGTTTGCAGAACATCTTGTTGGTTTTGCATGTCTTTTGCATGTGACAGGTATCCATTTGCATGCAGGTGATCTTGGATTCTAACATGGTATTAGAGCTCCAGACCTGTCGCTGCCTATTTATAATCTGAAGATATGGCTTCTCAGTGAGTTTCAAATGCAAGGGTTTCCACAGGCATCTTTTCTGCAAGATCTGGGGGTAGCTGATTTTTCAGCACACTTTGGGCTCAAATGGATGTCGCCATCGCGTTCGCAGCGCCTCAAAACCCTAGGAACACCTGTCGTTTGGTTGATTTTGGTGATCTTGATCTGGGAGGCAAAATTTTTTACCAAGGAGGCCGTACAGCCTCCTTGGCACACATTCCGAGGTCAAAAATAGCACAAAAATTGAAAAACGGTGTTTTTTTGGGTTCTGTGCCGACGCTCATAGTTATGATGGATTCTGCCACCCAGCGGCCACCGGGCAGCCACCGGGCGGCCGCCGGTCTGCCGCCGTTGGGCGGCGCTCAGCCCATACGCCACCTCCAGCTCCGCCAGCCCTTGAGGGCTTCTCATCCTCGGCCGCCAGTCCCATGGAGAACCAGGGGCTCTGCTGCAGCCCCTTGCCCAGCGCCTACGATCATATGGCGACCAAGGGCCAAATTTTTTTTCGCAAGGGACTGATTTTTTACGGCGACGGCCTCCAGGCCGTCAAAATTATGCTCGTGAACCGCTAACATCAGCATGATGTCAGCGTCTGTATGGCACATTTGTTTGTCCCCTCCTAACCCTAGTTTTCTCTAAAGAAGTAGTTTTTTTCGTTTTTGCATAACTTGGGCATACGGTATCGAAATCGGGCAAACGAGATATCACCGAAAAGTTGGTTCTGAGTACTTTCATTTGGTGTAGTTTATTTTACAGTATTTTCTTGTTTTACTACATTTATTGTTGGTTGAAGTTAGATGTAATTTTTATGCTTCTGAGCTCATAACTCTTTGCCACGATCTCCGATTTTCGGTATTTTTGCGGCGTTGGAAAGGTATTAAGGAGCTTTATGTTGCTGTCCATGCACTTTTTTACGTATCTATCCCAAGTTTTCCATTAATCTAGATTTGGCCCGATGGGTGTTTTGGAGATTACCTGGATATTTTGGCAGTTGGGAGAGTGCATCTTGCATCTTTGCACTTCGTTTTCAGTGATACATCATTCAATAATCGACTGCTGCTTCATAGATTCTAGCATTGTTCCCATTTGGAGTTTTCGAGTGTTCCGTGGCATCGGGTCTGCTGTCACATTATGATGATTCCGATATGGTTTCGTGTAGACAGAAGTATCTTTCTTTGCTTGCCAGATTGCGGTTCCAGTGTTACTCTACAGTGTTCTTCCAGTGCTTCTTTGCAGCATGTCATATCATTGTAGGGGGGTTTTGTCCCACTAGGTTTTCCTCCTCTACCTCTTTCTTGCATTTGTAAATGGGTACCTGATCAGGCCTAGTTGCCGGGACCCATCTTTTCTTGCATGCATCTTATTCTAGTGTTTTAGCTTCTTCCTAAGTTCATCTTAAGGGGGGGTGTTAGAGTAATAATTTATTACGCTTAATTAATTATATCATACTGGTTAATTAATTAAGTCACTTATTCCTCTAGTTGCTTAAGCTAAACTTAGGCACATTAATAATTGATTAATTATTAAGTGTGCACACTAGGGTTTCATTTAGGGTTTCCCTTTTAGGGTTTCTTGATCTCCTTAATAAGGATTGATCTTTTTGTAATAACGGAGATTCTCATAATGCATTTTTACACTTTAAGGTTTTCAGAACATCTTGTTGGTTTTGCATGTCTTTTGCATGTGACAGGTATCCATTTGCATGCAGGTGATCTTGGATTCTAACAACAACCTTGCCTACCAATGCTTCATTACAACCAATGCCTAGCCCAATGGCAAGCCTATTACCAATCCCATCACAGTCTAAGGCGGCTATTCCTAGCTCTCCGAGTTCACTTCCTCTGAAGGTGAAGACTCCATCAATCACTCCTGCTATTGCCAAATAGCTGGATGCACCGGCCATGAAGCCCATGTCGACTGTGAAACCTAAAGAGCAAGCAATTGCAACTCACCAGTCACAAGCACAATTCAATGTGGTGGAACAACTGAAGAAGTTATCTACCAACGCTTCTCTATGGGATGTCCTGGCTATTCTGGAGTAGAAGGTGCTACTACAAAAGGTGTTGTCAGGAGAAGAGGATGCAAAAGTTTTTGATCAATCTAATGAAGAGAAAGTATCGAGACCCGACTTGGATAGAGTGCTAACAATTCAACTAGAGGAGAAGCTCGAGTTTGGAAAAGAAAGTAAGCCTAAACCTAAGCCTTTCTTTCTAACACTGATTATTGGTGACAAGCTGTTGCATAATTGTATGATCGACTCTGGTGCTAGCACCACTGTCATGCCAAAGCAAGTAGTTGATGCTTTGGGTTTAAAATATGAGCCTCTGAACAAAGGAGTCATGCAGCTAGATGGAAATAAAGTAGATACCGTCAGGGTAATCAAGGGATTACTTATGACTTTGTTTGCCTGCCCTAGTATCACTGTAAATCAGGATAGCCTACTCATTGATATCCCTTCTTTATTCAGGATTTGTTTGTCCCGGGAGTTCACGACAAATGTAGGAGGATATCTGGTGCTAGAATGTTCACACCTGTTTCTAAGGATGAAGCATGGGGCTAAGATGAAACTATTGTTGGAAACTATGCATTTCAAACTTGTCGTTGATGAGGCCTTGCTCAACTTTGAAGCGGTGCATACTTCAATCACATGGGAAGATAACTCCAATGTAGAATTTCTGGAAGGAGAGGAGGCTACTAGCTCTCAAACAGTAGATGAAGAAATTTTGTTGAAAGAATTTATTGATATAGACCCTTTTGGGAATTACCATGCAACTGGCCTCAGAACCTATGTTATACATGAAGTAGAGCAGATTATGCCCAAAGTCACTAAAGAACCTAAAGGTGAAGAATCTTCGGAAATATGGACTTTATACTTTGATGGAGCCAGATGTAGAGTAGGAGTTGGAGCCAGGATTTTTTTGATATCCCCGTCCGATGAAAAGACCTTGAGGTCCTACCGTTTTCAGTTTGCATGTTCAAACAATGAGGCTAAATATGAAGGTCTCATCCATGGATTAAGCCTTGCGAAATAAATGGGTGCAAAATAGATAAGTGTCTTTGAAGATTCAGAGCTAGTGTGTAACTAGATCTGTGGAACTTCTGCTGCTAAAAAGATCCGTATACGATCCTATCGACATAGAGTCTGGGATCTGATCGACAGCTTTGAAGCTTTCAACATTCAGGCTAGTCCTAGGGAGATGAATTCCAAAGCTGACAAAATGGAAACTATAGAGGCTCAGTTCGAGCCGGCCTCTAAATTATTGAGAAATAAGCAAGCGGTGAGGGTATTTGTAAGACCTGCTATTCCTGACAACAATCAAGATTGGAAAGTGTTTGATAGTGATGCCCATGTTGCATCATTTCTCCAGTCATCTGGAGAATTCATTGATCAACTGCAACCGAAGATCATCGAGGCTTATAGAGATCAAATCATCCAGTGGAAATTCAACAAGCTCTTGAGGGGCTTGGTCACTCTGGAAAGCCTATTTGATTTTGATGATGCGACAAGAGATAAAAGGAAGCTGGTGGCGGACAAAGGCGATTACACCAATTTGCATATCGGGGAAGATAGGAAGTTCAAAGTTGGAAAGGAAGTCTCACAAAAGAATAAAGACAGACTAAGACACTTCTGCGAGGAATACCCGAGTGTTGTAGCCTAGTCATATGATGATCTTAAGGGATATGATGCTGGAATCATCGAGCATACAATTGAGTTGTTGAAAGGGGCAAAGCTAGTTCATCAGAAGCAGAGACCTGTGAACCAAAAGATAGAATCCCTCATGTCACAGGAGTTAAATAAATTGATCGCGTCTTGAATAGTGTTTTTGATCAAACATAACACTTGGGTGTCAAACTTGGGGAAAATCCATAAGAAAAATGGAGATATATGCCTGTGCGTAGACTATTGGGATTTAAATAGAGCATCCTTAAAGGATCATTACCCCCTGCCTTCAATGGAGGTAATTCTACAAACTGTGGCTGGCTCCGAAATGTTCTCAATGCTGGATGGTTTTTTAGGCTACAACCAGATTCGGGTAAAGGAAGAAGACCAACATAAAACAACATTCACCACAAAGTGGGGGACTTATGCATATGCTAAAATTCCTTTTGGGCTCTCAAACGCTGGGGCCACCTTTCAAAGAGCTATGAAAATTTCCTTTAAGAATTTAATTCATAAGATTATACTCATCTATCTGGATGACTTGACAGTATTCTCAAAATCTGCTGATGATGATTTTGATCATTTGGAGCTTGTTTTCTAGAAGTGCCAAGAATTCAAGATTTCTTTAAACCCAAAGAAGTGTGTGTTTGGAGTTCCCTAGGGGAAGCCATTGGGATATGTGGTCTCTAAGGAAGGCATTGCTATTGATCCAGAAAGAGTTGATGCAATCCAGGAGCTTCAATTACCTATCAACAAAAGGGTGTGCAGTCTTTCCTGGGGAAGGTCAACTTTATTAGTCGATTCATTGCAGATTTTGCAGGTATTGTTCGTCCTATTACCTTAATGCTCAAGAAGGATCAGATTTTCCAATGGACGGCGGAAGCTAGAAAAACTTTTGAGCTTATAAAAGAGGTTATTTCTTCCACTCCCGTGTTGGTGAACCCCAACCTATCAAAAGATTTTATTATGTATGTTTTTGGTGGTGGCAATAGTATTGCCACAGTGCTTATGCAGAAGGATGATGAAGATACAAGGGATTCTCTCGTTGCCTTTTACTCACGAACTTTAAAGGAATATGAGGTGAAATATAACTTTGTGGAAAAATAGGCCTTTGCCATTGTTAAGGGGCTAAAATAGTTCATGCATTTAATATCATACAATAAGGTGATTGTTTGTGTGCTACATCCTAGTGTGCGAGAGTAAATTATGGAGGGAGAAATCACAGAAAAAAGAGCCAATTGGATCACTAAGATCCTAAAATATGATATTGAGGTCAGACCGGTCAAGACCGTGAAAGGAAAAGGACTATGCGAATATCTCACTGAAAATAGTGAACCAGTGGCAGAGCTTGAGGCTCCGAAACCTGTGTTAATAAATGAAGAGAATTCTTAGAGTGACTGGCTTGACGACAGAATAAATTTCATGCACATGGAAAGGTATTCAATTGATCTTCCATATTTTAAAAGATGTTTCTATCACCTATAGAATAACAATTATGTTCTTTTGGAGGGTGTCCCGTTTAAAAGAAATTTTAATGGCATCCTGCTAAGGTGTGTGAATGAGGAGCAAGCCAAGAAGATATTAGATCAATACCATAATAGCCCCGTCGGAGGACATTTTTCTACAAGAACCACAACAATTAAAATTATATGTGCCGGTTATTTTTGGCCAACACTTTTTAATGATATGTTTTCATTGATTAAGTCTTGCAAGGAATGTAAGTTCCATGTTAGAAAGAGACATAATGCTGCTATGCCTTTAAGGCCTATAGTAGTGGAAGAACCTTTTGCCCAATGGGGTTTAGATTTCATTGGGATGATTAACCCTTTCTCTTCAGTTGGGCATAGATGGATATTGATAGCAACCGACTACTTTACCAGGTGGGCAGAGGCAGTGCCATTAAAAAATGCAACAAAAATGGAGATTGTTAATTTCCTTGAAGAGCTGGTGGCGAGATTCAGTCTGCCTAAAACAATCATCTCTAATATTGCTAAGGCTTTTCTCGGCTCAAAGATGAGCCAATTCGCACTAAAGTATGGAGTGTTTCTGAAAACCTCCTCTAACTACTGTCCCCAGGGGAATGGCCTTGCAGAGTCTACTAACAAAAACCTCATTAGGTTGATCAAAAGGATAATCTCGGAGCACCAGAGAGAGTGGCATAGGAACCTCCAGACAATGTTGTGGGCAGATCGAATTATGCCCAAGCAGATATTGAAGACATCTCCTTATGAGATGGTGTATGGGAAGGAGGCATTGCTGCCTATCACCACAAAAATTGCCGCCCTGCAATTGCTCAAATCCATGGAAATTCAACAAAACAGAGCAATGGAGGTGAGGTTTTTTGAGTTACTTGAGGTGCAAGAGAAAAGAGAGCGCGCCCTAGAAGTGATGAACAATAGCCATCAAGTGGTAAATAAATGGTTCGACAAAAAGGCTTCGGATCAAGATTTGCAATGCGGAGATTTGGTTCTCAAATTTAACGAGCGCGGAGCAAAGCCCGGACAACACAGGAAATTTGACAGTCTCTCGGAAGGGCCATTCAAAATTACCCAGTGTAAACAGTTCAAATCTTTTGAGTTGGGAGATATGGAAGGAAATGCCCTAAGTATTCCAGTCAATGGAATACATCTTAAAAGATTTCATTAATTCTGCCTGCATGTTGTTTTTGTACATTGTAAATATGTAATTATTCTTTCCTGCTTTAAGTTTTGGGTCTTCTTAGTGCAAGAAATGAAATGAAATGACTGTAGTAATGCTAGAAATGAGAAGATATTGTAAATGGGCTAAGTCTTTTGAAAAAGATATATATTATATTTATATAGCCGAATATTTACATTACAATGTTGGGGGTGAGAGGCCTAGCATCGATATTTACATATATTTGCTATTGAGTGGATGTTGAAGCATAGAAAAACAAAATTTGGGATCATCTTCATTCTCAAGACATTAGTGGGAAGGATCGATGATCATGGCAACAGGCGGCGCAAGATCGGGAAACACCATTCTTTCAAAATATTCGTATCACTGAAGATTTTGGAATGGTTCAATGTAGTGCACACACATAAGAAAGTAGCAGGCGGTGCGGACCTTGGCGCGATGCTCCTCATGAGTCTCCAACTCAAACTCGAAAAGAAAAGGCCTAGTTGGAACAATGCCTCCATGCAGTTGCTGTAGGTGAATGTTGCGAACTGAGGGAATCCCATGGTCAAATTGGGCCGCGTGCACAATCTACTCCAAGCCTCCGAGGTAGCAACGAGGGAAGACCCGCTTTGTCAGCTTTAGAATTTTGCATTTGAAAATGCTAATGTCCAGCAGCGAGGTGACAAAGTGGGAGAAAATTCTAGTATTCACCCGATACTACTCTTCATACTCCACACAGTCTTTCCCGAGGACCCACTTGATTGCATTCACATATAACAAGTTCTTTACACCTGTCATGCACTTTAGGCGCCTGAATCTAATTTTTCCAAGAAAAGTAGCCCGAGTCATTTTACATACAAGCCTTACTGGTGTTTCCATGTTGCTTGCTTTTCTAGCTAAAAAATGAAATTGCTAAATCGTAAAGAAAACTTGCTAAGCTAAGAGGGCTAGAAAATTGTGTGATTTGCTATGCTGCCAAGGGTCTTATTTATAGATTGGCTAAGGTTCATCAGCCAAGGAAGCCATAATTATTGACTAAGGCCAAGTGTGTCGCATTGCCTCGATTTTCAGTGTTGCAGCATGTGAGGTGACAGGAAGGTTTAGGTACAATTCACAACTTGCTCTGTGGAGTTGCCACATTTATTCAATAATAGGCTAGGTGTCTACACAAAGCACCGTTGTCCCATCCAAATCAAGGCGAAATCTTAAAAAGGGGTTGTTGGGCGATGTGCCCTGTACGAACATGAAAATCAGTTAATGCAAATAGCCTGTGAAGGATTTTAGGGTTGCCTTGGTTTGTCTTTCGAGGAAAATCAAGCTCTGTCACATGTGAGAGGTTGTCCATTAAATGCTCGAACAATTTGGTTGGTTGGCAATCCTTTCACATGAATAAAAGCTAGCAATGCATAATAGCAACTTGGTATGAATGACTGGCATGTACTCTTTTCAGCTACCTTTCTCGAGAATCAAAAAGGCAAGTTATGGCATGCAGAGAAACATATTTATTGCAAAAGTTACCAAAGATTAAGCAATTAAGGCACTCACAAGAAGAAATAAATTTTTAGAAAAGCTAAGCCGTTTGCCAAAGGTTTGTAGAAAAGTTCTTGTGAAGTTTCAAAAATGGCTGAAATTGCAGAGAACCCATCACTGGTCATGGGTCCAGTAGCTATAAGTGAGAAAATGAAGGTGGCACCCCACATACAACTCTATGATTAGGAGTCTTATGCCACTCCAGACATACCCTCAAAGCCTCGCTGGCCTTTTACAAATGCAGTGGACCAGAAGATATTGAACTCAGTTCCTCATAGAGATCAGACAGTGGTCTTGGAGGATTGGGATAATGTCTTTGATCCTAAGTTATCTTGCAATCCTAAGAGCCTTAGGGAGGCCGCATGCGAAAAAATGAAGCATATGATAGACCCATTTCACAAACGTCTATGGTTCTGTGGCCTTGCACCGTACATGGTTCCTTTGGTACATTCCTGCCCAGAAATTGTGGTAGCATGTGCGGTGTGTTTCGACCCACACACTGGGGTAATCAATGGCAAGGATTTCAAGGTAGTCATTTGCCCTGAAGCTATTCAAGATATGCTATGCATCCCGCTTCCCTTGACCCATGAGATTGAGATTTTTGAAGTGGAAAGAATGTAGTAAAAGTGGGGAGAGCTCCAGATGGGGCCACAATTTTATCACTTTGAGATCAACCAGCCAATGAGTAATTTGGTGCCGTCCAAATTTCCTTTCAATATAAAGGCTCTCAAAGGTGGGTTTTTCTCTATTGCTTCTATGCTGGCGCTAGTGTGTGGTCTGGACTCGGACAAGTATGTTCTTGAGTTTCAAATGTGCCTCAGCTTTATGCTGAAGAGGAATCATGAGGCTTCGCTCCTAGATTTTGCAAGAGTTATCAGTGATAGAATTTGGCAGCACTTGTAGGAGTTTGGGGTCGGCTCTAAGTTCAGGTATTCGTCATTCCTGGCTTACTTAATTTTGGACCAAAACCTGAATTACTTTTCAGCATCCATGTTCCTGTCTGTTTTTTACAAGGGTGGCCTAAGGAAACCGATTTCGACATGGACCCCTGTCATGTCAAAAACCTTTCATTATTATACATTTTCAGATTTGTTCATAGCCCCAACTCTAAAGGCTTTGGATAAAGCTGGAATAAATATGACCGAATGCATATCGCCTCGACAGAAGTCCTGGTTGGGAAAGTTGGTTACACCCTGTGATTGGTTCTTTGGTGTGGATTTTACCATACTCCGCATGCCTGGTTTCGCCCGGGAGCCTTTCTGACTTCCTCATTTTCTTACTGATAGAATGTTGGCCTTAGAGGCAATGAGGCAGCTATATACCCTTGATGATGATTGCTGGGGGGGGAAACACTTAACCTCCTATTTGCTGCCGCCAATCATGTTTGGATCCGTATCGCTGATTAAAAAGAGGACTTCGAAGATGGATACCTCAGTGATTCTACTTTCAAAGTTGGGTCACCTTGGGTTGGTACTGATAGAAGATGCTTGGCATTACAATCCCGACAATAATTTAGCGGGAGTGGGCATCAAAATCCCACATTCGCCTCGGCCATTCTGGGACCTTCGGAGGAATCCCGAGGAGGGAAATTTAGGTAGGTATGTAGGCGTTGAGTATTTTCCTATAGTGGATGGTCGACCGCCATGGATGAATTTTTATCATATCATAGGGAAGGCCAATCCAAGGCAGAATATCAACACCTCCCTGGTCACCCAATTAAATAAGCTCGGTTGGGCATCCGAGAAGATTCAAGCCTTCTGGGTATACTGGCAGGAGATTCAGGCAACTGACAAGTTTCATGACAAGGTGAACCTTGATGAAAGATATGATGATATCTAGGAGAATGAACATCCAGATGTTGAAAGGTCTCTGAACCACTCAACATCTGTGCAGTAGTATAGAGGGGAAGAGGTTGTTGCGGAATCTGAAGAGGAGGTAACTCAAAACCCCCCTGTCATTGCCGAGAATCTAATGTAGGAAAGGGTTAATAGTAAGCAACCTGCGCAAGAAGAAGAGCCACACGCAAAAACATCGGAGCTAGCCAGCTCTTCCAAATCAAGACAAAAGCAGGCGAGGACTACCAGTGGATGGAGGTGGTTTATTTTAAACCTTGATGATTCTCTAGAGGAAAAGCGACAATGAATCAGAGAAGCTAGTGGGGAGGAAGAGCAGTTGATGGAGGAAGCGGTTGAGATGTCTGCAGCTCCATGTGAACCTCAGGTAACTTTTCCTCCCTCTTCTCTCTCTTCCATGTCTCTAGTCTCTCCTTCGTCTGCTCCTGCTTTGTCATTTGCTCCAATTTTCTCCGCCCCTCCCAATTTCCCACCTCTTTCCTCTGCTTTCCATACCTTGCCGAGAATGCAATTCGATGTGAGTACTGGGCTTGTGGGCCAACATTTTTTATCTTCGAGGCCTAGCCCTATGGTTGGTGCATCTCCAGTTTTCCCTTACACCTTGTTCTCATCTCCTCCAAGTGGACAATTTATTCCGCCATTCTCCCCCACTATGATAACATGGCCTAGAAAAACTTCTGATGCATTGAATACACTGTCTTTCCCGCTGGCCGTCCCTCAGGAGTATCTTTTTGCTGGTGGCCTGGGTATCCTTGCCCAGGAATATTTCTCACAGGTTGATGCAAATAAGAGTGCCCACGCCAACCGGATCGACAAAAGAAGATAGAAAGACGCAAACAACTAGGTAGAGCCCCATATGCAAACCGTATTCAATGAAAGCCAAAATTTCTTGATGTTCGCAAAAATCTCTCCAAATGTGATTAAGGCAGTAAGCAAAATGCTGCCGAGTGATTATTCCATGAATGCTGTCAGGTTAGACTTGCAGCAGGCCTGCCCACAAGATAAAGCTGAGCTGATGGAGGAGACCCAAAAAATAGTGACCACTTATTTTATCAAGCTCAACTGGTAGGCGAAGAAGAAAAATGACCAGATAGCGGAGCTCAAAGGCAAAGTCGACATCTGGGTAAATAAGTTTAAAGCCCAGGAGAACGAAATAAAGTGACTTGAGAAGGAGAGGAGTGTCTTCAAAAGTCAGATCAAGGAATTGTAGGATTTGAGTGCAAAGATCATTCTGAGACTCGAACAGGAGGTCGAGCAGAGCTGAGTAAACGAGGAGAAGTTCTACACCGAGTCTAGTCTACTAACTGAGGGAATGAAAGAGCTTCGATAGAACACCATTGCTGAAATTACTGAAATGAGTGCCAATATGGAATTGGAAACTCAAAAAACTAGGTAGGCCGAACTGGCCCTGGTGGAAAAGGAAAATGAAGTTTTCACTCTAAGAGAGCATGTGTCTACATTGGACAAACATTTGTCAGAGCTAAAATCAAGTTTGAGCAATAAAGAGACAAAATTGGCTACCCTAAGGACCCAACCCCTTGCGCCCTGGATGAGGTCACTGGAAATTGCGAAAGAGTTGTATGCATCATACTGCAACAAGGTGAAGAATTTGTGCCTTACGCTTTAGCCCACCTTGAAATTTATGGCGCAAGCGGCTAGCCTTTGCGGAACAATGAGTGAATCAATACAACAGGTTCAGGAGTTAACTTCTGACAAGGTTTCAGAGGCTAAAATTTTATTGGGCAAGTTGTATACAACTTTCAATGAAGCATTGAGCAGCATGGGCATCAATGACCGAGCAACGATATCTATGGGAATAAGTATTCTCATCTCTATGCATGAGGCCGTCCAACAGGTAGGAGAATGCAGGTCTCAGTTGAACTAGGTTACCAGTGATATGCAGGAAAAATTTTTCCATTTGACTCAGAGAGGCCTTCCCTCACCCTTCATTGCAGATCAGGCGGTAGCGGGTGTGGAATACATCGTTTCAATGATCAAAGAGAAGAAGCAAGACCTTTCTATCTTCCAATCATTTGATCAACCTTTGACCACCAAAGAAATTGAGGGAATCGTGCATCAACTAGTGTAGCTCTTCTTCCAGTTGGAATTGGAGACAAAAGTATTAGGTGGATTGCCTTTCAAGGAAATCATCAATCTTAGGCTATCTCATGAGAAATTGCGAGCTCTCTATGTGTCGTTAAATGAAGTTTGGACCAGTCTACAAGCTGTCCTCTCAAAGTTGTGAGCAGTTGGGATGCTGAACCAAAGTTTCTTGGGTTCTCCATTCCACAAAGCGCAATGCCCCTATAAGTCGTCAAACTATTCAACAAAAACTGCTAAAGCCTTTGCAATTTTATATTTACCTTTGCGGCTGCACCTTAATTTTCAAATACTCACTGCCCTCGAAGAGCTCCATGTGGCTTCCTCATGAAGCTTTTCACTTTTCTTTTGCTTCGCTTTTGGACAGTCTCCATCTGCATGTTGCGTTGTTCTCTCTGGCTGTTTTCCCGAGTTGGGCCCGCCTCATACTTTTTTTTGTTTGGAGTGCTCCACGTGACTCCCTCTCGAGGTTTTCTGTTGGGCATATTTTCAACTTTCTATCAGGCTCCGTTTGAGTGACACGTGGCATTTCCTTCCGTGCTAGTTACCTTGGAATTGCCGTTGGACCTTTTGTACTCGCTTGTTGCTGCGTGGTTTTCTGTTCTTTGTCGTGGCCTCGCTGGCATGCTGCTGGCCAATTATGATTGCTATGGAGGCTCGAGATGATCTGGGCCATTGGTCTCTATGCGTGGTTTGCTCTTCCCTTGATGCATCTTCAGGTGGTGGACTGGCTAATAAATACGGCTATGTTTCTTTTATTTAGGTTGTTGGTTAAGTTTTGCAAAAACTCCCTAGCACTGGGAAGAAAGCCTTTGTAATAGCTTTATTGAATTTGAAGACTCCAAACTATGCCAAACAATTTTGGCCTTTCTATTTATTCATGCATTTAATGAGACTGTTGTTCTATGCCGTTATATTGTTTTATTTCATGAATGCCTGTTCTTTAGCTTTCTATGATTTTCCCATAACTCAATAAATAAAGATCATGTTTATTTCAACTCTTTTGTGTTAGCTCAAAGTTATGTTAAGATTATGTTATGCAAAAGTGGAAGGTATTCTTGCGATTTAAGTCCTTTTGAGAAAATTATCTTAATTAATAGCAATTTAGTGGTTCGGGCCTTTGCATTCTACACTGTGCTCTAGTAAAGTTGTCTAAAGACTTTGGCGCATCACCTGTAGTGTAAATTTTATATTTCTGCTATCTCCCTTACCTTTTATTTACCCCACTAAATGAAGAGCCAACTTTGATAAAATCCTGGAGGTCGCTTAGCTAGCGTACAATGTCCTCCAATAGCTAAGTTTCCCATAAGACTGCTGCTACATGCAAAAATCTGCGTCAATAATATTGACATGGAGGAGGTTCGAGGAGAGGAGGAGAGGGAGGATGAGAGGGATGAGGAGGAGGATGAGGGGGAAGATGAGGCTGAGAGGAGATTACGAGAGTGGATGATCATTGGAGACGAGGAGGTGGATAGGTCACCAATTTTTCTCGCAGATGCCACCATTGATTAGAGGATCATAGATCTCCAAAGAAGACTAGATGCGACCTTGTCTTAGAACAAGGATTTGGTAGCGGAGTTGGAGGTTGCCAAGGTGGAGAGAGATCAGGCCGTTATTCGATGGCAGGAGTCAGACTGATGGGTGATGGAGTTCACACAGTTATGTGTCAGACCGTCAGGGGATATGGCTAGGGAGCTGGCCAGGATGGCCGAGAGCAGGGGTAAGTATAGGTTGCTTTATGAGCAGGCTATTCCACTAGAGAGACGGGATCCAGGATTGTCTCAATCATACAGTAGTAGTAGATCACATAGTAGTAGTCATACTAGTGCTGGGGGGTCCACTACATCAGGGAAGTGATTAGGCCATAGGTCACACAGTTCACATTGACATTCATCAAGCCCTGGCCACAGGTCAGAGCATGGTCATAGATTAGTTTCATTAGCATGTAATACCCCTCCGTTTTGCTTCTATTTTCATGTTGTTTATGCTTTGCTTGGATTACAGCTACTGAGATACTGGACATATTTATTATGATATTTTGATCGCTACTCTTGAGCGACAAACTATTACTATGTGATGTGATTATCTGATTTGATTTTACATGCTTTGATGAATGAATGCTGACAGTAGAATTATCATGTGGTTAGTTATGAAACTATTGTTATGACGTTAGTGTCAGTCTTGGATGAGTGTATTGGTGAAGGAGACGGATTTGCACCACTCGCTTGCGAGCGCCCTGCGATTCCGAGATTTCTTCTTCACGGTGTGAATTATATACTGCATATATTATGTTGATTATTTGATTACAGGTTGCAGGTACATGACATCGACTCCACCTGGTTCCACAGGTTTGAGCGTGTCGATCCAACGGTTAAGTTGAATGGGAGACAATAACTTGGTAACATGTGTCAGGTCTACACCCTAGCCTTAGTGTGTCGTCAGCTCTGATGTTTGAGTCTTGCTAGATCTTATTGGATGCTTTTTGTAATGTTTCGAAATGTGTTAACCCTTTGATTTGGTCTTTTGAATATTGCATTGGTTGGAAGAAATGGTGATTTTATAGTATTTAATATTATGCTCTTTGGTTATATCTAAATAGATTATGGAAATTAAACTTAAATTATTTATTTAATTAAATTTAAATCTCAAGGGATTAAATTTAATTATTAAATAATTGTAAGTAAGCTTATTAAAGTTGAATTATTTAATTTATTAAATTTAGATCTCATGGAGTTGGATTAAATTATTAAATAATTGAAAGTATGTTAGTTGTTAAAATATTTATTTAATTAGATTTAAATCTCAAGGGATTAAATTTAATTAATAAATAATTGTGAGTAAGTTAATTAAAGTTAAAATTGTTTATTTAATTAAATTTAAATCTCTTGTGTTTGAATTTAGTTATTAGATAATTTATAATAATTATGTAATTGTATTTGATTGTAAAGTTTAAATTAAATCAAAAAGGGAATATTGTGAAATTGTAATTTTAATTAAAAGTCAAAAGTTAGGGCCTTTGAAAAAGGGGAAATGAAATTAACTTGTAAATTCAACTTTTGCATTTGAAAGTGAATTAGGGTTACATTAGGTTATTTTGGAATTGTTATTTTATAAGTTGAGGGCAGAAAATTTGGGGATTCTTCTGGCTTCATTTTTTTGGACAGGCAGGAAAATTGTTGGAAAATTTTTGATGAAAGTTTAAGAAATTATTTCTGGTTGAAGAATTAAATTGAAAAGGGAGAGAAATTCTATAAAGAAGGTGGAATTAGTTGATTGAAGCTTGCTGAAAATTTCTTGGCATTGTGGAAAAAGAATTGTGAAGAGCTCAAAAGAAAGTCTGCATCAATAATCTTGGTGGCTGCAAATAACCAGGTTTTCCTTTTTATTTCTTGTTTTAATATTTCTAGTTTAACCTAGTTTGTTTAAATTTGAAGAAATTTGTAAATGGGGAATTTTCTTGAAACCCTAGGTTAAACTCCACTATTTTGATATTCAGATTTATTTATTTTGGAAATGCAAACCCTATTAGAAAAAAATGGTGGAAGAGAAAACCAGATCATTGAATCATTATTCTTGTGTCTTAGAAAATTTTGAAAACTCAAAGGAAAGGGAATGGTTTCATTGTTTTCTGAATTTAATCTTTGTTGGAAAGTTTTCTATGGTTGCAAAAGAAAATTATTTTCTGGTTGTGTATACTTTATTTCTTCGATTACTCTAGTATTGAAAATTCTGGAAAAAAAATTACATATATAATAATATACATTGCATATACCATTTCTGGAAATGATACATGCAATCTAAATTATTATACATATAAGATTTTTGTATTTTAAAATGGTTTATTGTTTTTTTTGTTGGGCCGCATACGGCCTGGACATTTCGTACCTGCGTAGGAAATTTTTCTGTCCATCCGTTATTCTCTCCAACCGGAAATTTTTATGCAAATAAAAATTTAATTGTTGGTGGGGGGCTCGGCCCCCACCCCTTGTGTTTTGGGCGCAGTGGGTACGCACAGTGCCACTGGGCAGTGCGCCACCCGTACGGGGGATGCACTGTCCAATGGGACTGTGGCCCCCCGCTACCCCCCGGCCGCTGTACATTAGTATAGTCGACGCAGGGTACGCCGACTGCGGGTGACAGTCCCTGCGAACTGTCACATCCGCATATGTATAAATTTTATTTTGTTTTAAAATTTCTAAACTTTATTTATTTTGTTTTATTTTTATCTTATTTTTATTTTTATTTTATTTAATTTCGTTTATTTTATTTTAATTTAGTTTGTTTATTATTATTATTTTTTATATATATATAATATTTAATTATTTTATATATTTAATATATGTATTTTTTATTATAATATATATGAATATATATTTATAATATTTAATATACATATAGTTATATGTAGAAGTTAATTAATATTGTATATAGGTTATATAAAATGTTGTTAATTAAAGTTTTCTTGTGGAATGGATTTTGTTTTGATTAAAACAAAAGTATGGAGTTAATCGTGCATACTATTAGGAGATGGCTTTATTGTAGATGGGTGTATTTCTTTTATACCATGCTAAAACACGAGAGAATTTCAGAAACTTTGACATTTAACTATAGTCGAACTTATTAATGCTCAGGATTTGAATTAGTTGTAGAGATTACACTTTAGATAAAATATTGATTGGTGAATATAAAGACTGGAATGAATTATTTTACTTCGTTGCGAAGAGCATTAGATTAGGAGCATGGTTTTAGAATAACCAAACTTAGCACTTTTCTTTTCCAATGCATGAGTTCATTGATGTATTCGTTAATGTTTTATTTTGTGAATGATTATTGTGTAGTAGGTTGTAAAAGTCTTCCAGTTCACGTGGGTCATTCCCTTGTTATATTACTGTTTGATTTCCCTTGGGTTGTGTTACATTCATCTTGTGTCCTCATAGGTATTGGAGTGGAATTCTTTGTGTTGCCTCCTAGGATTGGAGAGAGTTTTATTGGTTCAATTCTGTAGCACTTGAATAACCCTTGGAGTTAGTTTCGTAGTGTGTTATCCAATTAGAAGAGTGGCTTTTGTTAGGGGCCGGAGCCCAAAGAGGTAAACCGGGAAACCTTCAGAAGTGATTTTAACAACTGAAAACTAAAGTAAATATACTTAGCATATTAGGATGTAGTTCACATTAACCAAGATAAGTTAACCTCACTCACAGGCACAAGGGTTTGTTTAGACTTGGGGTGGGTGAGAAGGCCTGGAATGGCAAGATCATTATCTCGTCCCTATGAGAGATAGATGATTCCGCTTGAGTTTGTATGAGTGCTGGGATTTGGTTGAGGCCACTAGGATTTTCGGAGCCTATGAAGAATGCCCAGAGGATATCTCATGACAAACCTTGCGATGACACTCTGTCTAGGATAACATCGTGTGTTATGTTGTGCGTATGTTTCTTTTAGCACACTTGATCATATTATGTCTGGAAGCAATGTAACCATGATTAGAGTTTTGACTTTATTGTGCATATGTGTGGTTGAGTCAGTTTATATCAGTATGAGTCTGCCTTTGGTTTGAGGTGGTAGGTTTCTCATCCATGTTACTTGGTTACTATCTCCTAGCATGGGGGTTGGTCCTTCGGGTACCACATGGTTGGGTGGATCATGCACCATAACCGTTGGGTCCCCTTGATCTTCAGTACTTGGTGGCGAGACTTCTTGATGGACATCTCTCTTTGCTTACTTTAGGATTCTTGTACTTGGTATCTCATATTGTAATAATGTTATTTTACCATCTTGTGTATGAGGTGGATCTTGTAATATTCAGACTTATGTATTTGTACTCATTCTGGGAATGAGAATTGTAATAGACCTTTGTAACTGATTTATATAAATGAATGCTTTATCTTTATCTTGTACTTTTCTTTGATGTAAAATGTTATTACTTGTGTATTTAATTTCAATGTATTTTTTTAATGTTGTTGGTTAATGGGGTTTAAGTAATCTCAGTTATGTAACCCTAGGGGAGGTTGTCAATTTAGTTGAACATGTGGGTTTAATTCACTTCTTTTACTTCTTTTTAAAAAAAAAATAGTACGCTTGTTTAGTGAATTGAAACTTCCTCTAGGGTTGCGTGGCGGGGCATTACATAGCACACCAGGCAAAGTAGAGCCAACCTCTCATTACTGAGTCTTCGGGATCCCAGAGTTAGACTCCGAACACCACTCCTATCTAGGTCACCTTTCGCCTGATGAGTCAGTGCTAGCCGTCGTACAAGTCACCTACATGGGACAGAGGGGGCACATTATAGGACTTGTATTTTGATATTCGTATTAGACACTTGCATATATTGACATTCGAGCCCACAAACTCCATTTTTGGGATATCCTATGACTCTATCCTGTGACATGATATTTTTTTGAGATTATATATATGCGATGCAGTTTTGATGCAGCCTATATGATTCTGTGTTATGGTGTTCTATGCTTTATTAGATACTATGTGATGCTTTTATGATGCTATGAGATGTATGGATATCATGTTTTATATTTATGAATGCAATTATGGATGTGGTTATGTATGTATGCATTGTGCAATGTATGATGATATGATTCCTATATGTTAATGCAAATGATGGTTTTATGATGTGCGATGGATGGATGTAAATGATAGCGTTATGCACTATGAATTATGGTATTTTGATTTATGCAGATGTGAAATGTGAATATGAAATGCTCATATGATCATGTATGAAACTCTATTTTTGTATGTCATAAGATATCATCAGAGAATGAGTGAAGAGAAGATGAAGATGGATGTTAGTGCGAAGAAAGATATGCATTTTAGTGCAAAAATAAAAAAATCCTTGAAAACTTTGCTATAGTGCTATCCTAGTTGTTGCTCTTAATCATCATTGGGCGAAAATGTCATGATGGCTGAAAAACACTATGATATGACGTAGATCAATAGTGTGCAAGGTCAAACCACCATGTAGATCAATAGTCATAGACAAGGATGATCATGACTCATACGAGGAACATAATTGTCCCTAGTCACTTTGTCATGACCAACCGCCAAGAAAAACTAGATTGATCATGAGACGTCGCTACTTCTCTAAATCCCGATGTTAGGACATCCTTGAGAAACTAGCCACATGATAGTAAAAAATAGACAAGAAAATCATCGTACTATGTCATTGCTTCTCTAAATCCTAAAGTCAGGACATCCTTGAGAAACTACTAGTAGGGTGATCATAAAAGACAAGGATGATCATCATGTTATGTCGTGGCTCCTATGATGTAAGGAACTAATATCATGATAACCATAAAAAAGATAGATAATGTTTTCCAAGTGTTTTAATGTCAAGTGTTTTAAAATGCCAAGGTTGATGGGGTCAAGGTTGCCAAATGTCGAGTGATATCAGATTTAGGAAGGACACATCCTGAATGACGTTGATATCTAGGGAATTGATTCTTGGAGTTAGGAGAATCCATCAAAATGCCAGATGATGATGACGATGCTTAGGAAGGACACATCCAAAAGCATAAATAAATGACGAGAGTTTATTTTCAAAAGGAAACATCTGAAGAAGAACCCACAATTTTGATAGGTTGATTTGTCTTGATAGAATTTGATTACATGTCATTGCTAACATGCTGTTTTGACCGAAAGTGTTGATGAAACAAATTGTTGATAGAATGCTTGCTCAGGATTGGTAGAAGATTTTCTTGATTTGAAGATAGTTGGACGTGTGTGAAAATGTGGTGCCATGAACCCTAATGGACTGACCTAGTGCAACCTTAGGGGCTCATCAATCGAGGCCTTGCTTAGGTCGTGCACTCAGAGACCTCATAGCTCGACACGACCAATGACCTTGTCCAAAGGACAAAAGTTTGAATCATGATTTTATTTTGACAAACCTAGAAAGACTGACCTAATGTCTTGGGGATTCAAAGATGAATCTTGCCTACATAGAAAATGCGCAAAGATAACGTAGTTCATACATGGACAAAAGATTGATTGATGTGATTGATTGGATTGATAAGACAAACATTGAATTTGACTCTTTTTTGGGATTTTGACATTGATTTGGATGTTTTTGTATTTTCTCAGGACATTTTTCAATTTTTAGGTTTTTTTTTTTCAGGACTTTTTCAGATTTTTATGACTTTTTTCAGGAGTATGTAGGATTATGTGCAACACCCACTATAGTTACACGATAAAGGTCTTGCCCCCAGATAGATCGAGGATTACCGGGTCAAATGATATGGAAATAGGTAGACATGAGGCAGAAGGCAAGGATATGCAAGGGGTGATGTCAACCAAATGCTAACCATGGCTAGAATCGACTAGACTTAGGATGAATGTCATGAATGTGTCAGGCCATTATGATCATGGAAAGTGGATAAGGGTCGATTAGATTAACAGTAGATGGTTAAGCAGTGATCGACTACATATGGTGCCTGTTTTCTAGGTTTTCATCATGGTACTTATCTAAAGTACCTGTTTGCTAGGTTTTCACTATTAGATGAATTTATTTCTTTTTACTATTTTTGTCATTTTTTGATTTTTTTTTGGTGTCACCAAGACACCTATTTGCCAGGTTTTCATCAAGGGACAATTTTTTCTTTATTTTTCAATTTTTCTTTTGTGTTTTTAGGTTTTTAGCCAAGCTCTCTGATGCTATGTGTAGAACTTTTGTAGATGTAAGCTGTTGAGGGGTTCTGTCAACTATTTTCCATCAGGTGTAGCCAACTGGTATGCTCCAAAACAGAAAGCTATAGTAATAATATATGGACTCAGCCAATTAGGCTCAAAATTTCCAAGCTTTTCATGGTCAGCTTGATTTCTTAGATTCTGCATGAGGGCCAAGTCACCAATTTCAAATTTTCTCACCATCTCTCTTTTGTTATAGCTCTAGCATAGACGATTTTGATATGCTTGCAAGTGATTCAAGGCATTTTGTCATCTTCCTTGTAACATTCTAGCTCATGTAGACGAGAATATCTATACTCTTAATCATCAATCACTCCTTTTAAGGAGACTTGGAGGGAAGGAATTTTGACCTCGATGGGAAATATGGCCTCAAATCCGTAGACAAGGGAAAATGGAGTGGCTCCAGTGGGTGTACGAATGTTGGTACGGTAAGCCCATAAGGCAAGATTTACTTGTAAGTGCCAATCTTGGCCAACGTCATTGATGGTCTTCTTAAGAATGCGAAGAATTGTTTTATTTGATGCCTCAGCTTGGCCGTTACCTTGTAGATAATATGGTGTGGAGAAATGGTGTTGGATATGGAATCGCTCACAGAGTTCACGAACGTCCTGATTTTTGAATGGACGACCGTTATTTGTGATGATGGATTGTGGTACACCATATCGACAGATGATGTAATTAAGGATAAACTTTGATATTTGCTTACTGGTGATGTAAGTGAGAGGGACGACTTCAATCCACTTAGTAAAGTACTCAGTGGTGGTGATTATGAATTTATGGCTGTTAGAGGAGGATGGATGGATCTTTCCCATGAGGTCGAGTCCCCAATGTACGAAAGGCCATGGAGAAGTGATCGGTCTTAGCTCCTGTGCAGGTGCGTGAATTAGGTCACTATGTACCTGACATTTCTGACATGTTTTGACAAACTGAAGAGCATATTTTTCTAATGTCGGCCAATAGTATCCCAGTCTGGTGACTTTCCTAGATAACGTTGGACCACTCAAATGAGATCTGCATATACCCTCGTGTACTTCTCATAAATTTTTTTGGGCTTCATCAGTGTCAAGACAACAAAGAAGGGTGTTATCAAAGCCACAACGGTATAGGGTGTCACTGATGATTGTGTGTCAGGCGGCTTTTTGTATAAAGGACTTTCTCTGGTTATTGGAAAGGTTGGGTGGTAAGGTTTGGGACATTAGATAATCATAGATGTCATGGTACCAAGGTGAACTGGGACAACCAATCTCACAAACCATTTCTAACTCTGGTGTGTCATATGCTGCCATCAATAATTATTCAACTAAGAACTCAAATTGTGACACATTTTTGGGGATGTCTAATAGAGATCCATTAGTGTCCATTGCATCGACTACCTTATTCTATGTATTGGGAATTTGTTCAAAGGCAATCAACTTGAAATATGTTAGGAAGCTATCCACCATTCATTTGTAGGGAAACAAATTTTCATCTTTTGTTTGATAATCATCATTCACTTGGTTAATAACTAATTGAGAATCCTCGGATACAAGTAATGTCTGAATTTTCCATTTAATTGCGATCTTGAGTCCTATGACCAATACTTCATATTTTTCAATGTTATTAGTACAAGGGAAGGTGATCCAGAATGCCTTAGGAATTGAATCCCCTTGTGGTGTGATGAACAAGATACCAGCTCCTGAGCCATGACTAATGTGGGACCCATCAAAATATAGTTTCCAAGGTAATGTAGGTTCTGCATGAAAGATAGACTCATCAAGAAAATAGGTTATCAGTGGATGAGTGTATTGGATGGGTGCATCTACAAGTTGATCCACTATTACTTTCCCTTTTATTGCCTTGTGCTCAACATATTGTATGTCATATTCACTCAATATTATGACCCATTTTGCTAACTGGCCTATCAATGTTGCCCGACTTAGGAGATACTTTAGAGGATCAATCTTACTAGCAGGTGTGTCTAGTGGCTCAACATGTAATGTCTTAGTTTTTGTGTTGCGAAGACAACTACAAGGAATTCACATTCAATGGTTGTATATTTCAACTCATATCCTATCAGTGTGCGACTGATATAGTAGATGGCTCTTTCTTTTTCCTCATGGTAATTTTGTGCTAATAATGCCCTGGTGCATTTGTAGTTGTAGAGATATACAAGATCAATGACTTGCCTTCAATTGGTGACATTAGGAAAGGTGGTTTCAATAGATATTATTTGATTTTTTCAAAGGATTTTTGGCATTTTCTGTTCATACAAAGGGAAATTTTTTTCGTAACGGGTACTGAAATGGTTGACACTTGTCTGCCAACTATGTGATGAAGCGTCAGATGGATTGCCGTATGCATTGAAGTGTTCTCAGCTCACTAATTCCTTTTGGTGGAGGCATGTCCAATATTGCTTTCACCTTTGCATGATCAACCTCAATGCCTCATCATGAAACTATGTAGCCCAATAGCTTGCCTGAAGTGACCCCAAAGACATGTTTTTTTGGATTCAAACAAACCTTGTAATCCTCTAGCTATCTAAAATATTTGTCTAGGAATTTGAGATGATCTTTCCATGTCAAAGATTTGGCCAAGAGGTCATCCACATAATATTCCATTAGTATATGCATCATGTCATGAAATATTGTTGTCATGGCTCTTTGGTATGTGGCGCCTGCATTCTTTAGGCCAAATAGCATGACATTCCAACAATATGTTCCCCATGGGCAGGTGAATGCTGTTTTGTGTTGATCCTCAGTTGCAATTCAGATTTGGTTATAGCCCGAGAAACCATCCATGAGAGACAACATCTCGTACCCTATTGTGAGATCAACAATCATGTCTATATTTGGTAATAGGAAATCATCTTTTTGGCAAGCCTTATTCAAATCTCGAAAATCTGTGTAGATACGGATTTGTCCATTTGGCTTTGTGATAGGGACAATGTTGGATATCCAATCAGGATAGTTAGATATCTTATGAATCCAGCATCTAGTAACTTCTTTAGTTCAACCTTTACAAGTAGTGCAATTTGTGGATGCATTTTCCACAATTTTTGTTTGATTGGTTTGATATTTGGGATTTGGGATTAACGAAAGATGATGCAATACCAATTCTAGATCTAGGCTTGGCATGTCAGCATATGACCATGCAAAGTTAACTTTCCTTTTTGTGAAGAATTGTTGAAACTCAATTTTTTCTTCTTCTATTAAGGATGGAGCTAAGAGATCCATTTTGGGATTCTCCAGTGTGGCTATGTTAACTTCGATGGTGTCTTCAATTAGCATTGCCAATTTTTCTTGTGTTACAGGAAGAAAGTCCAATCCTCCATCCTTAGGCACCTTAGAGAGGTTTTCACCTTCAGATACGTCCTTTATTTTTACTATTTTGCTATCAGAAGGTGCCTTGCGGTTTTCAGCTAAAGACATTTCTTTTTTTGTTTTATTCTTTGTATTTTTCTGAGTGGAGGATTGCACAGTCTCCTTGAAGTAAGCTGCATAATCTAGGTCAATGGAAAATCCTACTTTGTGATCACCCCATGGTATGCCTTCTCAAAGCCCCATGAATTCTACTATTAACTCATCATTCTGAAAGATATCCATAACTGGTGGTTCTTGTTGGTCCCAATCAATTAGTTGTGGGTAAACAAGGGGAATCCCATCGTTAGTGTTGGTAAAGGATGGGGAAGATGCGAAAATCACACAAATTGAAGCATCAAGCATGCAGGCGAATTTGTCAGTTTTAACTTCCATGTCAGATGCAATGGATGGACCATATTCAGATTCAAATGAGTTGAAATCATAGTCATAATAGGGCACATAACTATCAACATCATGAATATTGGATGGCCTTTTAGAGGTATGGATGGTAGGTTTAGATAGGTCATGCTCATGGGTGGGCTCGGGAATGGGGCGGGACATTTCAAATGTTGCTAAGGATAATTTATGTTCTTCTGGATCCCAAGGAATGCTTACCCATTCCTTATTTTTGGAGTGTCGGCCAATAGGATCAATGTTGTATTCTTGTGAGAATATTTATTCAAAGGGGAGTTGACCAGGGTCCAAGAATAGTTCATCAATATCATAGTTGTTCAGGGTTTTCTTAGATTCCCATTCCCATTCATTAGAGTCAGTTTCAGTAAGGGATTCTTTGCTTGTCTTGACACTTTCTGGAGCCGTTACATCCTCACTTGATAGTTCATAGGTACATTGATCATTAGTTTTGAGTTGGTCAAACCCTAGCCCTATGTACCTTGGTCTTGCAGAAATGATAACAGGTTCTCTCCTTCCATTGTTGGCCTTTCCAAGACCACTTGTGCCGTCAAAACCTAGTGCCTTGCATATATTATAGCCTTTTCCATAGAGATTCACTGGTAGTGGAGGTAACTCTTCTGGGTCTTTGTAGATCTAGTTAGCTATGTCGATGATGACTTCATTACTCATATCCCCCCATAGTGTGAAAATAGTTTTCGGTGGAACCTTGAAAATTGTTTTGGGCTCGACTGCGAAACACGGGCTACCATAGACTTTAGGTGGCTTAGGTATTGTGGTGATATAGTAAGCCGTATTTAGTTTGAATTCTCCACAACCAAGGTCCTGGATTTAAAGGTCTTTACTTGGTATGGAGGCCGAGGAAGATGGTGTGGCAAAAGTTGATGGAATGGATGATTTGGTGAGTGTAGACGGGTCAATATATTTGGAAGAGGTGGAAGCTGAGGCTTCTTGATTGATGGGTACTTGGTGCTCAGCAATGGCTCACAGATTGGTACAGTATTGAAATGGATCAGGATCTCCTGGGATAGTAATTTCAGTACCATCAAAAGGGAACTTCAGGCATTGGTGGTATGTGGAAGGAATGGCCTTTAGGGCATGAATCTAGGGGTGACCAAGTAAGATATTGTAATGTATGTCATGATCTAGGACTTGGCATGTTGTATCTATAATAACTAGTCCCACACAAATTAGAATTGTGATGATGCCTTTAAAATCATGTTCATCATCATAAGCCTTGATGACAATGCTCTTGGTAGCATCCACAAATGCATCAGAGAATCCAAGAGCTTTAACCAATTTTAAAGAGAAGATGTTCAATCCTGCTCCGCCATCTACTAAGATTCGTCTAACCTTATGTTTGTGGAAAAAAACCTTGATATGAAGGGCATAATTATGAGATGATTTGGGTGAGGAATAGTCACTATCCAAAAAGGTAATGTGGTGAGGCGAAGCCAGATATCTGACCATGGTTTCAAAATTATTGACACCAATGTTGTTTTGGATGGAAGACTCTTATAGAACCTTATCCAAGATGGCCTTATGTGTGGGTGAAATGTGGAGCAATTCAAGGATGGAGATCTGAGTGGGTGTTTTTCTCAATTTCTCAATAAGGTTTAACTCTGGCTTAGGTTTTGACTACCTGGTAGACGAACCAGGTATGGTAATTTTATGCTCACATGTAGAGGGACCTGGGATGGTGACCTTGCCTTTACGTGTTGTGACATTGCATTTTGGGGCCTTTTTAATGGTAATAGTATTGACACACTTATCATCATCAGTAGCGCAAAGATTGTTAATGATGGTACCACCAGAATAATTGAAGGTAGGACAAACGTGATTGGCTTGATTATTGTTATGCTTTGTGCTAGATGAGGAGGGGTTACCAGAACCATGATCCTATGGTGGGTTCTTATGGATTGTATGGTTTGCATTAGACACAAACAGTTGACCTCCTAACTCAATGGTATGGTTTTCAATAAGGTCTTGCATAAGATTTTGCAACTAGTGGCAAGAGGAATTTTTATGCCCTTTGACACGGTGGTAATCACAAAATGCATTATCATCCCACCATGATGGCTTGAACTGACCAGGGTCATATGGTTTAGGTTATTCCAAAGTTATGACACCATTTTGGATAAGTTTCTTTAGGACAATTTCAATAGGCTCACCTAAGGGAGTGTATGTGTGTTTTTGAAATTGTAGTGGTTGATGCAACTACCTTTGATTAAATTGAGCAGGATTATTTTGAATAGCATTGGTAGTTGGTGTGGGTGTGGTCACAGGTGCATTTTGATTTTGAATTCCTTTGATGGTGAGTACATGACTTATTGCATTAACGGTTTTTGCATCAACCACACTGTCATTAGTGATGTGTTTATTCTTAACCCAGTATTTGGTTTTGTCATTGGAATTATTTGGGTTAGTGTTTGTGGTGGTGTTGATCATTTTGCCACCATATTTCAATTCACCTTTGGTGATCAAGGATTTTTCAAGCTGCACACCCTTTTCAAAAGGTCAACAAAGGTGGTACAACAATGGACTTGTAAGCCATATCTTAGCGGTACTAGGAGATTTTGTACAAACATGGTGAATTTATCCTTTTCAGGTATTTCTACTAGACATTTGCTTGCTAAGGTTCTCCATCTTTGAAAAAATGGGCTAAAAGTCTCTCCTTCCTCCTCTTGGGTAAGTTTGCATAAGGAGGCAATGTCAATATCCATGTCAATGTTATAGGCGTAGTTTTCAACAAACTTGTCTGCCAATTTGTCCCATGTTTTGATTCCTTTAGGAAATAGCGAGAACCATTCCAGTGCATGGCCTGCAAGACTTCTAGAGAAAAGTCTCATGAGATAGGTTTGTTCATATGCAATGAACATGCAATTAGTGGTGAATTCTCTTATGTGTTCAATGGGGTTCATTTTTCCTTTGTATTTAGGAAAATGTGGTACCACATATCCATGAGGAAAGGGTGGCATATACAAGGTTGTGTCAAATGGATATGGACATAAGTCATGTGACATGTAAGACTTTTTGTTGTATTGTTGCAAGGTCTCCACTTGTGTTTGAAGAGAAGCAAGTTTGAGTGTGAGTGCCTCCACAATTGGGTTGTTGGTGGAATCACACATGTTGGTGATAGGTATGGATTGAGTGCCCACCCGTTGTTATGAGATGTGTTGGTTTGGAATTGGTTGTTGGTGAGAAAAATGAGTGTTCTGATTTTGTGGTTGTTGGAAATGAGTGTTTTGATAAGGGATGTGCTGCTGTGTATGAACTTGAGAAGCATAAGTGGGGATATGAGATCTTGCCATGCTAGACTGAATTTGGGGGCCTTGTTGACTATGAACATGTTGATGCCCAAATGGATTGGAAGGTTGGGTGCCTTGATTGCCTTGCCCAAATAGGTAATTATGGCCTTGAGGAATTTTGGTGTTTTTCCTCAAAGGAATGTTGGTATTAACTTGTGAAGAATTTGGGACATTAGGTTGGGTGCCTTGAATGACAAATCTTCATTTATTCCTCCCAAAAATGTTTGATGATTTGGTTTCCATAGCGTTTGAGGAACCTACTAACAGGTTTTCTGATGTACCCATGGAACTAGATGAAGTTCCAAAGAGGTTTGAGGTGGTTGTACCCATTTTTGATCCCAACATTTGTGAAGGAGTAGTGGATGTTTGTTGGGAGATGGATTGTGATGTAGTGCTGGTTTGGGTAGATGATCCCCCAATAGATGTTGTGTTGAATGTGGTAGGTGCATTAGCTGTGGTGTTAGCATGACCAAGGGAGGTAGCATTAATGGTGTTAATGACATTTTGTGAAGAGGCTCCCATGGAAGGATTGTGTGATTGGGGATCTGGAGATGTTGCTCTAAGAGTTTTGAGATCAAATCCTTTTGGTAACCTAGCCCCTTGGTCAAGGAGCATATCCAGGTATCTGGCTAAGTCGTTTAAGACCAATTCTTCCACAAAAGAGGCCACTTTTGGGTTTTGGGAAACAACTTGTATGTCTTCTTCATATACTTCCCCATTTTGGTCTCCATGGACAAATTATTCAAAAGGATTGTGTGAAGAGGGTGGAATGGACATCTCACTAAAAGGATTGATAATAGAATTTCCCATGTCATTAGGAAGAGTGTTCATTTCATTAGGGAATGAATTCATGTCATTGGTGAAATCGAGAAATTTGGTGTCTTGACCAAAAGAATCCATGAGTCTTTTCTTTCTTTGTAATCTAGTTTCGACCATAAAAAGTTTTGCTCAACTTTGGGATGATGAGGGAGAATGACCTAAATATGACACTATGTTTTTAGGTTTTTTTCGGAATTGAGGAATGTTATGAAATGAAAATGAGACCAAAAGGAGACTAAAGGTTTGTGAATGCAAATGATATGTCACTAAAGTGAGGAGACTAATGGTATGCAAACTAAAAGGAGCTTTAGATGCACTCACTATTGGTAAATCTAAGGAGATGTATACTTGACCATACAAAATTTTGGCAATGCTTTAGGTTTAGAATATCAATGGACTATAAAAGGACTAAAGGAGGACAAAGTGAAATTTCCACACTAGATGATTGAGTGGGAAATAATTCACCAAAGATATTGACTAAAAGATAGGGTGATTGAGTCCAATGATAACCTAATTTTGAATGCAAAGGTTTGACAATGGATGGTAAGGAATGTACTCCTAAAATCTGCAAAATGAGTGTCTAAGGAGGTGTTAGAGTTTAAAAATGCAACTAATGAAAATGCAAATGGGATCCTATGGTGACTTTAAGAATTCTATCTATAATGCAATGATGAGGGAAGTTGAGAAATTCAATGTCTGGTTTGACGAAAACAACAGAGAAAGACTTGATGGAATCTGGAAAAGACAAGTTTGGACCTCAGTTTTGATAGTGAAAAGATATTTATGAAGGTTGGAAAATGCATCACAACAAATGCATTACGACAGGGCAGATGCATCTTAGTTATGCGATGGTGGTGTTTTAACTGGAAAATGCGGCTCGAAATGGCGAATGCGGCTCGGTATCAATCAAATGCAGTTTGGAAAGGTGATTGCGGCATATGAGCAAGAAAATATGGTTTGATAAGTCGATTGCGGTCTAAGAGGTTGCGAATGTGGCTCAACAGAGTGATTGCGACTTAGAATTAATGAATTATGGTTTGACAAGGTGATTGTGTCATAGGAAGCAAAGTTGGAAAAGAATTTCAACATTTTGACCAGTTTGTTTTAGATTTTGGCAAGTTTGATGTTCATTTGTTGAATTTGTCTGAAAATAGTTGGCAAACACATGGTGTTATAAAAATGAAAAACAACCACATAGAAGACATTTACAAAAATGCTATGGCTACAAGGATAGTATTCTTATGGATCCCACATGGATTTTACTCCAACCACATATCCTTAGCGGATGAATTTAGAAGCTTGGATCCACGGGCTCCCCCTTACAGTGCATTCACTTCTCAGGGTAACCAAATTTCCAACTTCCATGAAACTCCCATGGTAGATTGATCATCTATACTAAGAACTACGCAGGTGTGGGTGCCTTGGCAACGATTGTTGCTGCACCAAAGAATAGAAGGTTTGTGGTCACTAAAACAAAGGTTTTATTTCGGTCACCCATTCAGAAGGCCACACGAGAGGCATTATCATCCTAGTCTATAGAGGTTACACTCTATAGGTTTTGATGCACCACAAGGGTACTGAGGAGTGAATTGCTAGTCCACAGGAAGTTCATTAATGCTAAGCTTTCCTTAACATTAAAATTTATATACTAGTTGGGTATCTCTTGGCTTTAGTGCATTACCAGTTTGAGTCACTTTGGGGTGAGTACTTTTTCCCACCAAAATAGGCCCGATGTCTAAGGCTAACAAAAGCGAGCCAAAATATTCATAGTTCAATCAATCTTTGTTTAAAAACAAAGAGAGAGCACATGAATATATTAACTCACACTCGCATGTTGTTCTTTTTAAGTCCAAATTAAAATGTGTTGTTGTGATGACTAACTAAATCACAAAACAAAAAAAAAATAATGGTTCATTTTAACTATTTATAGTATTTTCAAGCATGGGGTTCATTTTAACCGTTTGTAGTGTGAGCTAACTAACAGTTAATTTTAAACACATGAAAAAAAGAGAAGTGATTGTTCTTTTTAACCTTATGCAATTGCGTGATTGTTCATTTTACCTAATGAGTGAAATGCAAATTGTGAAATTAACCTAAATAAACAATCAATAAAATTTTGTTAGACTCTAGCTTAACACACGCTATCACATAAATATTAGTATCGAGAAAATCTCCAAACTAAAAACAAAAAACAAAAAATCCAAAAAAAGAAAAGAAACAAACAAAAACTGCTTTACCAATCGCTTGCGTCCCAACAGAGTGAATGTGACGCATTATGTTAAATGTGGTTCTCAGTTTAGAAAATGCGGCTCGGGTTATCGAATTTGTCATGAAACAGAGCAAGTGTATCGTGGTAGAGTGTATGCATCGTTGTAGGTTGCAAATACAGCGCAACAGAGCAGTTGCGTTGCAAGAGATGGTGAATGTGTCGTTCCGTACCTATACCTGCAAAAATGATCAACACGTACGGAAAACCTGCAAAAAACATATCCAAAAGTCAAGTTCACCAATGTGATTGAGGATTTTTCTACAAGGATTAGATTAGATTAGCATACATATACATGCAATAGAAATAAAACCCACAATGATAATAGAATGCATAGGAAAATAAAGAAGGAAAACATGAACTAAAACGAAACAAGCTCACCAAACCCTTCCTCCTCCATGGCTGACTTCCATTGCACCTTCTAGCTTGCTGTGATGATGAGTGTGCCCTCAGATTGTGATGAGAAAACTCTACTATATGACCTAGCCTTAAGCAAAGTTTTGAAGGATTTACTATAAACCATGCAATAGAAATTAAATTCTAAATGCAAGTAGCTAAAATGACAGCTCTAGAGTTTAAGAGAATGCAAGAGAGATTAAGATTAAGCAAAATAAAAATTCAAGAGATCAAGAGGTGTCGAAATGAGAACAAAATTGACATTTTATAGAAAATGCAATTTTGGATGGACAGACGAGATGAGAGATTGAGAAATGCCCTAGAATCAATGGTAAAGATTCAAAAATGGCAACTCTCAATTAGGGTTAGGTTAAGATTTCCAAATGAGTGGGCAAGATTTAATTTAAGAAATTAAATCAAGGATGGAGAATAAATGTGACAGTGAGATGAAAATTAGTAAAAAACAAGAAGATAGTGTTTGAACAAGAAGATGAGATTTAGAAAATTTTTAATTTTAGCAATTACTTGATTTGTAGAAGAATATTACCATTTTGAATTAAAATTAATTCAAAATATGGATTTAGTGAGATAATAAACAATTGATTTTAAGATTATTTACTAAAAGAAGAAACAGTTAACCATGTGAAGCCATTTTTAAATAAATTGTTTTATTTAAAATGAGGGAAATGTCAAATAAGGCAATTAAATAATTAGAAATAATTAGTTAATTTAGAAGAGGTGATTGATTAATTAAATAAATTAATAAATCTATTTAATTAAAAGAGGATTTGGGAATTAGTGACATGAAATAAATAAATTAAAATATATTTATTTAATAATCAAGAGGACATAAATGATAAAGATTAGTTAAATAAATTGAGAACTTTATTTAATTATGAGAAGACTTTAGATAATTAGTGACACATTAAATAAATAAATAAGATCTATTTATTTAATAATCATGGAGAATAAAAAGATATGAATTAATTAAATAATTAATTATTTAATTAATAGTCGAAAGTGAGTTAGAAACATAATTAAATTGTCATAATTATGCTAGGATGAAAAGTGGTAAAATAGTGCTTGTAGGCCTAGGTCATTTTTATGTGTCTACATTAAGAATTGGTATCAGAGCAAGGTTCCTCTAGAGAATTCTAACAACTTGATGGAGATCTTGAAGATTAAACAAATGGAAGATAATGTAGAACTCTAGACTGCTCTTGATGATCTTGATAAATTTGAAAATGAGAATAAAGATCTAAAAGAGAATCCTGATGAGGAAAATGAATGTGTCCAAAAATTGAAGGAAAAATTGAAGATATTCAAAGAGAGACATAGAGAAGTCATTGACCAATTGAAACAAGAAAATGAAGACATTACCGAACTGAAGCTGCAAGTGGAATAAAACAAGAGGATTGAAAAATGCTTGAATACAAAGATGAAAAAAAAATTCTGATAAATGTTCCGGACTTGAGCAAGAAGTGGTAAATTTGAGAGTAGAACTGGAAAAGGAAAATGTATGTGATGACAGTTTTAAAACAAGCTCCACTAGGCTTGATGAATTGATTGTTGGACATAAACCCTCTAAAGACAAAGGAGGATTTGGATTAGAAATAGGTGAAATCTCTAAAGAAATAAAATATCAAAAGACTCAAGATAAAGGAAAGCAGAAAATGAATCTAGGAAGAAAACCACCTGTTAAACAACTAAATGCACAAAGGTACCCATCCTTAAATGGAACTTGTTTTTCCTATAACAAGTTTGGGCATAAGGTAACTGAATGTAGAAGTAGGATGAATCAGTTTTCTGGTTCTTTCCCCAGACAATGCTATGCCTGTAATAAGTTTGGACATAGAGCTAGTGAATGCAGAACTTAGATAATGAACTGGTTTAATGGAGGAAGGATAAATCAATCCTTTGCTGGCTATTGCTATACATGCAATAAATATGGGCATAAGGAAAATCAGTGAAAAACAAGGTTTAGTGGAAGTCAATCAAGTCAAAGAAATGTCATCTGTTATAACTGCCATAAACTAGGACATTTTTCAAAGGTATGCAGAAGCAAAAAGGGAAAAAAGTCTGTTCCAAAAAAGAAGAATGAACTTGAGAAGAAGGTTGACAAAGAAGATGTTAAGCAGGAAATGAGTAAGATATGGAAAAATAAAGAAGAGTTAGGGACTACTGATGCATATGTACCCTCATTCGGTGCAGATGATTCCTTAGTAACTAGACCTAGCATGGTCTTAGGGGGAGCTTTAGCGGAAAATCATTAAAACCCCCTGATTGCAAGCTTGTTAGATCCATGACACAAATTAAAGTTGTAAGTAATCAATATGTAGAGGTTTTGGAAAAGAAACCAAAAGAAAAGAGGCTTGTATTCTCATTTGTGGAGCATATTAGGGTTTTTCCAGCATAGCTGAGGAAATCTAGCAGCTTTTTCAAATTCCAAGTGCATTAAATGCGAATTAGGGCATCACATTAATCTATAAAGAGAAATTATGAAGGAATTTCTACCATTTGTGCATTTGAAAGAAGTAGAGAATGACTTGAAGCAATTTTGAGCGAATTCAGGTGTGACTGGTGCAAACCCTAGTTTCGGCTATTTTTGAAGAAATAGGTTTTTTCAATTCCATGCTTCTGGATCTTGTGGAAATTATTTCTTGAATCTTTTTAAGAGTTCAAAATATAGAAAGTGGCAACCCCTATAGCTGTACAAACAACAGAAAGATCTAGGCCCTCCTACAAAAAATATTATATGAAGGTCTTCGAAGATGACTCGTTGGGTGCCTTCTCTTTGATTCCTCATGGTATCATGCCGAAAGAGGATAAAAGGATGTACATTAGGGTTAAGTTAGAAGAATTGAATCATATAAAACTAATCAATATATGGATGAATGAACTCACTGATGATAAATTCTGGGTAAAACCTGAATACCCAAATCTTGGGACGATGAATTTGGATTGTTGGAACAATTTTCCAAACTTTAGTTCTATAGTGGATGACCCGTATGTAAAGCCGGTTCTTATCAGAATGCATGATCAGTTCTTATGGACTCATGAACCACACTTGGTAAACAAGGAAGAAATTAAAGATTTCATCAGACTCTACGACACCTGATCAATACCTGTGTTAAAGGTAGTTAAAAATGAAATGATCTCAAAACTCACCGATGCTACCTATGACAAAAGGGCTCTAGCGACAAAACCTATTACAAATCTAGCCGTGAAGTATGCATCCATAATTATTGGCCACAAAATCTATTTCATCAACAGAGAGAACCATGTGTCTGCCACAACTATCTATACTGGCTATGATTGTAAATGGTACGAATTATGATCTATGTGAGCTTCTTAGGCAAGAACTGCTTGAGAGCTTAAGGATTTCAAAGGAAAAGAAGTACCCATTTAAGTTTGGCTCTCTAATTGTATGTCTATTATTCTACTTTCTAAGAATTCTTCTAGGAAAATTTGGAACTGTGTGTTGGGATCCATCTTGACCTGTTTCCCATTAGATTTTTGAGCACATGAGTAAGTTCGGTGATGTGAACAATGTAACAAATTCCTTGATGGAATTATTTTCTATGTTCAAGAAGAATATGAATGATAGAGATAGAATTCCAAGAAAAATTATGGAGAAATACAAAAATGAGATTATATTTAATGTATCTTCTGATGAGTGTATGATAGAAGTGGTTGAACCCCAGACCATCTGGATTCAGCCTCTGGATTATGAAGTTTCAAAAGATGATGCTGAAGGATATGTGTAACTCTTGTTAAAGAGTCCTAAAGATCCGAATGAATCCTGAATTGGAACTTATGCACAGAAATCTAGGGAAGTTCTCTTGAAGTAGAACAAAGTTAAAAGTAAGAAAAATGTGGAGAAAATGCTCAAGCAATGTTTCACACTTGAACAGTTAGCTCAAGCAAGAGCTATTCAAGGAAAAAAGTATACAAAACTACCTAGTGTAAGGATATCCGGTGGGACCCCTCCTTCCATACCAACTTCTAGACTAGCTACAATGAAGTCTATACCCAACACTGCTGATAAAGGCAAAGGCCCGACTCTAACTCCTTCTAGACCTACTACCAGATCAAGAGAAAGGAAAGGTGTTCCTCTGGTAGCCATTTTCAAACGAAGAAAAGAAAAGGCTACTAGAGAAAAGAATATGAGTGTTACATATGATTAGGAGGAAGAGGGAGAAGACCCTACTAAAAAATTGAGAAGAAAGAGAAGGGTGAGTGCTTCCTTTGGTGAAGGTGCATCATAGGAAACCAACATTGGCTCAAGGAAATTTCAATATGTGTCATCTTCAGATGATCATGACACAAATAAGGCCAAAATTATAGAAGAAATTCCATTGGACCAGGAACAGAAAAAAACCTCTTTGGTAAGACCTAGTTCCCCTCTTAAACTAGATGTTTTGGTAAATAATTTGGCGAATCAAGATGATATGGTGAAGTCCACTACATAAGTTTATAATCTAGTAGGAGAAGAGGATAAAGAAACAATAATTTTGGCCATCATCAAATGTGTCATTATTTTGGAAGCCAAATGGGACAAAATTAGGTGTGATGTTCCTAAAAATTTATGGGAAAGACCGAGGAAAAGAAGAGTAGAGGTAGTTGAGGTAGAGGAGAAAATAAAAAACAAAGCATATAAAGATATTGCATCCTCTTTGTCTCTAGATAACTTTGAATCTTTGAAAAATACTTGTGCAAAAATGTTCAAGGAGAAAAGAAGAGTCAATACCCTGATGAAAAAAGATAAGAAAGAAATCAGAGGAATAAGGAAGGAAAGAATAAGCACTATTAGAGACATTGCAAAAAAGTATGGCATGATTGGTGCATCTAGTTTGGCCTATGAACCTAGAAATAAACTTCTACAGAAGTTGGGGAAGAACCTCATTTCGGTGCTTCTAATGGTAATGAACATTTGGAAGTGAATGACAATAATGTCCCTTCGAAAATAGGTAGTACATATGTTCTACCAGAAATCAATGTTTCCAATGAGAATCCAGAAAATGTTGAAGCAGAAGTTCATGTTGCTACCCCTCTGGTACACCCTGGTGATGGAGATAAAGATAAGGAAGAAGAAGAGAAAAGGGATGAAGAAAAAGAAGAAGAGAAAATTGTAGAATATAAGGTAGAAGAAGAAAAATTAGAAGAAAAGGAAATGGAAGAAAATAATGCAAAAGATGAAAATATAGGAAAAGAGAATGAAGAGAAAGAAAAAATAGTGGAGGAAGTAGAAAACAAAAATATGGAATCTATTGATATCAATGGAAATAATGAAGAAGTATCCTAACAAGTTATAAAATCATAGAAGCCCACTGGAGAATCCTCCTTCGTTGATGATGTTTTGAAGGGACTACTATCAAAAAAAATTATATTCCAATCGGTAATTCCTTTGGAACTCTTGCAACTTCCAATGAATAGAGGTTATGCAGACTTGAACAAGATTTATTTGATACATAATTTGGTGTTAGGTGATGTATCTCATGCATCTGGTAGGAGAGAAATATTATAAATGGATCAGAAAGGCACTGAGCTTATTGAAGATTCAATTAAGGCCCTACAAGATGCTACTCCGGATACATTTTTTGATACATCTCTCTCTTCGGTTGAGAACTTGAAGCTTCTATTAGACTCCTTCAAGGAGCATGCTACATGACTTATTGAGAAAACAAAAAAATATGCAGAGGAGAAGATGAATGAGAAAAGGCTGCTGATCCTTCATGAAAAATGTGCCTCAGCACATGCCAATGTAGAGAAGAGCCTTGAAGTTGTGAAGGCTTGTGAAGCTAAAGCTAATTATGTGTTTACATACTGTATAAGGTGGCCTGATGCCACTCAAAGCATAAAAGATCTCATGGACTCCATTCAGTCCCAGTTGACCACTGTCTCCAACACCTATAATGCATCAATGGACAAAGATAGATCAACTTGGAAGGATACTTCTATTCACAAATAAAATTTCTTTATGTTACAAAAGCAAAAGGAAGAGATAATAAAAAAAAATCGGCTTGCTTGGTGATAACGTGAGAATGGAGTATGCTTTGGTAGCTAATGCTTTGACTAATGCTTAGAATTTGGACAAGATCAATCTAAGTCCGGATACTATGGATGAAGCTAAAGAAAATTTAATTGCTTTAGAATATCTGAACAAGTTGTTGCTATCTTCTAAGAAGAGTTGGGAGGATGGAAAAACGGCTTGGCAAGGCATTCTACAAGAACTGCAAAATGCTCCCTCCTCTAGGTAAAATATTTTTTCTATTTTTAAATTGCATGAGATAACTCCTTTAGGGGATTTAAAAAGTTTGATTCCATGTGTTTGAACATTCCAAACCATGTGCACATATCTTTCATGTTTTTCTATTATTCGACCTTTGTCCTTGATGTCAAAGGGGGAGAAGAGGAATGAGAAATAAAGTATATTCTGTACAATTTTTGGCACATGTTGCCATACATGACAAAGGGGGATATTGTTGGAAGAATGAAGAAGATAATATCCCTTGTTAATGTTTTTTTGTCATTGATGTCACCATGATATATGAGTTGCAACTGAGTCACGTCAATCTGGTATTCTAAACTGGTAATATAGGATCAGCCTTTGGTATTTTGCTCTAGAATCCTCTTTGGTAAATAGTTGCTACTTCAATTTTTGGGAAATAGTCCGTGATTGAGAAATGATTACATGGACATGAACCATAAGCACAGTTGTTCGTGGTCATGTTTGGTATCCATTTTTGTTGTATACAATTTTGCTATTAGGTCTACTGTTGGCTGAACTATCATATAGTAGAAGTTGTAATGGATTAAATTTTGTTTGTATAATCCATGCTGACATATATAGCATGCCACATGTTTGAAATGTTGCTAAGAAGTTTGTCAAGATAATCTGATTGTTATCCTTGACAATTAGGTATATATAATATTATTTTTTAGAGTCGAAGAGTGATATGTGTATTGGATTGAGCGAATATTAGCAGACTACATATGGGAGTGAAAAAGGTGAAGTGTAATCTACTGGCATGCAATTTCATCTAAATTACAAAGGAAATGAATCTGCACTTGAGGTGTACTTCTATCAGTTCAATTCTGGTGGTTAGCCATTTTTGTTACTTTATTTTTGTAGGCATCAAGCCTCCCATTTTGGACACTGAGTCTTGGCAGCGACCCACCCTTCTGTAATATCTTATAACCGGTTATACTATATTGTGAGTTAATCCTCATTGTGGTTTTTCCCACTCTAGGTTTTCCATGTAAAAATTCTGGTGTCTCTTGTGTTTTTTGTTTCATGTTCTATTGATGATTCTGCTTATCTTAATTATCATATGCTTTGGATTGATTGGATGGTAGTTATTCAATAAGTTTACGAATATACTGATTCACCCACCCTCTCAATATATTGGATATTTAACACTCTCCCTTGTGTTGAAGCACCTATTTCCTCTAATTGACATTTATTCTCATTCCATTCAACTCATCTTGTCCCACACTAAGTGGTGGAAAGGGGTTAGTTAGCCTTGTCCTCATATGTCACTTGCCACTATCTCTTTTGGATATTTTAACACCTTTCATATATATATAAGAGAAAGCTTGGGATGTGGATGACATGCCTTAACTTGGCTCGCATGTGACATACTTATTCATGATTTAGTACAATTCAAAAACATATGAACTGGAATAGGGATTTCTGAATAAGCTCTCATGTCTTCTTCTACTTCAAAGAAATTGATCATAGTAATGGTGTTAGCAACCACTTTAAAGTGGGGGAATACATCAACACTCATGATTCATTGACCGATTTCCTTTTTTTTCTTGTAATATGTCCTTTTTTTGGTGCCGTCATTGGGTTTGATTTCCTCCAAGAGCATGATATTTATTTGACTTGTCCTACCTTGGAGACATTAGATACAATGATCCCTAAGAAGAGACCTTGCATGAATTAAGAAAAATCCATTTGAAGATTCCTTACACTTTTTTTCATTTACCACATCTATTATATGGCCACCTTGCATTCCTATGGTGCCATCTTGTTTGTTCATGAGTTCCAAGAATACAAAGTTTTGCTTACCTCATGAAGCTCAAAGTTCATTATTTGTTTATGAGCTCCATGCATACGAAGTTTAGCTTGTCTCATGAATCTCAAAGATCATTTTTGCGTGGTGCCTTATCAAAGTTATCACGAGGTATCACTTGGGTATGGTTGGATGTGAATTTGATTCGAGGCATGACTTTCCCTTAGCCACTCACATGTGTGAGTGAGTGCATACCGACTATGAGTGTATGTTTTTCACCTTCTTCGACTTCTCACCCAATAGACAACCTAAAGTTCCATTGCCTCAGAGTGAGTATGCATTTTTTTGGGTCAAACAACCTAGATCTAATCCTCATCATGATGGAAAAAGGTCAAAGCTTGATCCAACTCTTTTATCTTTACCTTTTCTATTTTTTCATTTTTGATAGTGCATGCTTGTGCTTTGTTGTTGCTCTTTATATCATTTCCATGTGTTATATTTTGTGCCTATGTTGGTTTGTTATGGGATCTTGATCGACCCTCTTGATTATTGTCATCCCATCTTACTAGCATTGGTACACTTGGAACCCTCTTGATGCATGTTTTTCTACTTTAGTGTGAGTTTGAAACAAGTTCATCCTCTAACTAAAGTGGGGGCTAAATGTAGTGTCAAAAAATGTTGTCGATGACATTTTCACACTTGTTTGGGCCCTTCTTGCTGAATTGAACATAATAATGTCTTGATTTAGTGTTGTAATGTGGTTGAAACATTCACATTAGGTCTTGGGCCCTTTTGAACTAATAGATTTAAATGGTACCTTGCTAAAGTGTTGTGATGTGTTGTAACACACTTTCACACTTGTAGACACCTAAAAATGTCCTAACTTTTGAACTAGCAATTTGGCACTCATATTCATGTATTAATTAAGTGATTTAACATTATTTAATTAATTCATCATCAAACAACATCAAACAACATCCCACAACATTGCAGAATCATCCTACAACATAACACAATGTCTCAAAATCATCGCGCAACATCCCACAACATCTCAGAATCATCCCAAAACATCTCAGAATCAACCCACAACTTCTCAGAATCATCCCACACCATCCCAAAACATCTTGGAATCATCCTGCAACATCTCAGAAAAATCCTATAATATTTGAGAACATCTCAGAATCATCCTGCAACATCCCACAACATCTCAGAAACATCACACAATATCAAAATAGCATCCAAAACCCTAAATTACTCTATTAATTGAATAATACAACATTATTTAATTAATTCACTTTTTCATCATTTCTAACAAATTAAATGAATTTTATTTATTTAATAAAGTCCTAAAAACCCTAATTATGTTATTAATTAAATAAAGCAACATTATTTAATTAATTCACATTTCTATCATTTCAAGCAATTAAATAAATTACCTTTATTTAATGAAGTCATAATCTAACTTTATTTTGTCTTGATTGATTAAATAATGCCAATTATTTAATTACATAGCTAAATCACCTTATTCCTCTAAGTTAATTGAATTATTAAATCATAATAATTTAATTACAACACTTTCCCTCTAAAATTTGACTAATTAAATCAAACTATTCAAATCATTTATCAAAAATCAAATTAAACTAATGCAACTTTGCTTGCAAAAGTCAAACTTGATTTGTACATTCAACACCAAAAAGGAATTAATTAATCAATTTTCCTCACCCACTTTCTGATTGAACAAATTACAATTGTTGACTAATCAATCTAATTTGCTAACTAAGCCATCAATTTCCTAACTAATCAATCTAATTTTCTAACTAAGAAATCTAATTTCCTAACTAAGCCATCTAAATCCTAACTAAGCAATCTAAATATGACTAATCAATCTAAATATTGACTGATCAATCTAAATCATGACTAGGCAATCTATTCCTCCATCACACAAATTGTGCAATCAACTTTGCACAATCTTCTCATGTCTAAATCCTTTCAACACCTTTCGAGTGTTGATATGGATATTCTCTAACATGATCCTAATCGTCCATTTAAATCTCATTTTTTATATAAAAAACCTCTTTCCTCACAAATAAGGATTGGAGAATCAACATCATTTGGACAACTCACATTCACAACCACCATTATTGGAGCTTCAACACATTTCTCATGTCTAAATCCTCTCAACACTTTTTGACCATTGATTTGTATATTCTCCAACACAATCCTGATCATCCATTTCAAATCTCATTTTTTATATAATAAACCTCTTTCCTCACAAATAAGGATCAGAGAATCAATATACCTTATGCAATGAAGTATTGTTGAGATCACCATTAATAGAGATTCATCATTCCTTCAATCAACCAACATCAACATCATTCTTCAAGGCTTTTACGATGCAACATGGAGGATTTGTAGTGATACGAACAACCCAACATCATGTGAACAAAATTTGACATGGGATGGTAACCTATCCTTTGCTTTGAATTCATTTTGTTAATCTTAGGATTTAATTATGTAATTTCAATAGCTTAGATTTTTCATTTCATGAGTGATGGAATAAGATCTTAGATTAAGTGTTTTGAATTAGATAGATTCTTAGTTCATCACATTTTATCTTGTTTGCATCTAATGGTTTTCCCCCTCACACATTCTGGCATGCCCAGTGGGACCACGATCGTCACTACTAATTTTTTTATGAGTTTAAACTGAAGTTGCAAGGTTTCAAAGCGCTTTTAAAAAATGTTTCACACACTACCCAAAAACATCTCGCAATTGCCTGTTAAGAAAACTGCACATCTACTTTGAAAAATGAGCATCTAACACGAGAACTACGCTTTTGTAAAAAATTCTTAGCATTTGCTCTAAAAACCTTGCATTTGATTTTGATAAGGGGCACACTTGCTCTAAGAATTGAGAATTTGATTATGATAGGGGCACTTTTGCAAAAAAAATTGAGCGCTTGCTCTGACAAAACAATGCACGGAATCTGCATTTTTGCAAATTGATTTTTTGCTAACCTATGGCTATTTTTGAATGTGTAAAGGTGCTAACATGTTTGTATGCAGGATTTGAAAGACTTTAAATCTTTTATTTGTAGGGAAGATGATCGGTCAAAGTATTCGAGATTTACAAACATTTTTTCTATTAAGTTAGGAATGTTTAATTTTGGTGCTTGAAAAAGAACAAGAAAAACACACACTTTGTTTTGGTGTTATTAAAATTGAATCAATTTTAAGCTTTCTTAAGTTTTTGATTAAGGGTAAAATAGGTTTTGATGGGACCTGAAACCCCTTACATACCAATTTTGATGGGATTCATAAACAAATTAGGCAAATCATGCTCCATAGAAAAATAAACCTATACAAACCATAACCCAAAAGCAACAACAACTAAAACATCATGACTACACAAGCTGCATCAATCAAAGAAGTCAAGGGATTGAAACCCCAATACAATTGGGAAACTAGAGGCAGGATCCCTTAGGTAAAAAAAGAACTTGCCTACATCAGTTAGGCATCAAAAAACCGACCGCTTAGAGAGTACACCACTGAACCATGAGAGATAGTCCTCTTAATGGTGTAGAACACCATCAAACCCCTAATCATAAACACCAACAACTCCAAAAACCCCACCTCAATATGGGACCCAATGGAGCACTAAGTCACAACAACCTTCATGCAGTAGCACCCAACCTGAAATTCAAACTCCAACTCCACCTTAATAGGAGGGAGCTCCCCTCTATAGTGGTGTAGGAGCACCTACACCTTATTTTCAAATTTGAATTCTTGAGGGTTGATAAGTTGGTTCTTAGGAGAGTCATTAGTAAATTGAAGTGTTTTATGTCTTTTTATCCTAAATAAGGTCAATTAAGACCATTAATAATGTAATAAGGTGATTTGGAGTCATTTAGGTCCAAGTGTCAAAAGATGCACAATAATGTTGTCAAGTGCAAAATCAAAGTTATCAAAAAGCAGTTTTAAGGAATATGAGGAGATTAGTGTTTTAAATGGTAGTTGAGGAGGTTAGCCATTGGTTTTTGATTCAAGAATGTATAAAAATCCCTCTAGAGGCTCAAAGGGGGGGATTTATGAGATTGTAAACAAATCCATTTGAATTCCAAATGTTCTTTGAGCAAATTTTCTATTTTTCTTGGATTTGCTGTGATTGTACGGTTTGGTACAGGCCCCTCATGCTTTGAAACTTGTGGTATGATGATTGACTGAGTTGGCGAGGTTCTATCAGGTTGATGATATCAGTAGGCTCGACATCAAGCACTATGAGATTAGATGGCCAGTGTTAGTAGATAGATACGACATGATTGATTGTATATTATGTACATTGATTGGGGGGGATAGTTCTACCAGACAGATGAGGTCATAGATTTCTAGTGGGATGGGGTCTGTAGATACCAAAAACTGGTCTAGGCCTACGAGTACATATTCAACATAATTTTCTATAGTTCGTGGTCTTGATTAAATAATGTTAATTATTTAATTAACCTTTCTAACATATATTTCCTCTATTAATTAAATACCCCTTTTTAATTAATTCATTAATTTATTATCAACCTTTATTCAACTTGATTAATTAAATAAATCATATTTATTTAATTATGTTGTGAACTAATTAATTATCCCCCCTTTATCTATCAATTAAATAATTTATTATTTAATTACCCCTTTTATCATACTTTTCCTTAATTAAATATCTTTATTTAATTATTCATTTAACCTCCTTTATCTATAATTAAATATTTATTATTTGATTATTCACATTATCCTTTTCAAAAGTCAAATTAAATAATTATCTTTATTTATTTAATTAAAGTCAATTCATTTTCGAATGTTGAATTAAATTAACATTTAATTCATATTTAATTATTTATGTCACATTCTTCTATCATTTAGTTATCTAAGTCATTCACTCACCTTCTGACTCGAGATCTATTTTTAGTTCTCCAATTATCTCTAGGATCACACCTGTTTATCTCTACGAGAAGATTCTCCGTCACAACTAGTTGATTAACTAGTTCTAACTCCTATTTGCATTCGAATGCATTAGTCTTCAAGTTCTAACTTTGTCTTTTGCATACAAAGTCTATTTCTTCTATTTTTGAAGATTAAGATCCTGAACTCGTGTTCTAACTCATGTTCTAACTTAGTCTCTATCTTTAGTCTTTCTTGAACTTGTGTTCTAACTCATGTTCTAACTCACGTTCTATCTGAGACATAACTCACATCGCATGACATTCATCAATCTCATCCGTCGATCTCTCCTTTCAATCTAAGCCGATCGTTCGAAAACCCAAAATCTATAAAATGGCCTATCATTATCATTATTCCTCCTCCCAAAATCATATACTTTTGAGAAGAGACTTATCTTTGATATTTTGCTTAGACACTCGACGAAGTTATGCTTGCATTCAAACACAAAAATCTGAGGGCAAGAATACGGAAAAGGCAAAATGGAGAAGAACAATCAACATAATTCGAAGGAGTGAATGCATATTCAGTGAGAGCTTTCCATTAATTTGTATAGTTATTATGTTTATTTCCTCATTCTTTGTTGTTTGATTTTAGATTATTATTTGGATTAGGATTAACATTGTTATTCTAGTTGCAGATTATCCATCTCATCATATCGAAAGATCATCTTTTAATCTACTGTTACATTTGGTGAACCCGACTTGAACATGATTCAAAATTCACACATCTTTTCATTTTTCCATTTTTTCATTTTTCATTCTTTTTTGCAGGTTTTTCGTACATCGCACCGCATTTGTTTAGGAAAATGACGCATCTATATCGACGAGCCGCATTTGCTAAAAACAGGGATGCATCCGTCATCCCAAACTGTATCCGCAAACTCACTAACTGCATCCGCCTATCAACAAAATTCACGAACTGCATCCACCTATCAACATCGAACCGCATCTGTGGCTCCAAAAGCCGCATTTGGCTGGTAAATATTTTCCACTTTTTTATTGATTTCCGTGCATCCATATTTTCATTTTTTGCTTTTTAAGTTGTTTTTATTTTCGCCAATGTTTGTTTCAGCTGTGTTAAGGTGGAATAACATAGTGTTTGTAGGATGAAGTATAGAAGACAATTTTTTGCAGGACGAAAGCCGAAGACAAGAACAATGAACTACTGACAAATTTACATGCAGGACCTAATGCCTTTATGTTTATTTACTTAGCAAGCTTTTGTTTGGTAGATAGATAATTATCGTGTGGATTAAAAAGAACTTTCTGTTTGCTAGATAGATAATTGTCGTTTGGATTAAAAATAACCACTTTCTTCTTTGTCTGGTGTGTTGCACATATTTGTCACCCTTACAATTTGGTAATCGAAGTATCCTCTCCCCTTGCGCAGTCATGCGATCTTGGGTGTAAGAGAAATGGTTACTGACTCTAGAGCTTGGGCCTGTCTTGGTGGGAAAAAGTACTCACCCCAAGATGACTCAGACCGGTAACACGCTAAAGCCAAGCGACTTCCACCTGGTATATAAAAATAGATTTCTGGGGAAAGCCCAGAAATCACGCTCACTATTCTGATGAGATGGATAGAAATGGACTCTCGCTGATGTTGGATAGTGCCCCAAAAATGGAATTCCCTTATTAAATACCTTGTTGTAGAGTTACCAAAATCCTACCTACTTGTTGGCGCAGTAGGGTCAACCCTGTGAAGCCATCTTACATTCTTACGGTTTATGTGTGGAAATGAAATGTATGCAATGGGAGTTTCATGGGTACAGTAGCTTGGCTGCCCCGTATAAGTGAGTGCCATGGAGGGGAGCCAGTGGGGTCAAGCTACTAGTCATTCGCCATAAATATGCATAGCTGGAGAAATCCAAGTAAGAACTCAACAAGTAATGTCCAAAAAGCCTAGGTTGTAAATGTTTTTCGAGTCTTAACAAGTCCTTTCATCACAAAACTGAAAATACATTGATTGTTGTATTTTTTTTCTACTATATTCGTCAAAAACTTGATCAAAGAAATGAAGTTAGTAAACAACTTTAGGGAAAATTTCAATTGTCAGAAAATTGAGTCGCAATTATCAGTTTCAATGCCGCATCTATCATAGAAAGTTGCATCTGTTAGGGGAAAAACCACATGTGTCTATCCAAAAAATTAATTATTCATAGTCTGGATATCATGAGTCACAACTGTCATATTTTGAGTCACATGTGTGCACGGGATCCGCATCTATCAATTTTCAAGCCGCAAGTGTCTGTCAGAAAATCTAGGTTTACAGAGTCCAAAATTAGAACCACATGTGTATCGGTAAACTGCATTTGTCATAGGAAAAACCACAACTGTCAGAAACACCACATGCACTGTCAAAAATCACATCTGTCAACATTTGAACCATAATTGATAGGTGAGCCGCATTTGCCTTTCAACACAAAACATCAAAAACTACAAACCGAGTCCGAAACATCATTGTCACTATTTGCTTCTGGTTCTTAAGATCAACCTTGGACAAAAACCGTTAAATTTTGCTCAAAAACCTTGCATCATTAGGTGTCATATACATCTTAGTCACAGTAAACGTCTTAGTCATAGTCATCCTAAGTTGCATGCATATAGATACTTCCTAGGAAATTGCATATCACTAAATAGATAACTTTCCTCATCTTTAGAAACGTTCATGTTTTGGTTTGTCACAATCATTGAACCTAGTCACTTTAGTCTCATTTAGTGGATCTTTTCAGCTCAACAGTCTAGTTTGGAAAATTCACCTTGTCAACTGTCCTTGTCATACAATCAAGTTCCTTAGTGAAAAATAAATCTTTGCATGCATTTATTCCATAGGTGATAGGTTATGCCCAGTCTTAGACTCATTTATCATCATAGTCCACTTGAAATTTTGCATATTGTTCATCCTATCATATGTCATTTTAGTATACGTGTTTTTAGAAATCATTTTAGCAATGCCATTTATTGTAAAAAAAAATAAAATCCAAAAACATAGACATAGGTCATATTAGTTTTAAGACATAGTCTGCATTACCCCTTTTTGAGCAACTTTTTCATGGTCGAAACAAGGTCCAAAAAGAAACATAAAGCAATGACAGACCCTAATGAATTCATCAATCCATTCAGAAATCAACCGCCAGGAAGTAAAAGACCACGCAAACCTTTGCTTGAAAAACATGTCACTAGGGACACACATGGACAAATTTACATAAAAGACATAGATGCAGCAGTACAAGATCTTGAATTTGCATCCTTTATGGATGAATGTTTGGAAAATGATCCCCAATGCTATCTAGCAAAGTTGCTAGTAGAAGGTGCCAAAATACCCATAGGATTTGATATTTGTACTTTGCAAACACAATCTACTCAACCAACGCAAACTGCGATGTCAACTGTTTCTATTCCCCAAATTACTGCAGCAATACCAACTGGCATACCATTTCAAACATCACCAATTGTATACACAAGGTTTACAATTTACTGGGGGCAACTTCCTCCAACCCCTTTGGCACCAACACGACTAGTAAGAGATCCAAAGTTGGTGAAAATATAACTATACCAAATCAGATCCTTCAGACAAGAAGCATTCCTATACCAAATCAGACCATTCAGACAGGAATCATTCCTATACCAATTGAGACCATTCACACAAGGAATATCCCTACACTGAATCATAACATTCTAACAGGATATATTCCCTTGCCAAATCACAATCCGTCATAGAACATGGCATATCAGAACACCTACATTGATCCAAACAATGCAAACAACATGTCCTTGACACAAGTAGATGTCCTTCAAAACCAAATGCAAAATCTTCAACAGCAGATGGACAACATGTCTATGTTAGGAAAACGAACTATCTCAGCGCAAGACCTATGTCCTTGTCCATTTGACAAAGTGCTTTATATGACACCTTTCCCCCATGGATACATTATACCGATTTTTCCTAAGTATAATGGGAGAAAGAATCTTTTGGAACACATTAGAGAATTCTCAATGGCATGCATGGACATATCATAGACCCCACATACTTGATGCAACTATTTCCACGAACCCTTGTTAGGATAGGACTGGAATGGTTTTCTAAATTACCATATGGTATACGATCCTGGGGTGAATTAGCTAAGAAGTTTGTTGAACATTTTGCCTTTAACATAGACAATGAGGTAACAATAGCAACCTTGTGCCACACGACACAAGAAGATGGCAAAAATTTCACCACTTTCTTCCAGAGATGGAGAAGTCTCGCTAGAAGATGTCTAGTTGAAATACCAAAAAAGCAAAAGGTCATGATATTCTTAGAAAACATCAACCCAAAACTGTGAAGTGATTTAAGGGTACACTGTTGTACTTCATTCTCAGACTTGGTACAAAAGGGTATCATCCTTGAGAAAGTCCTTATAGACAAAGGATAAATTAAGGTACTAGGTAGAAATCCGGTTGTCCAACATCAGAACACACCAAACGATAGAAACAAATTCTGGTCTAGAAATAAAAATGTTACAAATGATGGCATTGTCGATGCTAAAAACATACATACGGAACCAATTATCACACTAAGAGGTTACAATTCCAATCAAGACATGATGAATAGTCCAGATCAAACAACCAACTATGTCCAAAATTCACAACAACAAAGACCACAATGAAGATTTCCTACACGCAAATTTACACCTTTAGGACAACCAATCGAGACTATTTTCAAAGAGTTGATTAAACATAATCTCATCAAACCTTTGGAACCAAGAGAGTATGATCCTAGACAATTCAAACCTTCATGGTGGGATGATAACTCTTTTTGTGACTATCATCAAATGAAAGGACACAACCTACAACAATGTTGCCAACTGAAGAATATTAGACAAGACTTTGTTGAAAATGGAACCATAGAGGTCGGTGGATAGACAAATACCAAGAAAAATGATCATAAGGTTTTCACGGACCCGTTACATGACCACACAAAAGGAAAAGGCTCCAGTTTGGGACCCAAGAATCCATCAGCCAAGTATAAGAATACCAAATATGACTATGGTAAAGGAACGATCATAAATCACCTTCGAGCCGCAAATGAGAATGTCAATACTATCATCATTAAGAAGCATTTAGAATGTAATGTGAACACACAAAACTAAGATTACTATTCCAGGTCCTTCTTCTGAGCCACCTACGCAAGCTTCCAAGTTTAAGTACAACCTTCTTGATCAATTGAGTAAAACCCCCGTGCAAATATCTATCTTGGAATTGTTGACTTTATCACCTGAGCATCAAGCCATTCTTGACAAAGCTCTACAGAACACAACTGCTCCTATAGACTTAGATGTTAATCATTTCGAAGAAATGGTGGGATATTTGACCAACTCGCATCATGCCACATTTTCCCAACAAGATTACTCAACTAAAAATTCTGATCATAATGAACCCTTACATCTTGAAGTCTTAATCCATCAAAACAAAGTCCAACGAGTCTTGGTAGACGGAGGAGTAGGTTTGAACCTGTGTACCCTAAAATTGGTTAAGGCATTAGGATTCTCAGAAGACTGCGTAGATACCTCTAAAATTATAGTCATCAAGGCTTACGATGATGAGGAAAGATCATCCAAAGGAGTTGTCACACTCCTTATAAGAATTGGCCTAGCAATCATGAACACCAGCTTCCAAGTCTTGGATCTCACCCTTCCATACAACTTGTTGTTAGGTAGACCTTGGATACACGCAATGAAAGTTGTACCTTGAACATATCACCAATGTCTTAAGTTCCCCTATAATGGCTTAGAGATCATGATTGATGGTGATCTAAATCCTTTTCAGTATTGTACAAGCCTAAGGGAAATACCACAATGACAAGTACCAGTTAACCAAGAAGCTTCATCATCCACTTTATCCCTATACATTGACCCATCACATCTCACTAAGTCCATTTCATTCAAACCACCATCATCCACTCCTAAAATCGAGATCCAAGACAAGGGCTATGGTGAATATAATATAAAAGCATCATACTGTGTCAGTCAACTGATTCAACCTAAGGCATATGGCCTACCCATGGCAGATAGAAGACAGTCAGTGGTCACATTTCATGTTCCCCCTACAATGACATTGACAAAATGGGGAGAGTTAAGTGAAGAAATTGTGGACCAAGGTGATTCTTGGTTGCAGGGATAACTTTAAGAAACCCCCCCCTCGACGAAGGTGTAAAATCCTGGCGAATCTTTCCTTTTATTTGAAAAAAGTATTAATTTTCCTGGCGAATCTTATGCACAGTATTAAAAAATTTGTAAAATCCTGGTGAATCTTAATGAATAATTGGTAAAAATAATAATCATAGTGTCGAATCCTAGTGAATCTCGATGCACTCCTATCACAATACAGGCAGGGTCGAGGGGAAAATCTTCCCCCATTCCTAACAAAATTCAATACCATCAGCCTAACAATGCTTCATCACCGAAACTCCCATCACAATCTCACGTTGGGGAAAAATTATCTGGTCTCCCACCGATAGAACGAAGGATGGTTGCAAGTTTATTCCATGCCCTAATACACATGTGCCTTTTTAAAGGCTTGTTGAGGCCCGAAATTTATTTTGGGCCACACGATTAGATTTAATCATGTGGCCCAAAATAAATTTCGGGCCTCAACAAGCCTTTTAAAAGGGACATGCATATTAGGGCCCGGAATCAACCTACAACTGTTCGATTAAAAAACTAATCTATGGTAATAGATAAAAGAAAATATTCCTAAAATTTAATAGTATTTTATTATTAGTGGCGATATTGCCCCAAAATTAATCGGAGGAATATAATATTACTAGCGAATATAATTAAAATTTTTAGTTACTGTATAAACTACTGGTGAATCAGTTTTGATGATGCATTGTTTACATGGCGAATTAATCAAGACAAAATTATTTTTTCGTAAAACCTTGGTTATTAAGTCTTCATTTTAGCTTGTACTATTCACCATTTTTGGAGCTCCTAATTTTTATTATTAGCCAATTGGCGAATATTCGCCACTAAAGTTTTCCCTGCTTGGTTGTATCAAGAAGAACATGAATACCCCAACCCGTCTATTCAAATAGCTAAGGACTAGTATGGAAAAGGCTTTAAGATAATGCAAAATGAAGGCTATGACGAGCATAGTGGGTTAGGACTATACCAAAATGGAAGGACGGAACCGATCACTGTCTACCCACGACCGAAATACCTAGGGCTAGGGTGTCAACTGCTTAGAATTGGGTTTCTTGGTACTTTGTCACCATTTCAAGAGGAAGTGAGTGCTTGCATAGACATCAAGATATCTCATGAACCACTTCCCCCAGTGTACGACAAACCCCCAGTTTATGACAAACCTCCAATTTAAGATGAATCCCCTTACTCAGGCGATTGTGAATGGGATTCCCTTTCATCTACCAGTACCATGAACATAGATGCCCTATTTGGAGAATTGGACCTAAACGTGAAACTTGTACCAAAACCATCTAGTCCTTGTCCTAAGAAACACTTGTCCAAAGAAGAATGGCAAAAGAACTATTATTGGGAAACCCTTGATCATGCATCTTGGGCACCTGACAAACCATCTTTTGACAACTCAGCCCTTACTATAGTCCCACATCAGAGTATACCTACACCTAGGAAGAAGAATAACAAGGAGTTAGTCCAAAACTTATGTGACCATGTCAACCATTCTATATTCACCTTGTCAGCAGCTACCTTTAAAAAATTTGATGATGACATGCCCCTTATATATCCTAAACTTATCGACTGGGATCGACAAGGTACACCTATCATAGATATATTCGAGAATGATGAAGCAATTGCTGAGTTCATGGGACTTAGAGAAGGCATAACAAGAGGGGATCATAAAGCTGGTTTTACCATAGACTTGGATGACAAAGCATATTTTGGGGAGTCTATTTACACCTCTAGTCGCAAAAATGAGATTAAAAAGAAAAAAAGACAATGAAAAAGAAAATGATGAGTCCCTAGGTGAAAATCGAAAGGTGCTTTTGGATGAAGAAAAAGTCAAAATAAAGGACGTATCCGTGGGTGAAAACCTCTCAGAGGCACCCAAGGATAGAGGTTTAAATATTCTCCCCGTTGAATAGGAAAACTCATCGATTCTAGTAGAAGAATCTATTGAAGTCAACATAGGTACAAAAGAGAATCCTTGGAAGGTATATTTTGCAGCTTCTTTAACAGAGACAGAAAAACTTGAGTTTAAGGACTTCTTCACAAAGAGAGAGATAAAATTTGCATGGTTGTATGATGACATGCCTGGGCTGGATGCAGACCTAATATTGCACCATTTACCACTACAACTAGGTATTAAGCTAGTCAAACAAAAGTTAAGGAAAATGCATCCACAAATTGCTCTATTGGTCAAGGCAGAACTTAAGAAACTCTTGGATGTAGGATTCATAAGGACAATCGACTATGCAGATTGGATATCAAATCTAGTACCAATGAATAAACCAACTGGGGGAATTCACATATGCACAGACTTTAGAGACATCAATAAGGCATGTCCTAAGGATGACTTCCCTTTGCCGAATATCGACATGATAGTAGATCTTACAACAGGATACAAGATGCTATCCCTAATGGATGGTTTCTTTGGATATAAACAGATTAAAATAACAGCTGAAGACCAACACAAGACAACTTTCATGTGTCCACGGGGCACATACTATTGGAATGTTATGCCGTTTGGCCTTAAGAATGTAGGAGCTACCTATCAATGGGCAACGATTATGATTTTCCATGACTTTGTACATACTCTCATGGAAGATTATGTAGATGACATTATAGCTAAATCAGAAACAAGGGAAGATCATTTGAAGGTTTTAGATAAGATATTCCAGAGGCTAGAGAATTACAATGTCAGGCTAAATCCGAAGAAGTGTGTCTTTGGAGTGAAATCAGGGAAATTGTTAGGGTATATCATCTCTAGAAGAGGCATTGAAGTAGATCCAGAGAAGGTAAGAGCTATCATAGAAATGCCTCCTCCAGTCAGCATTGGTCAACTCAGAACCCTATAGGGAAGATTACAGTCTATTAGGCATTTTATAGTACAACTGGTAGATAAATACACCCATTTCAACATCTACTCAAGAAAGGAGTACCATTTGTGTGGACACCTAAATGTCAGGAATGTTAGAGTAATAATTTTATTACGCTTAATTAATTACATCATACTGGTTAATTAATTAAGTCACTTATTCCTCTAGTTGCTTAAGCTAAACTTAGGCACATTAATAATTGATTAATTATTAAGTGTGCACACTAGGGTTTCATTTAGGGTTTCCCTTTTAGGGTTTCTTGATCTCCTTCATAAGGATTGATCTCTTTGTAATAACTGAGATTCTAATAATGCATTTTACACTTTGAGGTTTGCAGAACATCTTCTTGGTTTTGCATGTCTTTTGCATGTGACAGGTATCCATTTGCATGCAGGTGATCTTGGATTCTAACATGGTATCAGAGCCTTGACATGCAGCCCCTTCTCAAATTCTGGAGAAAACCATTGCAGAGTTCGTTCGGGGTTCCTCGAGGATTTTATGCCTTGAGTTCATTTATGCAGCTTCTTGGATCAGATCGGGCTTCACCATTGGATTCAGAGCACTGGAAAAAGTCAGGTTTGGCTTTTATTTTGCAGATTTTGGCCATCGTTTGCCAGATCTATGAGGGTTTCAATTTTGGTGATTTTTTGGAAGCTCTGGAGGTCACCGTTTTCTCGGAGCATTTTGAGCAGAAACGGAGGTCACCATTGCGTTCGCAGCGGCCAAATACCCTAAGATCGCCTTTCGTTTCATCGATTTTGGCGAAGTTGGTTCGGAGGGCAAATTTTTTTTGCCAGGGAGGCCGTACGGCCTCCCCTAGCACGCTTCACGAGGCACGGTTTTCGAAAAAAATTCAAAATATGCATTTTTTGGGAAGCTCGCCGGCGCTCACAGTGTTGAAGGTTTCCGCCACCGGGGCGGCCACCAGGCGGCTCCCACTCCATCCGCCGCCGGGTCCACCCAGCCCCCGGGGCCCTCTGCAGCTCCGCCCCGGTCATATGGAAGACCGGGGGCTACACGCCAGCCCTTGAGGGATTGTTTTCTGCAGCAGCGGTCGTATGGGCGACCAGGGGCTCCGCCCCAGGCCCCTGTCCGCCAGCCCCTGGTCGCATGCAGGACCAGGGGCCGAGATTTTTTTAGCCCCCTGGGCTGCCTGCAGGCCTTATTGGCCATTCTGGAGCACTTTCACGAAATCGGGTATAACTTTTGCGTACGGTGTCCGTTTTTTGCAAACGAGATATCGTTGGAAAGCTGATTCTGACGCCGATCTATTCAATGTTTCAGTTTTTCTATATTCTGCTCCAGATTTTTTTTGCAGGTCCTTGAACTCAGATGTTGTTGTTTTCACTCCGGAGGGCATATCTTTTGACTCGGTGATCCTTTTTTCGCCATTCTTGCGGCGTTGGAAAGCTGGTTTAGTCCTCTACACAGATCTGAGGTCTATTTTCATTTTCTGTTTATGCATGTTAGGCATTCTCTCTTTTTGCAGTCATTGGGGATTGTAATAAATGAACTATTATAAAGTTCCTTCGGGGGGGTTTCTTGCATAATAATCTTCATCGTGTTTTGATGGCAACTCGCATGGGTTGTAATCTGGTCTCTTAGTTTCTTTTGGCCATTTTTGTCTTAGCTTGACACATATCAGATTCTTTTTGGTTCACACTTTAGATTGAGAGCCTATGGTTAGTGATCCGCATCGGATCCATCTCAGTTTGAGGGCCACTAAATTTGTGGTTATTGTTCCGAGTCTGTATGGTACTTTTTCCCATGGAAGAGTTTCAGTCTTAGTTTTGGCATCGGCATCGAGATTCACAGCTTCCAGATTCTGTCATCATCATACCATCTACTGTTGCTTTATGGATTCCAGGGTTGTTCCAGTTTGGAGTGTTCGAGTGTTCCGTGGCATCGGGTCTGCTGTCACATTATTATGATTCCGATATGGTTTCTTGTAGACAGAAGTATCTTTCCTTGCTTGCCGGATTGTGGTTCCAGTGTTACTCCACAGTGTTCTTCCAGTGCTTCTTTGCAGCAGTCATCTCATTGTAGGGGGGGTTGTCCCACTGGGTTTTCCTTCTCTACCTCATTATTGCATTTGTACATGGGTACTTGATCAGGCCTTGTTGCCGGGACCCATTCATGCTTTCTTGCATTCATCTTAGTTTTAGGTGCATGCTTATCTAGTCTCCCTAAGTTGCACTTATGGGGGGGTGTTAGTGTAATTAATATTTAATTACACTTGCATAACTTTACTTAGGTTGAGCTAATTTTAGGTCAACATTAGGGTTGCATACTTTGCTTTTATAAAGCAAATCATCTCATTATATTATTGAATTCCTGAATATATTATTTTGCACATTGACATGCAAAGCTCTGCTTTTTTATGTTTTCTCTTATGTAGAAAGTGTTTAGGTTTGCATGTCTGATCTAGGGTTTCTAACATGGTATCAGAGCTCCAGACCTGTCGCTGCCTGTTCGTGATCTGAAGATATGGCTTCTCAGTGAGTTTCAAGTGCAAGGGTTTCCACAGGCATCGTTTTTTGCAAGATTTGGGGGTAGCCAAATTTTCGGGACACTATGGGCTCAAACGGACGTCGCCATCGCGTTCGCAACGCCCCAAAACCCTAGAAACGCCTGTCAAATCGTCCATTTTTGAGCAGTTGGTTTCTGAGGCAAAATTTTTTTGCTAGGGAAGCCGTACGGCCTCCCCAGCACGCTTCACGAGGCACGAAAATCGAAAAAAACAATTAAAAAAAGGCCGATCTCGGGTTCTGTGCTGGCGCCTCCAGTTCAAACCGCTCCCGCCACCGGGCGGCCACCGGGCGGCCACCGGCCCGCCACCACCGCCGGTGGCTCCCCCATCCGGTTGCCAACCCTGCTCAGCCCCTGAGGGCTCCCTGTCCACAGCGCCCGGTCGCATGGAGAACCAGGGGCTCCGCCCAGCCCCCATTTCTGCGCCCACGGTCACATGGGTGACCAGTGGCCAAATTTTTTTTGCAGGGGGGCCGGATTTTTGCGACGACGGCCTCCAGGCCGTCAAATTTATGTCTGTGAACCGCTGACATCAGCATGACGTCAGCGTCTGTACGGCCCCTCCTTGCCCCTCCTAACCCTAGTTTGCCCTAAAAGAGCAGTTTTTTTGTTTTTGGCATAACTTGGGCATACGGTATCGAAATTGGGCAAACGAGATATTGCTGGAAAGCTGGTTCTGAGCACTTTCATTTGGTGTAGTTTATTTTTTAGTATTTTCCTGTTTTACTGCATTTATTGTTGGTTGAAGTCAGATGTACTTTTTATGCTTCCGAGCTCATAACTTTTTGCCACGATCTCCGATTTTCGCTATCTTTGCGGCGTTGGAAAGGTATTGAGGAGCTCTATGTTGCTGTCCATGCAATTTTTTCTGTATCTATCACAAGTTTTTCGTTATTCCAGATTTGACCCGATGGGTGTTTTGGAGATTACTTGGATATTTTGACAGTTGGGAGAGTGCTTCTTGCATCATTGCACTTCATTTTCAGTGATACATCATTTAATAATTGACTGCTACTTCATAGATTCTAGAGTTGTTCCCGTTTGGAGTTTTCGACTGTTCCGTGGCATCGGGTCTGCTGTTGCATCATTATGATTCCGATATGGTTTCTTGTAGACAGAAGTATCTTTCCTTGCTTGCCAGATTGCGGTTCCAGTGTTACTCTACAGTGTTCTTCCAGTGCTTCTTTGCAGCATGTCATATCATTGTAGGGGGGTTTTGTCCCACTGGGTTTTCCTCCTCTACCTCTTTCTTGCATTTGTAAATGGGTACCTGATCAGGCCTAGTTGCCGGGACCCATCTTTTCTTGCATGCATCTTATTCTAGTGTTTTAGCTTCTTCCTAAGTTCATCTTAAGGGGGGGTGTTAGAGTAATAATTTTATTACGCTTAATTAATTACATCATACTGGTTAATTAATTAAGTCACTTATTCCTCTAGTTGCTTAAGCTAAACTTAGGCACATTAATAATTGATTAATTATTAAGTGTGCACACTAGGGTTTCATTTAGGGTTTCCATTTTAGGGTTTCTTGATCTCCTTCATAAGGATTGATCTCTTTGTAATAACAAAAATTCTAATAATGCATTTTACACTTTGAGGTTTGCAGAACATCTTCTTGGTTTTGCATGTCTTTTGCATGTGACAGGTATCCATTTGCATGCAGGTGATCTTGGATTCTAACAAGGAAGCCTTCCAATAAATCAAGGACTATTTGCTTACTCCACCAGTCTTAATGCCACCTACAGAGGGAAAACCATTGATATTATACATTTCAGCAACTCAGTCGGCATTAGGGGCTCTTCTCGCACAACACGATGATCAAGGTCATGAGAGAGCAGTCTATTACATCAGTCATAGCTTAGTGGGCTATGAATTGAATTACAACAACATAGAACATGCATTTCTTGTAGTAGTCTTTGCTACCCAAAAACTTCGGTACTATATGCTCAATCAACAAACAATGTTAATTACAAAGATTGATCCACTTAAATACCTCCTAAGTAAGGCAACATTAACAGGCCGATTGGCTAAATGGGTTATGACACTTAGTGAGTATGAAATTCAGTATGTTGAGAGGAAGGCTATAAAATGACAAGTGATTGTAGATCAGTTAGCCAATGCACCTATGAAGGCAGATCATCCCTTAGTGGTAGATTTTCCTGATGAATTTCTCTTCAACATTGACATTAAAACCGAATGGAAACTATACTTTGATGGGTCACATACAAACCATGGTTTAGGAGCGGGTATCCTATTTGTTACACCTCAAGGAGATACAATTCCCAAATCATTTAGGATTGCTTTCCCTTGTACCAAAAATATAGCAGAATATGAAGCTTTAGTGACAGGGTTAAAAATGGCAGCGCAATGGAAGATTAAGAGCCTACATGTTTTTGGCGACTCTCAACTAGTAATCCGGCAAGTAAATGATGATTACGGGACTAAGGATGAGAAGCTTTCCCCTTACAAGCATATGGCTGATAGTTTCAAGTAGTATTTCAATAACATTACTTTTCAACAAATACCACGTATCCAGAATAGAGCTGCAGATGCTATGGCAATCATGGGTTCCTTATTGGATATTCTGAGCAACGTGCCTAAGTTCAAGTTTTTGGTTGAAGAGCTATTGGTCCCCGCCTATGATGTCCCTGATCCTATGATGGTGTGTACCATTGTTGGTCCTATGTCTCCTTGGTATAAAGACATATTCGACTATCCCACTGACCAAACCTTACCTCAAGACTTGTCTAATAACCAACGCCGAACCTTCACCCAAAAGTCAGCTAAGTACACCATCATCGGAGAAACCTTGTATAGACGTACCTTAGACAACGCCCTAATGAGATGTATCGATGCTGAGGAAGCACAAACAACTTTGTGAGAGGTGCACGAGGGTATATGCGGATCCCATTCGAGTGGTCCTACCTCAGCCAATAAGATTATGAGACTAGGTTATTATTGGCCTACAATGGAGAAAGACTCATATATCTTTGTAAAGAAATGTAGACAGAGTCAGATACATGGAGATTTGATAAGAGCACCAGCATAGGAGCTTCGTCTGATTACATCACCATGGCCCTTTGCCCAATGGGGACTTGACCTCATAGGTAAGATACACCCTCCATCATCCAACGGCCATAAATTCATCATAACCACCACCGAATACTTCACCAAATGGATTGAAGCTATTCCCATGACCTACATCACTGACACACAAATATCTAGGTTTATCTTAAACTATATCATTTGTCAGTATGGTGTACCCCAATCCATAATCACAAACAATGGACACCCATTCAAGAACCAAGAAGTATGCCATGTATGTGAAGAGTTTCATATCAAACATCATTTTTCCACCCCGTATTACCCACAAGGTAATGGCCAAGCCGAGGCATCTAATAAAACCATTGTTAGAATCCTGAAAAAGACTTTCAATGATGCTGGTTGTGACTGGCACCTATAGCTTAATCCCGCCTTATGGGCTTACCGCATGAGCATCCGTACTCCCACTGGTGCCGCTCCATTCTCAGTATTTGGATCCGAAGCTATCTTACCTATTGAGGTTGAAATACCTTCCCTGAGGGTATCCTTGAAGGGTCATATTGACAATGAAGAATACCATGTTTCTAGGTTACAAGAGCTAGAATTGCTGGATGAATGAAGATAGAAATCATTAGATCATTTGCAAGCATATCAAAATCATCTTCATCGTAGCTACAATAGGAAGGTTCTCATTAGACACTTTGACAGTGGTGATCTGGTATTAATGGAGAATCCTAAGAACCAAGCTGAACGAGAGAAACCAAGTAAGTTTGAACCTAACTGGTTGGGGCCCTATATTGTCATAGAAGCTTTTGGATCAAGAGCGTACCAACTCTCTACTCCTGAAGGAGAGCCACTTTTGCCACCTATCAATAGTCTGCATCTAAAGAGGTTCTATGCTTAGCTTCTGAGAATCCGTGTCTTAATCTAGAAAATACAAAAAAAATGAAAAAATAAAAAAATGGTTACCTTGATGAAAACCTGGCAAACAGGCATGAAAACTGCTTCAGTGGCACTATGGATAAGTACCATGGTGAAAACCTGGAAAATAGGCGCCATGTGTAGTCAAGCTTGCTCTTCCATCTACCATCATTCTATTCAGACTTTTTCACCATCTTTCATAATAAATGGTTGTCTTATCCATTTCTTGGAATGATTGACATCTAGCATCCATTCTGTCACATTATCCACTCCATCTTCCAAATCTTATTCTCGACTGGGGACAAATCCTTGTTCTATGCCTTGACACTTTGTACATAACGCCACACCATTGAAAATGTCCTGAAAAAATCCCAACAACATTAGAAAACTTGAAAAATCCAAAAAAAATCAAAACATGTCAAAAAATACCAAAAAATAGAGTCAAGTCAGTCATGTTTAGTCAGTCATAGTCGAACTACGTTGCCTCTACGACTGTGATGTAGGCAAGGCCATCAATCGATGTACCCCTGAGGCATTAGGTCTGTCAGTCTAGGTTTTTCATGTATCACACACATTTAAATCATGACTGTGTACATTCAAAGTCATTGGTCATGTTGAAGTACGAGGTCTCTACGTGTACAACGTAGGCAAGGCTAATCAATTGATGAGCTCCCAAGACCACACTAGGTCAGTCCAATAGGGTTCATTCACAATCACTATCACACAAGTTGCATATCATAGTTTAAGGTATTATCTCATGTCATACATTGTCTACACGCACACACTTTTTATCAGTTAAGGAATCAAAACAAGTCATGCATCAACAAGGAATAATGTCTCAAAGTCATGAAGTAAATATCAAACACATTATCAAAGTGATCAACCTATGTCTTACGCAAGATATATCTTTCTTGTCAATAGACATCATCAAATTGTCATAGTCTCATGTAGCTTATCACTTTAACATCATCAGGCTCCAATGTCTTATACAACATGCGTCTTTCTGAAACCAGGCTTTGTCATGCCTTATATAGAAGTCACCAAGTCAAAACTAGACTCAACGTCTTATGCGGTATGTGCCAATTCTCACATTACGCTATGTCAAACATCAAACATCAAAAAATCCCACAAGATCAAGTTTTGGCGAATACATTTATTTGGCTTTATGACTTTATATCTTATTTTTTCTTATCTTTTTATCAATTTGTGAATTAGTCCGATTACTAGCTTTCTCGAGGATGTCCCTTGAAGGATTTAGAGAAGCAAGGATGTCACAGGACTCTTTTCTTTGGCTATTGTCTGTCAACTGTCTTTTTAAATATTAGTTTTTGAGTCATGTTACTAGTTTCCTCAAGGATGTCCTATCAAGGATTTAGAGGAGCAATGATGTCTCATGACCCATCTTTTATTTGTCTGCTATGTGTGGTTTGTCTTGACAAAATGATTGGGGCAATTCTGTCCTTAGTATGAGTTAAGACACTCCTTATCTGTAAATATCTATTCTTCATAGATGGATGACTTTATACACTATGTTCTATCTCATATCCTAGTGTGTACTATCCATTTGTGTCATGTCCCGCCCAATGATGATAACAAGAAAGCATAGCATATTTGGCACTATATCGAAGATTATATTTTTTTCTCAATCAATCAACCTTAATTATTTCTTACTAATATTCTGAATTCATTTCATCCTAACATTTCTCTTCTTTAACATAATGATAAAGTCTTGTGACACAATAAAAACATTAGATCATTTGCATATGCATACATTCTATAAGCATTTCATATAGTTACATTGCATTTCACACATATAGGAACATTAACATCTTCATTACATACATTCGAAATAATGACATAATAGGCGTTTCATCATCATAGCATACATAATGTAAACATTGCATGTAAATATCACCATCACATATAATCAAGCATCATATTCATTGCATCCATTATCATAAGTACATTAAGAAATGCATAACTCATAACATATAGAAACATTCATTTATAACACATGTACATACATCATCTAGGAAACATAATCATATAGAAATAATGCATCATCCATAAAATAGAGTTGAAAATCATATAGAAGCCATCAAAATCATATATATATATATATATCACTCAAAAATAGTGTGTCACAATACAATGTCAGAATGTATCCATAAATAAAACATGAGCTCGCAGGCTCTCTGATAAAAAATATAATGTCTACATGTATACATATGCAACCCTGTCATCGTGTCCTGCTACCACTGCTGTCACGTGGTGAAGGTGGTGGGAAAATTCTCAAAGGTGCTCTCTGCGAGGTGGAAGGTCTCTCATATGGACCTGCCCTTGATGGTCCTACCACCTCCTTAGTACTCTGTGTCCTTTGACTCTTGCTCTGTGATCTGTGATTGCACGTGTCTGAAAAGGTAGGAGCCCGTCTCTCTGCTAGAACCAATTCCTCATATAAGTCCCTATAATAGGTGGCTCTCTCAACTGATCTAACTAACTCTCGTACCATGCCATCAGATGAGGACCCACTGCAAAGGAAATTGACCTCTGTGAACTGCTGCTCTATCTCATGTCTTCGAGCTATATCCTGATCTCTCTCCATAAGTGCATTGTCCCTCTATGTACGAGCACTGTCCCTCTTAGCGAATGCACTGTCCCTCTTTGTTTAGGCACTATCTCTCTCTAACCTCATAACATCAAACTTTTCCATCATAAGTCTAAGTCTCTCCTCCAGAGCCTCCCTATCACCATCCCTAGGAGCATCCTCCACTTGTCTCCCCTCCATAATCCAATCTCTGAGCTCTCTCTTCTACTCCTCCATCAGTGCATCCTCCTCAACATCATCCTCCACATCATCCTCTCCATATCCTTCCAAAATACCTAGAGGATCTATAGCCATATCCACATCCAAATCCTCTGCAACATCCTCTACTCCAACATCCACCTCTGCACGCTCCTCTACTACTACCTCCTCTGTAGCATGCTCACCCCCAACCTATACATCCACTCCCCTCCAATGTCTAACATCGGTACATCCTCTGCAACTACCTCATGGATAGGTGATAGTGCACCTACCCAACCCCCTCTCCATCCTCTCCATCCTTGTTTGCCACCTCTACCATTACCATCTCTCCCACCAACTCTCCCAATTCGAGCACCTCCACCTCTCTGCTATCCTCTATGTCATGTCCCTCATCTCTCAATAGGTGCCGGCTGATCCAGATCTGTATAAGGAACAGGCCGATGCTCTACCTACCATGTGCCATATGAAGCTGTAGTCCCTGGGTCTATTGCTCCATCTCTCCAACCCCACTATACTGGCTGTAATGCCAGTATCTCTGCCTCAGCAGTAGCTACTGGAATCATAGGCCCCCAATATGGACCCTCTCTGGATGACCGAGCAAACTTTTCTCTACTCTGAGGCTCATCCTAAACCTCGTCGAACTGTCTCAGAACTCTGTCTGGCAAGTGTCGCTCAATGATATGTACACTAGAAATAGTCCTCCCAATAAGGCATTGTGTCTATCTGTAAAATACCAAATGTACCTCCTCATCAACCCACTAATCACAATCCATGTAAGGTCTCCATGTAAACTGGTCCAGAATGTCCAGTGCATGTTTCCAAAACCCAGTGTCTCCCACATGAGTCTGCGTGATGTGCCCTGTATATCAGAACACATAAGGGTATCTCTCTGGTCTCTCTATAGTAACTGGAGGATGAAAAATGGCTATCCTCTCCCAAGCCCATACCATCAGTAGAGTGGGCCCACAACTAAGTGACTGTGCATCTCTATAAGCGATGTCGCGTAGATGAAAGTATAACATCCCAAGCAGACATGGACCCCATGCATACCTAGTCTTTCTCTCCAACATACCAACCAACATAGCACCCCATCCCACTATAAATCTGTGACCTCATCTATCTGGTAGAACTATCCCCCCAATCAATGTACATAATATACAATCAATCCTGTTGTATCTATCTACTAACACTGGCCATCTGATCTCATAGTGCTTAATGCCGAGCCTACTGATATCATCAACCTGATAGAACCTTGCCAACTCGGTCAATCCTCACTGGGTATCATACATGACCCGCTCTCCTCTAATAGGTAGTCTTAAGATCCTATACGCATCCTCTAATGTGACAGTGGCCTCCCCAGTCGGTAAATGAAAGGACGATGTCTTAGAATGCCATTGCTCGCATAATGCAGTCAACATACCCCTGTTCACCCGAATAACGGGCATCGATAAATAGTGATGTAGACCAAGTCTCCATAATAGCCGAATCTCTACACTGGTCAAACAATCTCTTAGATTGAATGTGTCTAGATGTGACTCCCACATATATATAGGATCTAAAACCACCTACATTTAAACCATGATGTCAAAATTTTTCAAGTTTTTCTTAGAATTTTTTTTTTGAAAATTTTACTAGTCAAATGCGGCTCACTTTAACAGATGAGGTGCATTTTTGCAAATGCATTGTACAAAGCCTCACATGCATTGCATATTACATATATGTTGCATATTTCCCACACCCATTTTCAACCTCTTGCACATGCAGTGCATTTTCACAAATGCGGTGTATTTTCTCTAGCCTACCTATCTACTACATATGCGTTTCACTAATGCATATGCGGTTCACAAAACCACATGCGTCTATTACTAATGTAGATGCATGGCATAAATACACATGCGGTGCATTGGAATTCACATACGATCATTCCCTAATATTCCTAACCTAGCCTAAGCGTGTTTTAGCACATGCGTCGTTTCGCAGTCAAATGCAGCAAATACGACGGCATATGCGTCGTTCACGATGCACCGCATTTGCTAATTGACTTTTCAAAAACCTAAATTATGTGCAAAAATAATTTTCAAGAGTTCATTTTCAGGTACATACTGGTGGTCTTGCGTCGGCTGGCCTCCTGAACGTTCGGATCCGATATCCACGATGTGCAACATAGGGAATGGGTGCCATTTTCGTTAGCTAGTCAGAGCAAATCTCCTCTTTTTCTAACTTCTCCAGGTGCAAATGAATTAGGTTTAGACCTAATTCCTATTTATAGGTAGGTTTCAAATGGAATTTTCTTAGCCCTAATCTATTGGCCGCTTAACCATTCAACTTCAAACGACCCGTATTCATCCGTATCAACTCCAAATTCAATTCCGTCAACTGCATAACATTTCTGACTATCAAATTGACTTATCGGGAATATTTCTTGAGTTTTTTGAAATTTTCAAAAATTTGTCAATTTTCCCGAGGGGGAATACCTTAACTTGTTTCATGCTAGGGCAAGATCGGGGCCTCTTTTCTTTGACACAACGCTGTACCAACATTGTATCAAAGAGGGGCAAACTGCAGATACCGAAAATTGGTCTAGGCCTACGAGTACATATTCGACACAATTTTCTATAGTCTATGGTCTTGATTAAATAATGTTAATTATTTAATTAACCTTTCTAACATATATTTCCTCTATTAATTAAATACCCCTTTTTAATTAATTCATTAATTTATTATCAACCTTTATTCAACTTGATTAATTAAATAAATCATATTTATTTAATTATGTTGCAAACTAATTAATTATTCCCCCTTTATCTATCAATTAAATAATTTATTATTTAATTACCCCTTTTATCATACTTTTCCTTCTTAATTAAATATCTCTATTTAATTATTCATTTAACCTCCTTTATCTATAATTAAATATTTATTATTTAATTATTCACATTATCCTTTTCAAAAGTCAAATTAAATAATTATCTTTATTTATTTAATTAAAGTCAATTCATTTCGAATGTTGAATTAAATTAAAATTTAATTCATATTTAATTATTTATGTCACATTCTTCTATCATTTAGTTATCTCAGTCATTCACTCACCTTTTGACTTGAGATCTATTTTTAGTTCTCCAGTTATCTCTAGGATCAACACCTGTTTATCTCTACGAGAAGACTCTCCGTCACAACTAGTTGATTAACTAGTTCTAACTCCTGTTTGCATTCGAATGCATTAGTCTTCGAGTTCTAACTTTGTCTTTTGCATACAAAGTCTATTTCTTCTATTTTTGAAGATTAAGATCTTGAACTTGTGTTCTAACTCACGTTCTAACTTAGTCTCTATCTTCAGTCTTTCCTAAACTCGCGTTCTAACTCATGTTCTAACTCACGTTCTATCTGAGATAGAACTCACATCGCATGACATTCATCAATCTCATCCATCGATCTCTCCTTTCAATCTTAGCCGATCGTTCGAAAACCCAAAATCTATAAAATGGCCTGTCATTATCATTATTCCTCCTCCCAAAATCATACACTTTTGAGAAGAGACTTATCTTCAATATTTTGCTTAGACACTCAACGAAGTTATGCTTGCATTCAAATATAGAAATATGAGGGCAATAATACTGAAAAGAAAATATGGAAAAGAACAATCAAGATAATTCGAAGGAGTGAACGCATATTCGGTGAGAGCTTTCCATTAATTTGTTTAGTTATTATGTTTATTTCCTCGTTCTTTGTTGTTTGATTTTAGATTAATATTTAGATTAGGATTAACATTGTTATTCTAGTTGTAGATTATCCATCTCATCATATCGAAAGATCATCTTTTAATCTACTGTTACAAGAGTTATTTAGGTCCAAGTGTCAAAAGATGCACAACAATGTTGTCAAGTGCAAAATCAAAGTTATCAAAAAGCAGTTTTAAGGAATATGAGGAGATTAGTGTTTTAAATGGTAGTTGAGGAGGTTAGCCATTGGTTTTTGATTCAAGAATGTATAAAAATCCCTCTAGAGGCTCGAAGGGGGGGATTTATGAGATTGTAAATAAATCCATTTGAATTCCAAATGTTCTTTGAGAAAATTTTCTATTTTTCTTGGGTTTGCTGTGATTGTACGGTTTGGTACAGGCCCCTCATGCTTTGAAACCTGTGGTATGATGTGAAATTTTTTAACTTGTAAACCAATAATTCTGGAAGGCTTTTAGTTGGTTTGAGTGCAAGAAATATTTATTCTTCTTGTTCCTACCTGTACAGACCAACAAGGTTTGAGTTTGGTGATTAATTAATGTTGGAGCCATTCCTTCTATTATGGTGACTTGTTTCTTAGAGGAATGGCATGAATCATGTTAGTTTAGGTTTTTATTGATGTTTAGAGTCATAATAAAGTGTTTTGGTGCTTGGGAGGTGATGCCCTTGGGTTGGGCCGAGTCATTTTAGTGTGAAAATGGAGTAACCAAAGCATGGTTTCAAGGAATTTGTGATTGATTGTTCTATGTGAAGGCTTAATAAGTGTGTGAAGATGATATGTGGGGTGTTTGAAGAATTAGATTGATTGTAGGAGCCCTGGAGATAGGATTTTCATTAAAACCCTTATGTTTTTGCTTGGAAGTGAGGGTTTGTTGGAACAGTACTAAAGAAGCCTTAAATCTAGAAAAAAATCATGAAATTTGATGTTTTGTCATATATCTTATGATTTTTTGGTGTTCTTGTGTTAAGGGAAGGTGTGTGAGGGATATCTCCTTTGTAAAAATGGGCTAATTTGATGCCTAAAACCAGGGACCATGTATTGGTTCTCACAAATGTTGCAAAGGAACCATATGATTTTTTTTGATATGTTGTATGGAATGATAAAGGGTGTCTTACGTTTAGATGGTTTTGAGTTTTGAGGTCTTGTGAGGGTTTTATGTTCAATTTTCAAGATTGAAAGGCTAGAAGCCTTTGAGGGTGTGTTGATGTCTAATGGAAATTAATTTTTTTGAAAGAATGGATACCTTGCTTGTGTCTGATCATATTAAGTTTTTTTAAGTCATCTCCACCTATTCTGCATCATATAGGAGAGGAAGAAATGAGATCCCAAACCTCCAAAGCCTTCACTCATTTTCCCACACAAGCTACCCCTCGATAGGAACAAACAGATAAGAAAATAAACCTCCACCAAATTTACAACAACCACATTCCCCTCAATAAAAGAGGATTCTGCCTCAATGGGAGCAGTATCTATTGTAATATCCATCATAAACATTTTTAATCTGCCATTAAATATTTCCTCAAAAACCCATTAAAAGAGAAATCGAGTGCAATGAAAAATCAACCATTTTCTTCATTTTTAACATAAAATATGGTGGCAAAGGAAAAATAATGACTTGTTACTAGTATTACAATTTTAAAATTATTTATTTTCTATTCATTATAGCAACAAATAATAATCAAACCCACAAATTGCAACCAAAACACTGTATTTTTCAAATACAAAATCCCCAACACTCTAAATAGAGTCTGAGAAAAAAAAATACATGAGTAAATTCTAATAAAATGAACACCAACCTGATAAAAACATAAATATTAAACTATACCAAAATATGAGCACTCCAAAACATAAACCCTTCCAAACAACTCAACCAAAACTCCACTTCTTTTCAGCACCAATGCAACTTTTGTGTGAAGTCACGCCTGTAGACCCTTAGATCCATTATCCTCGAGTCCAAGTATGATTGGTTTTCCAGCCTTCAATATTATCCCTACAATGGTTTATCAACCTTTGTAGGAGAGCCACAACTTGTGAATGAAGAAAACAAGTATAAATTCAATCCGAACTGCCAAAACAAGTAATAAAGCATGCCAATCCTTGTAGCCCAAAATCCCAATGCCTAGAATGAGTGGTTTGCATGTCAATACTTGTAACTCCTCAAGCAAAGTGTTGAAAGCACAAAATCATGCATCCAAAAAAAGTTGGAAAAGAAGAAACCTCATCTTGCACCACTACCAATGCCAAATAAGCAAAAAATAATCTTCCCTAAGAAGCGATATCCAAACTTGATGTAATAATTTATTTCAAACATATTTAATATTCTCCACAAAAATCATTAATTTAATAGTCTTGAATTATGAAACTTTTCCCTATTAAATTGTCAAATTTAAATATGCTTCTTTTAGGACACCAGGCCTGCTAAAAATAGAAATTTTCTAAAATTAGAAAGGGGACATGAAAATCCACCTCCATAGAAGACACCAACTATATATTATTAAGGAAAACATCAGAAGAAAGGGAAGTCACAACCTCCTTTGGAAAGGAAGGAAACTAGTACATGAAAGGAGAAGAAAAGCCATGACTGAAACCCAAAAAATCAAAGTCCATAAACACAAGATCCTTCAACCAACACAAAAAAACAGCCATCAAAAGAAAATAAACTACCTTCATAAGAGTAAGCATCACCATCAAAGGAAGGATCATGACCCAGAAGTCACATAGCAACAATTTCATAGCAAGAAAAATAACACCACATCTAAAAAATTATGAAGAACAAGAACCCCAATATGCAATAACAAACCCCTTCAACAAGTTCATCTTCAAAAACCAGGGGCACCAAGCCACACTAGAGAGGCTCCCTTCCATCACCAAAGCAGAAATATTAGCAAGTTTAGAGACCTCACACTTCTAGCCCACCAAATCCAAACCCAACAACAAGCGAAAAATCCTGACCTAGGCCCAAATGAAAAAGATCTTGTAGGGGAACCCACCAAACACAAAACCCTATAGCACAAAGGCCACTACCTCTACCAAAAGCAAAGAAACATAGGAAAAAATGGCCAACCCCTCTAAGAGAAAAATCATTACAAACCATATAAGCAATAAGGAAAAACTCTAAAAGAGTAGGAGACAATGAAAAGGGGAGACATTAGCACCCATAGAAACACATGGAAGGCTATCAAAAGACCGCAGTCCACAGACACACCTAGACCAACACCTAAATAGAAACCAAAAGGAAAGGAAACATAATCTCAGCATAGAGAATGCTCCAAAAGAGGAGCACACCATAGAAAGAGATGAGGCCTTGAACTAGGAGAGAAAATCCTAAGCCAAATAGAAGAGGCCAACAATAGAGCTCCACTCACCATGAGTAGCACCAGAGGCTACAAAAATGAGAAGCCATCCAACACCCAAAAGTGCAGCCCCAAATCCACAACAGACCAAGAGTAGGGTCCCAAATGACACCACCGCCACTAGGAACAACCCTCCCAAAGCTAGCGTAGCAACAAAGAGACTAGAAAATCCAAAAGCATATGGATTTACATCTGAATCTCCCTCACCATCTTCACCTTCCTTAGAGGATTTCAAAAATCCTCTCCTGCTCTAGTCCCCGCTCATCCTCTCTATTTTTCAGAGGTGCATTGGTCCAAAAGTTGGTGTCACAACATACAAGATTTATTAAGTTAGGAATCATCATTTGGTGCTTTAAAAAGAACAACACAAACACACACTTCATTTTGGTATGACAAAAAAATCAAACCATTTCAAGCTTTTCTAAAATTAGGAACCCTTATTTGGTGCTTTAAGAACAACACAAATGAACTTTTCATTTTGGTGATCTTAAAATTGAACCATTTCAATTTTTTCTTAAGTTAGCAATTGTCAATTTGGTGCATAAAAAGAACAAAAAAATTTCAATTAAGGCGCTCTGAAAATGAACTCTTTCCAAGTTTTCATAATTAGGAACTTTAATTTTGGTGCATAAAAAGAATGAAAAATGATTTCCATTTTGTTGATGCACGCTCGTTTTACTTTTGTTGACCAAGTTAGAACCAAGACTGATTTATTAGAAACACTCATATTTGGGCTTAAAAATGAACAAATGCTTCTTTCTGTCTTGCACCATTGCTATCTTAAATGAATGATATCCTGAATACTTCATATTGGTGCAATTAAAAAGAAAAAAGTTGTTTATTTTATTCACATATTTCTAGGGATAACATTGCTCGAGGTGTTTAAAAAGAATCAATTTTCTATAAAGTTTATGTTGTGCATTTAGTGATTGGAAAGCTAGATGGTTATCTTCTCCCCTCACACCTATTGGCGATCTTGGGTGAGTGAAAAAATCTTGAGCTTCACATCTTTCTTTTCAATCATACCTTTTTAGAGGGCCCGCCTATTGAGATACATCCCACATCAGAGAACTCATAGGCGACCCCAGTAGTAATTTTATTATGGATCACTATATAAATATTTTGTAGGTGTGAGGAATGTTCATCACTCAACAAGTGTTGTTGGCCTATGTCAATGTATTCTTCCTTAGTATCCTCGTGATGTGTGAAAAACCACAAGGGCTGGAAGGTTCTTAATTGAACAAAATGCCGCATGTATAGGGTGGTGGAACCCCTAAAATTTTCATGGTTCCACTAAATTTCATGATTTAGTCCTAATAGCTCAAGTCTTGATTGTCACTAGGGTTGGGGTTTTAAGGTTTCTATTTATTTTCATATGCTTGTTTACTCCTTGAGCTTCTAATTTTGTGTTGACCGGTTTCCTCATAATCCTTTTATGGTCTTGAGCCTCATCGCTTTACCGGCCCCAACATTGGCTTTCCCGTCGCGGCTAGGATTTCCCTCTTTTAAGAACAACTTTAAGACCATGTGCTTACAGTTTGTTTGTGTGCAACCCATGATGAGCGATGAAATATTTCTCCCTATTGTCAGTAGGTTCATCGCCCATCATGTGAAGCATCCTTATCACTAGAGGGTAACCCACAATGAGCGATATGGTTAAGTTTTTAACCTACCACTCATCTCTGTGTGATCATTGGTTATCTTTTTCTCTTCAAAAGGGGATCCATGACCACCAATGGGTGGAGTTCCTCCCCATTGTGTGAGCTCGGTCTATCATAGGCTAAGGTTGCTCAATCATGTGTAAAGATGCAATGAGCGATGCAAATTATGAGTTTTGATCAGGATCCTTCTGTGATTGAAATCAATGGCTGATATCTCATCGTTGGCTTCACTGCCATTGCTTGATGAGGCTCCAAAATAGTAATGGAATATGTGATGGGTGATGTGATTTAGTTTATGGCCAAGATATTCTCGTGATTATCAGGATCAATGATGTGTGAGTTGAGGATGATGGAGTAAGGATGCAGATGGGTATGTGGCAACTTTAAAGCACCTCCTTGTTGTTTCTAGGTATGATCAATAAAGCTAGTGGTGATCCTTAATGAGCCTCATTGATCAAGTTTTAAATCCTAGGTGATCGATAGTTGAAATTCAACATGCAGTGATTGATTTTTTGCTCATATGAGTGAACTAGGATGGCCATTAATTGTAGCGTGCTTTCAATTCCTCTATTTAATGAGGATTTTCTATAGTTTGTTTGATCATTTGCATTCATCAGTGCCCAAAAATAATTATCATAGGTGCTAGAGGAAGTGATTGTGAGTGCTTAACGAATTTTCACAAAGGTGGATACCTGATATCTTCTGGTATGTAAGTGTGCATGCATACAGTATTGTTGCTGTGGGTCTATAGTTTTCTATGTATGGTACTTTTGGGATTTTCATTGTTTATGCATGGGAGTTTTCTGAAGGTTATAGCTAGTGTTTCTCCCTGTACAATTGGCTTTGGTTAGTATTAGCTATAAGAATGCATGAGCCAAGTTCTCCTATTACACTAGTCCATAGGTCCAAAAGGTTAAGTATGTAGGAACAATTAGTTTATATGCATGAAGCAAAACCTGTTGTGGTGGAAATTCCAATTGTCCGAAAAGGAAAAAGGAGTGTTCGAAGGAAGATTGAAAATACTACTATCAAGATCACATACAATCTCAAAACTACGACCATCTTAGAAGAATTTTTCAAGTTTAAAGGAAAAGGGCCTATTGAGTTTGTGAAATAATTAACAAGGCCGAGTGCAGGTCCTAGGGTTTGTTCAGGGAAGCCCAACGCTATTGTTATAATTTTTGATAGTTCTTCAAGTGAGGAAGGAGGAGCTAGCCCTGACATTGGCCATTGCCCTATTTCTCTTGTGCCTTATAGTGACTCAAAAAATGACGTAATTATTGCAAATCCACTCTCTGTCAAGGAGCCTGGTGAGGGTGTTTAATCGGCGGTTGACAAGGCCGAGTAACACCCATGTTCTCTTTTTATTGGGGTTTGGTTTCTAGGTGCTGTGGTGACTTAACTCCTATGTGGATGGTTCATTGATCTTTTCCATTGATAATAATGGCGATTCTTCTTGGTATTGGATAATGTGCTGATTTTGGTGATAACACCTTTTGGAAGGCTTTCATGGTGTCTTCGATTGATGGCTTGGTGCTCTTGGCCTTTTTTATTTCCTATGGTATATGAATGATTAAATGTAGTGGTTCGGGAAGGGACCCAAATGAAATGAAATTATTTTTGAAATTATCATGAAATGTAACTGTAATGAGCCTGATGCTTATTGCTCTCTTGTGTTATAAAAGAGATTTCAAGGCTTATTGCAGAGGTAAAAATATTGAGTCCAGAATGGTCTAGGTAGAATGCAGTGAACGAATATAATACAGAATGCCCGAGAAATATGCCAATTAATTATCTTGGGTATGGGTTTTGTATTTGATAATCTTAAATAGTTTCGCACGAATGAGTGATATCGAAACAAATCTATAAAGTTAAATTATGTACTCTCCTGTGTATAGTTGTTGTAGATTATGAATAAAAATATCAAATATCTTTTCGTTTATCTTCAATGGTTTGATTGAATGTATGATTCTATTCTACGTTTTAACTCAAAGAGTTAATTAAATAATTGAAGAAAGTCATAGGTCATCGAGAATTTGCAAAGGATTGAGTAAGAAGTAATACTTTAAATACTTTGAGTTTTTATAATGTAAGGAATTATGAAAATAGTCCATCTATTTTAGGGTTGAGTGTTTTGTGTGTTACTTATTATTCCACATTTGACTCCATTTACCTAATTGATGAGGCACTAACTTATTTGTCATGAATTTATGTAATCTAAGGTGTTAACGAAATGCTTAGCCATAGATTCAAAAAATGAACAATACTTAATTCAAATTCTATCAATTCCAAAATATAAGTATGAAATATACCCTCATTCCTAGCAAATGAATGGTTATTTGCATAAAGGTCAGCCAAACCTGTGGTGAGTAATGTTTGTTTGCATTTTATAGGAATTTATCTATGATGATGTGTTCTCCATTTTAATATAATTAGTATGAAAACTATTGGGAAATACCCTCCCTAGTTCCATAGAGCCTAAAGTGTAGGGGTCAAAGGCTTGAAAACTTTTACCCATTGAGTTGGCCATTCATCTTCAGGATTCTTGGTTATGAAGGTTGGCTACCTTCTAAAGTTTTCCTAAGGTGTACTGGAAAAAACATCAACATAATGGTGACTTTTTTGGGGACAAATTGCACTCTCTAGATGCAAATCCCTGTATCATAGAGTCAAATGGTGTAAATAGTATGAGCATTTTGTTCATACCTTGAAGAATTATCGAGCTTGGTCAAAGATTTGATTGCAGCAAAGTTCGAAGGATCTGAAAGTGACTCCACTGTGGAGACATACCCATAACATGTTTTATTTGTCAAGAAACTTCATCTCATTTGAAGTTTGTTCTTGTATAATGGGAGGTGGCAAATTTGACTAACGAACCTGATAAAGAATAGATTAAAGCTCTAGATCCAGAAGCCTGAAGACAAAAGCTAGGTGATTGTTGCAAAAGGGCCAAGTATTTTCATATTATTGAAGAATTTTTTTATCATATTTGTAAGAAAATTGTGAGAATTATTTTGGATTTAGGATGTAAATGTTTCCCAATTGAGTGAAATAGTACTAGTTAGGGGAAGATTAGTTGAAATTTTGCATGTTTCTAAAAGTATACTATGAAATTATGGATTATTATGAAAGGAACATGTATTTTAGATCTTAAGCAAATTAGCCAAAAATATTGTGGTGAAAGGGCTTGAGATCTTACTTGGGAAAGGGGTTTGAATTTCGCTTGTGAAAAAACTAACAAGGATTGCAAGGGTATGACAAGATGTATTTTTAGATTATGCCTTTTGATGAAAATTTAAACAATGGGTACCCCTTGTCAAATCAGGGGGTTTTAATAGTGAAAGGTACAATACCCTAGATTTAAGTATCATCTGTGGTTATCCAAACATTATACTGCATAATATTAGAGATAAGATACCAAGATTTAGAGGTGAACAAAATGAATCAACAAATCAACATTTGGAGGAGTTTTTTGATGTGATGGGTGATTATGAAGTGTTATTTGAAGATGTAGTTATGAATTTTTTTGTTTAGTCCCTAAAGGGAGACACAAGAGATTGGCTCTCTTACCTACCAATATCTTCCATACATTCATGGAATGATTTTAAACTGGTGTTCATGGAATAGTTTGGAGAAAGGATTGATCCAATCTTAATCAAGCAAAAATTTATGATATGGAGAAAGAGGAAAATTATTTGGTTCCTTCTTTTAACCTCAAATTCTTGAAAGTGATAAGAGAGATCCCTACAAGAATAAGACCAAATGATGCTGAATGTTTAGTGGTATACTTGGGTGCATTTGACAAGAAGATGAGCTATTTGTTAAGAGATAAAGAGCCTACAACATTGCATCAAGCATATCACATTTCTATAGACATTGAGAATAATTTGAAGTATTCAGTGATGAAAAGATGCTTGACTACTCATGCTAGTTGTCCTAGCACTGCTCATGCTAATATAGTTAATGGATCAATCAATAGAAAGCTATGTTAGGAAGATGAGTTTTCTTCTGTTTCAAGTTCTTCATTGACACAACATGAGGATCATAATGAACTTGAAAGGAAATATGCACAAGAGCATAGTGAAGCTGATTAAGTAATTTCAATCAAAAGATTATATGATATGGGGGAATCTCCTGAACATTTGTTCTATAGGTTTATGGATGCCTTGTTAAAATGACCTGAAAATGTTACACTTAATATTCCAGTATGCATTGATTTGATTTGTGAAGTGTATCAATATGGATTGAGTAATTTACTAGAGGAATTGAAGCCTCACACCTTTAGCCAAGTGATTGACTAGATAAGGGTTGTTGAGGGAGCTAAGAATGAATACACTAGACAAGTGTCACCTCAGAATGTTATCAATAGTACCCATTATGAGGAGGATCAAGAGTCTATACAATTAGGTCAAGAGGATGTATCTAAACATGAAAAAATGGTTGGTGACTGCTATTGTTTCACAAGTAATATGGATGAAGATACACAATATGAAGATAAAGAAGTGGTGCATGATCTCCATCCTTGGGATTTCATGGGTAATGATAAAATGTAGGGGGTGCAAAGGGAAACACCACACTTTGGTTTGATTAGAGACAATGATGCACAAATCAGTGACCATGGTGATGAAACTAAGTTAGATCAGTCCTCTGTTGGTTATAACTCATCCTATGAAATGGAAATGGAATCTATGGCCTCAAGTAGAGGGTATTTTGATAGCCTTGAAAGGGCGCACTTGATTGGAGATGAATAGTTTTCTTCATGTGAAGAGTTCTCAGAGTTTGGATCCATAATTTTGAATATAAATGATGAAGATGACTCTGAGAGTATTTATTTTTTCTCTTCAAGGGATTACAATGACTTTCAATGCATTGAAGGCTATGATCCACCTACCAAAGAGGCAAGGGTGAATGTGGAAATAATGAGGGTATGATATAATCCCCTGTATAATGAACCTTCACTAGCATGTGAGGTGATAGGTGGTGAACCTTACAGGTGTAGGAGAAATCCATTATTTGTTGCAAGTTCTAATGATTTTTCGACTAGTACCTCTTGTAAGATTATTGGAGATAATGAAAAAGGGGCAGTAGGAAATGAAGGTCAGATTGGTGTCAATGTTTTTGATTCCATCCTTAGAGACATTAACATGGATTTAGTAGCTTCCCAGTCACACAAGGAATGTAGTGATACGAGTCTTTGTATTGTCACTTTCTCACAAGTGGGTGAGTAGGATGTTCCTGAGGATTGCCAAAAATGTATTCCACGTATGCTTCCAAGTGGTCAGGGTGGTGATATATGTGATGAAATGACTGAAGTTGAGAGTGTCATCCCACATGATGATAATATTGGATGTAATGCCACTGTTGGTGAAGATGTCCATGGTAAGGTAGTGAATGTCTACTCAGGAGAAGCAATAATTGATGAATATACTCATGGCCATGTGGTTCAAAATAATTGTTGTGAAGGAAAGGATGAATTGTTAACCATACACACTAAGGAAAATGGTGCACACCCTAGCAAAGAAAGAAGTTAACTTGGGGGTGATTAGGTTATAGACTAGGATCATTGTATGGATCCTGAGCTGGTCCTATTATGTGTTGTCAAGAAAAAACATTTTGATGAACCCTTAGATTATGTGGATATTGTAGGGTTGTTTGAATTATGTGAGGAGAAACTTAGAGCTACAAATAATATGAGGTGTGGTGTTAACGAGTATGAATATGCACTTGAATTATTTTCAGATACCCATCATCTTTTGGACCTTATCAAATAATTGCTCCCATCTAATGAGGATAACACTCACGCTAAGTACAATGAAGGTGTTGTTGAATATAAACCATTTCTCTTTGACACTTCGAAGGATGGGTCCAATCCCAAACAATGTTTGTATGAGGGTTTCCAATTTGATATACAAGTGGAATGTCATGGTTAGATTCATGATCAAGCAGGCTATGAATGATTTACCATTCCTTTTGAATTTGATGTGCTCAAGGTGTAGAAGATTGTTAAAAGGGATACAATTATATTGGATGGGATCAAGGATGTCAATTGTAAAAATGCTGACGGTTTAAAGGTGCTCAACACACTTGTGTACCAGTTACAAGTAGAACAAGACAAGGTTTTTGATAGAGGAAATAATTGATTCTCCTTTCCATTTGGTGGCTTGGGGCCACTAAATAAAAAGGGAGGGGGGTTATGTACAAGAGAAATTTGGGGTTGCCTAATGGATTTGGCATTTGATCTACTTCTACTAGAGATCTAAGATCTTTCTATGCATGCAAGAGGTACACATACCCAGTCAGAGCCACTGGTGGAACCCAAAAATTTTTCATGGTTCCACTAAATTTTATGATTAAATCCTGATAGCTCAAGTCTTGATTGTCACTAGGGTTGGAGTTTTTTGGTTTCTATTTATGTTCATACCCTTGTTTACTCCTTGAGCTTCTAATTTTGTGTTGATTAGTTATGTTTGGTTATTAGTTGCCTCATAATACTTTTATGGTCTTGAGCCTCATCATTTTACCAGCCCCAACATTAGTTATCTTGTCATGGCTAGGAGGTCCCTTTTTAAGAACAACTTTAAGCCCACGTGCTTTTGGAAATATTAAGTCAAGCCCCAGGTGCTCTATCGCTCATCACACCTTCCTTTCAGCCAGTCTGTGTATAACCTGTGATGAGAAATATTGTATTCTTTTCATCTTTTGGACTTCATCGCCCATCACATGTTCTTTTAACACCACTATGAAGCAGCACCCAATGAGCGATGTAGTTAATCATTTAACCCATCGTTGGCTCTTTAATTATCACTAGTTTTTTTGTGTAGGCTAAGGGTGAACCCATGACCATAGATGTGTGAGTTACTTCCCATTGCTTGGAAGTGAGGCCTTGCCAGTTGAGATCAACCAAGGGAAGGAAAACCCATGATGAGCGATGGAAGTAAGGCTTGTGGCTAGGATTATTTTGTGATTAAAACAAGGGGCCAATATCTCATTAGTGGCTCTCTTGCTGTCACTAGATGAGACTCTATAGAAAACTTGGAACTGGTGATGCCTGATACAATATTTATGGGGGTAATATGTGGTAGTTTCCTCTATCCATCACCTGATACGTATACCATTGCAAAAAAAGCATCATGGGATAATGAGGACACATGAACCGCATGATGAAGTTTTAAAGCCTGTAAATCAATGGTTTGAATTCAAACAAGAACAAGCAACTGACAGAGTGGGTGTTTTCACTCACACAAGCTTTCTTATACCATTAATGGTGCTTGTACTTAGTTGAATGGATGTATAAGGGCTAGTCTTCATTTTCTTTCCACCTTGCACACAAGAAGCTGAGAAGGATAGTAGCGCACCAAGGACAAAAATAAAGGATAACTGTAGAAGTTTTCCCAGGTAAGTCATTGTTGACCCTTGCAATTTTTTTTTCTTTTATAAGAATTGTCTCAATATATCAAATTTCTAAAATTGCATGCTAGGGTGAAAATAGGGTTTTTGAAATTGTATGAATTGGTCTGTATCTCTAGCTGGGGTAGCATAGAAAAGATAGAATTATTTCTAAATTTTGAATTTTTAAGGTTTATATTGCTAATTCGAGACCTAGTTTGAATTTGTATTCGAAAGAAACCCTAGCTTAAGGTAGGATGAGTCAGTTGGGTGAATCTTCATCCTCTAAACCTACATCCAATAGAAAGAGACAATAGGTCTCTTAAGAAACACTACAAGTGTCTGAAGGTCTTGATAGGAAGAAAGGGAAACCAAAGAGCTATGTTCATTTTATGGATAAATTTCAGCCTCTAGATGTTAAGGTGAGCGACAAGAAGGCCACAGGAGAAGGGATATCAACCACAAATTTTAAGGACCTCACATTGGAAATTGGTGACATCGTTGTGCCAGATCCCATATGGGAATTATTCGTATACTCTTTCAAAAGGAGAGATGTTGTACACCCTGGTCAAAATGTTTGGGGGTATGACGGGGAAATTGGTTGTCCCGATTTTTTTTGTGGAGGTGGATCTAATACTGCAACTGGCAGATAGGTATAATGATGTTAATAGGGTTATCACTAACATAGATGGTAGGAACATCCTAGAAATAAAGAGAAGAAAAGTCATAGAGGTTTTCAACATGAACCTTGATGCTAATGAGAAGATTAGCATGGAGAAGTTGTAGAAGCAATATGTTAATCACAGGGTTGGGTACATAAGAGGTGAATTACCTAAATACAAATGAGAGAAGGGTTCTACTGTTGCACTTAAAGAAGTTGATCCATTGGATTGTGAAGAATTTTTTGATTAATTCAACTATACATATTATATGATGTGTCAAGTGCTTGGAATCAAGTGTGATGGAAGGATAACATCATCCTTGCTAGTTATGATTGTGGATATTCAATACAAGTACCAACACAAGTGGTTTGACTATGCTCACCGTGTTGTTGAGCAATTACATAATGACTTAATAAAGTTGAAAGAGAGGAAAAACCCATTGAATTTCATGCATTATTCATTGTTGATGCGTATGCTTCTATATTAGGGAAGAGAGGTTTTTGGTCGAGCCTTGCAATTGAGATAGGTGGATGAAAGAAACTGTAAGTTTCCTATACAAATGTGGACTTATATCTAGGATTTTTATTGCTCTAGTTCATATTATGTCTGATTCTGTAATGCAATAAAGCACACTATTTTGGTACAACTAGGAGTGAGGCCAACTGGGAGAATCTATAAGACAATTAGAGGTTTGTTGAGACCAAGATAATGTGGAGATGACCCCAACTATGAATGCAGATGGGGAGATTGGTATTTGTATGACAATTGCACTATCATCAGGTGTTATGGAACTACTATGGCTCCACATATATTGCATAGGTTTGTTTTAAATAGGCTAGAATTCATGGAGATTATGTGGCAAATGGATAATAGTGATGCTGAGAACTTTAGGTTTTCTAGAAAGGCTTCTATCATTTCAACAAATTTCTCTTTTGATTTATTTGTTGTCACTACCAAGGAGGCCTATGAGGTATTTGGTATAATGATAAATAACTTGAGGATGGGTATAAATCCTATTAGAAGGTTTGATCTAGAAGGGATTATTAATAGAGAAAAGGTCAAATGAGGAATCTTAGGGTATTGGCCTCACACCTTCTACTTTAAAGAAGATGTGATAAGAAATCTGCCAACAATGACTACTGCCTGGGATAGAGAAAGAGTATGGCTGAAAGTTGTTGAGGTTGAGCAGAGGGCTCTTGCAAAAAATCCTTGTTATGAAAGCTCATACAAACATATCATTGACAAGTTCAAAAAGATGGTTTTGATCCTTAGTGACTTTAGTGATGGTAGTTTTCTGGAAAAGGTGCAACAAGTAGAGAAGTTGGCCCAAAGTGCCTTGCAAGAACATTTGTTGAAGACTAGTGGCGAATCAAAAGATCCTGTAGCACCATAAGTTCAACAACACCCGATGAATATTAAGGATATTCCTATCATGGAATTTCCTCCTATGAATGTTGATGAAGCACAGAGTGTTGGAGTAGATGTACAACAACATTCTGCTGAGTTAGATCCTATTGAGCACAAAATAGAATAAGAATTCTCCTACCCTAATGTTGGAGATGTAATGGAACCATTTCTTCCAAATGATAGGTTGGTGCCTTGGGAATATGATGAGAGATAAGAGAATGATGCAAGGATTTTAGCTTGTGCTAAGTTTTTGGAAGATGACTCTTTTGTGACAACAAAATAATTTAGGGAATTCATTGTTGAGTTGAAAGCTTAGGAAATAAATGATAGAATACAAGAGGAACTTGAGGGAGTAGATCCCTCCCAATAGGAAGAGACAAAGAAGAAGATTGAAGAAGAGATAGTTCGAGAGATTGAGTAGATGAATCTCATTGAGGCCAGAAGATTAATTATAGATAGTGGGATGATGGAGATTCCTAGATGGAATTTATCTTCCATAATTGCTTTGGATGCAATAAAAAATGACCCAAAAGATTTGGTATTGAAAGAGACATTTGATGAAAATACTTTTGGTTCAGGGTTCAGTCCTAGTCTATATGCATTGGCTATTTGGTCATTAACTCTAGATTCAGGGAGATGTAGACTCAGTAAAATGATGAATGGCCTTTCTAGAGATGTGATCATAGGGAGAGCTTTGAGATGATAGTTCCATAAGCTACAAGATTGACAATGCACTCAACTATGTTGAGTGTTGATACTATAGATATCAGTTAGGCTAGGTATATGAAATTATTAGAAAAGAAAAATAAGTTGGAGAATAGAACAAAGTGAGGGTTAATTTGGCCAAAGTAAATCAAAAGACTCTTCCCACCTCCCCATCTGGTACTTCACAATAGGATAAGGATACTTTAAAGTTGAGAATTGATGCATTAAAGAAGGAGCTCTTGGCAACCAAATCTGAAAATAACAAGCTCCATGAAGGCATGAGTAACATTAAAAAGGCTATGCCTGAAGGTATCCTTAGTTATATATGGTCTAGAGTTGATATTAAGGAAAAAACTAAATGGTTGACGTATAAGGGTATCCATGAAGCATATGGGAAGTGTCAACATACCCAAGATATTTTCATGACTACATGCAATAAGTAAAGCGAAAGATTAAATATTCTAAAGGAAATTCAGAAAATTGCAAAGGGAGACTCTGAAGTCCTGGAATATCTTCATAATACATCAAAAGGATTGAAATTATGGGTGAAATCACAAGCTTCCATGAAAGAATTGGGGGGAAATTTCAGGGTAAGATGAAGGCTTTCAGGGACATGGAAGAGCAAGGTGTGCCCAAGATTCTTAATGAAGATGGAGAGATAAAGGACAATGCCTCATGGAGAGCTTTGTTCAAGCATCAGGCGACTAAGTATCCTCGAATGGTGTATGTTGATGATAAGTTGGACTTGTCAATATTGAATACTTTAATTGAAAACTTCATCAAGATTGAAGTAGGTATGGAAACCTTTGTGAAGGAGACCCGAGTAATAATAGATGTAAGATATAATGCATACAATGTCAAGGTGCATAAATTGATAGATATCAACTAGCCCACTAAGGGGGAATATAAAATTTGGTTGGATAAATATGTTGAGTAAGCCATAAGGGGTGGTGGGATGGACATAGAGAATGGTCGAGTATAATAAAAGTCTAGCCTTTGAAGTAAATTTTCTAAAAATAATCTATATCCTCTCAGTTAGAAAAATGCACATGGAAATCCAACCAAGTTTCTTCTATTTTTTCTTTGTCTTCTTCTATTTTTCATTTCTTCACATTTTTGAGTAATGTGGTGATGTGGACTCCTAGAGAAGTAAAGATATGAGCTCAACATGCGTATATAAGTGTTTTGTGTTTTGCATTTCCCCCCTCATTTCATGAGTCATAAATATAACTGTCAGGGGGTTGAAATGAAATGAAATACTTTAAGATATAAATTGAAATGTAATTTGATAGGTCAAAAGAACAATTCTTGTTTTTCTCCCTTAACCTTATAAAAGGGAATTCAAGGCTATTGTGTAGGGGTCTTTGAAAATTTTGTTGGATCTTAAGTATTCTTGGAGAACAGTTTCATGAAGTATGCAAGTAGATAGAATTTCTCGTTGAGTCTAGGGTTATGAGTTTGTATTTACAATTAGCTTAAAAGTTTTGCAAAAATTGTAGCACTTGACATCAATAATGAAAAATTTGAAACATATTTTATCCTAAGAAGTTGTTCATGAATTAGTAGTGAAATAGTTAAAGATTGTTTCATTGGTCTCCAATTGATATGGTTGGATGTGTGTTTGCATTGTATGCTTCAATTCAAGGAATTAATTAAATGCTTTGATGCAATCACTGGTTCATTTGTTAAGCCATAGGATTTGTAATTATTTTTTAGGTGGAATGTTTCAATTATGAATTTGTAATGAAAATCCATAATAGTTTATAAATGTTAATTGCTATAGTTGTGTTATTGTTCATTGTGAATTTGACCCTATCACCCTATGATAAGGCACTATTCTATCATTAGTTAAATTTTAGTATATCTACTAGATAAAATGTGTCAAGGAACAATTCATTTAAATCAAATTTCACTCGTAATGACAATGGTTGTTGTAATTGTCAGTTAATCTACCCATTCTCTACTCCGAGTTGCAAGGTACAAAGAATCTGCCAAATTATAGCTAATTGTTGTTCTTCGAGTATTAAAATGAGAATGTATCTATTGAATTTACAATGTATGTGTAGATCTTGTGAAATTGTGTTATAAGTACATTGTGGGATCACCCTCCCGGCACTTACAGAGCTTGAAGTGCAGGAGGAAAGCTGAATTGGTTTCTCTCATTCATTAGCCAACCCCTTTCAGGTTGCTCATTATTAGAAACAAAAAATCCATAGGCTTCCTGTAAGATTTGGCTAGAATTAAAAAGAGCCAACATAGGGGCACAAAAATAAAACCCCCAAAACATTACTAAGAGCCAAATTATTTTAGAAGCCACCCTATTATCCAAAAACATTCTTTGAAAGTGGTGCATCAAAATTTACTTCTGAGAAGTTAGTTACCATGTCTGAATATAGGCCCATGCTATAAGTTGCATGTAAAATCATCCCTTTTGGGCATGAGGCAGGCCTACCTAAGAGAATGGTTTCTATCCACTAGGGTTGTAATTGCTTGTTTATGTTAAACTTTCCAAATACATTCAAAATAATCTGATATCAAACTCTGTGCTTGATCTAAAGAGAACACATCCAAACAAACACTGAACAAGATGGTTGAATCCCAAACCCCTTGACTTAGTGTGTACTTGTGAAAGAAGCCCTATGTTTGAACTCCCTGAAAATATTTTTCCTTAAAGGTTTTTGAATATTTTGGTTTTTATTTCAGGTTGCATTGATCAAAGTAAACATTTGGGAACTATGGCTTAGGTATAATTATTTCACAACTTAAGCTATAGACATGAAGGTCACATAAGTCCATACTTGTTGAGTCAGTCCAAGTGTTGTTTTATCACTTTACATAATCCAAACATAGAGAAGTCGAGAGAAGAACCAAATTTAAACTTGCAAAAATCCAAGAAAAGATTGTTCAAAACTAGAAACAAAACACACATAAACCACATTGACAGAAAATTCCAGTGCAAGTTATCATAGTTTCTAAGTAGTTACCAAAATTTCATTGAATTTGCACAAAATTTTAGTGCAGTTGCTACAGTTTATGAGTAGTAGCCAAAGTTTCATTGAATTTTCTCTTTGTCCCATAAATGCTACTAATGAAAATCAGTTACATCAAGAATTGTGCACTAGATTTTATTCCCTTGCATTTGCTTCTGAGAAACTTGTACAATTTTTGCACGCACGCCCCACTAAAAGTAGGGACCCTCTTTCTTGCTCTTTTGCTTTCGTTCTTGGTGTTTTGGTCCTTTGATTTTGAGGATTTGGTTGCCTTGGCATATTCCCAAATGGTTATCTTACTCGTGCAAATGTCCCTTTTGAAGAAGTACTTTAAAAATTATGTGTTCTGGAATTCATTTCGGGTTTTTCTGTGTTTTTAGGAAAATTCCCTCTAGGCGGATTTCCTCGAGCACCTTGAAAACTTGAATGAAGGTTGTTTTATATCATTTTTGGAAATTCCTGGAATTTGCGGAATTCCGTCTGGTCCGGATTTTCCCGAGATTTCATCATGCCTTTGGATTCCCGAGCTTGCTGTCTTATCGATGCATTTATGTTTCCTGTACGGTCTTGCAGTTTACTTTTATTGATTCATTTGCATTTTATGAAGATAGGTTTGTGTCATTTGCCTTGTTATGATTTGAGGAGCTGGATTTCAAGTTGCTATCACTGGATTGTGCGTTTGAGCTTGTGTTCGAGCATTACAGTCAAGTTTTTCGGTGATCGCTTGCATTTTATTTCAATTTTTGAGGTTTCTTGTCGATTGTTGCTATTTCAATTTCTTGGCTTTCATGGTATGTACATGCTGCCTTCCCTTTTTAATGAACAAAATGAGTTTTCTTTAGGGTTTGTGTGGGTGTATGTTTTGAGTCAGGACTTCGATGAGGTTTGGTTTGGTAATGGTTCTAGGGTTTCATTTGTTGGCTTGATGCCCTTCCTCATGGTTTGCGTCTCCTTTCCTCTTGCATGACTATGATCTGATGGGGTTGACCATTTCTTTGCTTCATTTTTTTTGAATTCATGCTCTCTTATGTCGAGCTCTGGTTTAACTTAGAAATCCCCGACCTGTAATGAAACCATGTCTTGGGCGAGGTGGAACTTGTTGCTCATTATCTAATTTTATTATCATCCTATCTTAGTTGGCTCATGGGAGAATTCATGTGAGGAATAGTCAAAATGAAAATTATGAATGGATCCAAACTATGCTATCATGGTGGTTTCCTAGGGTTTCCCTTGTTGAAATCATTCCTCATATTGATTGGATCTCATTTATGATCAATTTGAAGCGTAATTTGTTCATTGTGCATTTTGAACGAGCTGAATTCCAAGTTGAATCCCCAAATTCCTAATCATTTGATCAACCTTGGTGAAATCCTAATGAAGTCAAAGATTTCGGGTTTTCGAACACTTCGCAGATTTCCTTTACTTTAGGATTTTCCCAGTTTTCCATCGTTTTGTCGATTTCCTGAAAATATGCTTAAAATGTGAAGATTACACTGACTTCATGAAATTACGTGTCCTCGATATTTTACAGATATTTCTTTCTCCCTTTATTTTCCTAGAGTTTGTCAACTATTTCCTTTTTTGTAGATTTCCGACCTTGGCGGATTTTCCCGAAATCTTGTTGAAATAAAGAATTGGGAGATAGTATGATCTATTAGCTAATAATTGTGCATTTTATGGTTGATTTGAGTTATTATGGATGTTTCATTCTATTTATTAGTTAGTTTTGATTGATTAAATGGTGGTTGGAGGTTTTTTTATGTTTGTTTCATTGAATTCCATCTGGTCCGGAATCTCCCGAAATTCCTTCTAGCCCGAATTCCACGAGAGGGCTAAGAACCCAAAATTTGAGATGAGTAATTCTTATGAGATTCTGGGGATTTTTTCCATCATGGATTTTTTTTTAAGGAGGAATATAGAATTTATGATGGATTAACTTGAATCTCATGCTGTAATGGATCTTTACTATGGTATTTTTATTGGATGCAGGCAGAATTAAGTCAAGCTGTTGCTAAAATGACCAAGGGCAAGGTAATGGATCCGAGTGCTGAAGGCCCTCCAATCTTTGAAGTAGAAAGGATTAAAATGGACTTAAAGAGAAAAATCCCATAGAGCAATCTATCTTCCATTTGGTCAGAGGTCACAGATACAAATATTTGAATGTGGGATTATGAAGAATTTTAGGCAAGGATGGTAGTTCAAAACCTCCCTTTGTTGGCTAGAAGAATATTGGAATCAGGGTTGGCACATGTGGTTGGATTCCCTCCTATAGTTCAGTGTTATGAGTTGGTGCTTGAATGTTCCAGACATTATGATAGGGGCACACAAAGGATAGTTGGTCCTCAAGGAAGAACTGTGGAAAATCTTAACTCTATGTCCATTGCTCAGACCTTTGACATGCCTGATAGGTCTCATGTAGTGGGTTTTGATATGGATGTAGCAAAGAATTATTATGATGAAAATGTCATCAAATCCTAGCAGGTCATCAATTCATGGCTGGAGAATCCCAAGTCCCACTTTTCCAAGCTAGCCAAGTAGCTAGTCAGAGCTATGTTCAGGAAGGAATACTATCATGTTATCACACTCCTCAGTAGGGTAGTGGGATTGAAAAGTGAGGGAATGTTTGAAAACTGTATGTTCCATGTCATTGTGAGGATGGGGCAAGGTGAGATAAAGACAAAGGGGAGAGAAGTTAATACAAGGCCTCATCAAAATTTGTGCTTCCCATTTTTCCTCTTCCTCCTTCACATGCATTGGATCGGGCTATGTTGGAGATCCCAAGCCAACCTAGATGGAGTGCATGCATTTAATGCATAATTTATCTTATTTTGAGTTCCTCTTGGCCGACTTATGGTTGACTTGTTTTAGTGGACTTTACTATTGTAAACCTAATTGGACCGACCTATCTTGGGGGGGAGGGGGTTTCTATAAATTTTGCATTATGCCTCATTTGTAAGGGCTAGATAGTTTTTCATTGGAGCGAATTAAGAAATATATCAAGAAGCATAGTTAGAGTTAGGAGTTAGTCTCATTTTTCAAGCAGGTGCTGTAATAGAATACTGGAATTGTTGCTACTTTGGGTAATTTAATGTAAGTAAAGACATTGTGATTTGGTGCCTTTCTTGTTTTGAATTTTGATTTGGCATGGTTCCTGGGATTCTATCTTTTGAAATTGCTTAATTTTATTTATTATATGATAATTTTGATGTTAGATGATTTGATGATGTTTAGGGTTTGATGCTTGAAGTATTTGCAATAGTCTCTAGTCCATAATTTTTGTAGCTAACTAATTGTTAGTTGCTTTGCAAAGTTAGCCTGGACTTAAAATTATGCTTAGTTCAATTGTGGATGCTTGTTCATTTCAATTGCAATAGGGTTATTTTGAATGAATATGCATAATCTGAAAATCTCTAACTCCTTAGAAGATTGCACTATTTCTGTAAGATTGTAGATTTATCTAGGTCAAACAAGAATTAGTTTATGAGGGATTGGTCTATTTCAAGTATCTTATCATTTGCATTGTTAATATTAGAATTAGAATTAATCTTAGAAATATCTCTGAAACCCTTATCCCTTTTGTTGTTTATTTTGAATTTGGGTTAGTTTTAGAATTAAAATTGTTGCCATATTGCTAGATCTGATAAATTTGAATTCAATATTTACTTGTAGTAAGTTCCCTTTGTGATTACCAGCATTTTCACATTATCTTTGAGTTGTTTTATTGCATTGTCAAGACCTGACATTAGAGACCTTGGGGTTATCTCTTAAGGCTTGCTGATATAGATTTACCTTTCAAGAGTGATATGATATCATATTTTGTCTAAGTTGTTGTTGTGCATAAAACACCATAAACAAAACTACCGCACTTGCTACTAAAATCCTTGCATTTGCCAAAATATGCTCGCTTTTGTCTAAGAAAACATTGCATTTGACAGAAACACACAAACAGTTACACTTACCATCCTAGCTCACACTTTCTTTTCCAAAACCTGAGCACTTGGCACATTTTTGGCCACACTTGATAAATTTGGTCACACTTTTTCTCATAGCCTTGTGCATTTTTCTTGAAAACCAGCACTATTTCTTCATCCTACTAAAACTTGGGGAAAACAAATTGAAGTTGTTTATAGGATCATTGTTCAAACAAAACAATTAGAAAACCAGATAAGTCACATAGTCCCTCATCCATTATTTCCATCCTACTTATTAAAAAACAAAATCAAACAAACCATTGGGATCATTCCTTCACTTGGACATCTATGATATCAACAGTTACTTGAAACTCACAAATAGTTCAAGTAAGCTTTCCCACAACATATAATCTAGTCAAGGAAGTGAAATATCGACCCTAGTTCTTCAACATTTTGATTTTTGAAAAGTAGCACCATTCCAAAACAACACTCAAACCTTAGGGTCCTGAGCTTCATAGAAACCATCTGAAAACACCATCACACCTTATGACCATCTGGAAACCAACTACTCTAGTTCAACAACTGAACCTTGTAGTATCGATCCTTCAACCTAGTCTCACATACATTGAAGGTGAGCAAACTGACATCATAAGTAGTTTGAGAACCTTCATATTTGAGAAGAACAAAACACCCCACTAGTTTCTCACTACACAAATCTTAGACGAAGAGGAAGAGAAAACAAACATAAAAACTAAAAGACCCATGTTACCACCACCTACATGGCAATAGATATACATCTCTCATGATTTTTGGCAAGCCAAATATCCTTAGGTCCAAAAAAAGGAACAATCCTTCAGTGAAAATGCATATTGCGACTTCCAAATAACTACCCTACAAAAACGTTTTTCAAAGGGTAACTCCAAAAAAGGTATCACATCTATCAAAAATACATTATACTTTTTATATCTCCACTTTGCACCAATTGGCCAAATCTATTACCTGACTAGGAGTTAAAAAATAGTCACAAGAGCTTGGTAAGTTGTTTATGACAACTACAAGATCACAACACAGGAAGAAAATGGAAGCAAGCAAGAATAACACTAGCATCCCACTAGAAAACACCATGAATGGTGAAAGGAACCCATGAAGATATAAACCAAGTGACCTTATGATAAGGTATTGAGTATCAAAACATCCCAAAAACATGTTGATCTATTACCCAAATTACTCTTATCAAGGGTCACAACATCAAGTAGGGCAATGAAATCAAGGGTTTCAAAATCACCATCAAGGAATAAGTCTAGAACATCAAATCGCCCTAAATAAAATTGAGAGAGATCTTGAGGAAATTAAATGAAATTGAAATCCAACATATCACTAATTCAATGTCCAAATTCAGAACATTACATATCCACAACTGACGGACATCATTCCACAAACACCTCAATATCCACATTAAAAAAACTCCCAATATCTGTAATATCAAGAAGTTCCACAACACCAAGGTGTACCTCAAGTGTAATATCAAGATATACCTCAATCATAGTATCAAGAAGTTCTACAACACAAAAATGTACCTCAAGTGTAATATCAAAATATACCTCAAACATAGTATCGAGGAGTTCTACAAAATCAAGAGAAAAACAATCGAGAAAAGCCACCGAGGAAAGATTATCAATCAAGAAGGAAATTCACCCCTTTGGGAGAGAACTTAGAGGTAATCATGCATGAACTAGTACAATAGGGACTTATCAAAATCAATGATATTCCAACTTATGGTGAACCAAACTTTAAACTCCCTTGGTATAACTAGTACGAATGATGCGAGTTCCACAAAATCAAGGGTCATAAAATGAAAAAATGCAAAACACTCCAACATATCATCCAAGACCTTATTGAGAAAGGATAAATAGCTATTAAAAATGACATTCAAGGTCTATCTACCAATGAAAACAATGACAATGTCTCAACCTCAAAAGTTGAAAACAACAATCAAGAGTTATCTAGCATTGATCACATTGACAATGTCTCTACATCATCTAGTGAGTAGGAGGAGATACATTAAGAAGTTATTCCCAAGCATGATCAAATTAAATCACCCAAGTCTAGCATTGATCTAGTCCAAGATATAGTGATATCATCCAACCTCAGGGAAATACATGTTGATGATCAAGAGACTATTAATCCAAGGCTTCTACCCAATGTATAAAATATAAGCCAAGAGTTATTACCCATATGTCCACATTTGGAGGAAATCCAAGGATCCCTTACAAGAAATCCATTCTTTGAAATTGATTCATGTCAAGAGTGTGAACCAAAACATATCAAAGATGATACCGCACAAAGTCAAGATCAAGAATCCCTATCATAAAAATACTATAATGATTTGACAGATATCTTCCAAGACATCCCATATTTTCCAAAAGAAGAAAAAATCCATATACCGAGTACACATACATTTACTCATGATATGATTACTCCTAATGGACATGTAGATGATCTTCATCCAAGACAAGAGTCTCATACTCTTGATGAAATTACTAAGGAACAAGAATCACCTACTCTTAACATCTTTACACATGATGAAAGCACAACAAAATCTATAGACATATCTAAAATTGATCAAGAATTTATCAAAATTAGAATCATCCTCCAAGTAGGTTGAATACATTGAGTATGAGAATATGGAGCATAGTATCTTGAAATCAACAAAGATAATGGACAATCCTGAGTAGCATAGAAGTGGGTATACACCGGTCAAAGAAGAATAAATATATTTTAAAGGGCCATCAAAATATGATATTTCACAGAATCAAGCCAAAGATATAAAATAGGAAGTAATCCCACATATGAAGGATCCTATCAGCAAAGAAGCTATCATCATTGAAGATCCACAATAGAATAGACAAGGATTAGCACCTTGTTTTCAAGGTAAGACATATCCTATTACAAATAAAAAGCTTCAACAAATTCATTATCAAGATAGAGGATTAGGCCTAAATGAATAGGGTATCCTAGAACCAATGCATATTATTGGAAATCCTAAGCACCAAGCTCTTGGTTATTCAACAATTAATGGATCTAAACATATTAGGGATACCTCTATAATATTGGGGTTAAATTTATCTAATGCAAGCATCAACATAAAGAGCATGAAGAGTCCTTATGATGAATTTTCTAGCAAAGCTACAACTAACCATATCATGAACCACCATCCACATATTTTTCCACCCTCTAATTGGGACCGAAAATAAGAGAAAAATCTATATCAGATAAAGGAGTAAGTCATTGAAGTAGAACAATCAACAAAACAAAATGGAAAAGATAAATTCAAATGGATACAAAAGAAAAAGAAAGAAAATCATCCCTATCAAACTCCATTAGTCAAAGAAACTATGGGGAAAAATCAAAAAGGGGATTTAATCCATCAAAGATTTCCAACAATGAAAAAGAAAGCTTCAAGAGTGGCTTAAAAGGTATATTAAGATGTTGGTCCTAATTGAATCTCCATATCCACCCATCATTTCCCATCATCCCAAATTTGGATAGTCAAAGGTTCCAAACTATCAACCAATCCATCTAAATATCATATCCCTCTAAATATCATATCCCTCAACAAATTTCTCCATTCAAGATATCAAAATCTCACATTATCCATGCATTCATAGCAACTCTTTATCATAAGGATTCTAAGGGAACTCTCTCACGATGTGCAGATCAAGGTAAGGTTAACTCTGGTATTGACAAGGTAGGTAATAATTACCAGGGGTTACATTCAAGCTCTCGTATCTTAGGAAAACAACTCATCCAAGAAGGATATCGTTAGCACACCATGACAACAACAACAACCATATTAGCACCAACAACATATACATCAATACCATGAGGTGGTTCAACATGAGAAAAATATTGTCACATGATGAAAACCTAGTAAATAGGTGTCTTGTGTGACATTAATGTTGGCAGATGGTCAGCGCTCCCCTCAAGATTTGTGACATGGACTAACCACCTCTTGTGGATCTATTAACTCTAGCATTTGTATCAGGCATTAAAAGGTCAATCTTGTAGTGCAACGATAACTGCGTGGCCAAAAATTGGTATCAGAGCCAAAGGTGCCAAGTTTGAATCCCCTCGGGTAACACCAAGGGGGAGTTTGTTTGTAGATGTTCAACACTCCCCTCAAGATTTGTGACATGGACTAACCACCTCCCATGGATCTATTAACTTTGACAGTTGTATTGGGCATTAAAAGATTGATCTTTTGGTGCAACAAAAACTGTGTGGCCAACAATTAAAAATTAATTAGAAACAAAAAAATAAAGAAATAGTCAAGAGAAAAATCATCCTCTCGTGAAAACCACTATGGTGGTGCTTTGGAAAAATACTATGATGAAAATGTGACAAACATGCATCATGTGTAAGAATTGAGCATCAACATGCACCATTTCAGGGGGAAGCATCTCAACTGATCCATAATAAAACCAAACCATTTTTTTTCCAAACCCAACTTATCTTGATTTTGAAAAATGTTTTGTATACACTTTACACTTGCTTATGGAAATCATCTTGACATGGGTTACTATCATTGACCTTGTCCTATCCAAAATTATCTAAGCCATGAGTCATTTTCCACAAGGCATACTTTATCTGAACATGTTATCCTATCACAAGATAGCCCATTTCCTACATTACTATACAATAGGGGCAAGTACTTACATAATTCTTTAGAATAAATCTTGATCTATTTCTTCTAGCTCACATTATGATCTAGGAGTTGTCTAAGTAGTAAGGTGTGCCTCATGGTACCCTTTCCAATTCACCCCAACAACAAGGTATACCACCAATGCACTATCAGGGTAACCAAGTCGAAATAGTTTGTCTTGACAACAAGGTGTACCACCAACACACTACCAAGGTAACCTTAAAAAATAACAACATGGATTATTCCTTCACTCCAAATTCTAAGATATTAGCAATTGATTGAACCACACAGCTAGTTCAAGTAAGCTTTTCCACAACATATCCTCTAGAAAAAAAAAGTGAAATATCAATCCAAGTTTTCAACATCTTACGCCCTAGGCAAGAGGGTAAAAATAAAAAAAAACAATTTGTCCCAACAACAAGGTGTACCACCAACATACTAGCAAAGTAACCTTTAAATATACCAAAAACATGGATTATTCCTTCACTCAAAAATGATAAGATATCAACATTTTCTTGAACCCCACAGCTAGTTCACGTAAATTTCCCACAACATAACCTCTAGAAAAATATAGTGAAATATCAATCTAGGTTGTCAATATATTAGCACTATCAAGGTAACCTTTGAAAAAGCCTATCCCAACAACAAGGTGTCCTGCCAATGCACTATCAAGGTAGCCTTAAAAATAGTTTAGCCTAACAAAAAGGTATACCTGCCAATGCACTACCAAGGTAACCTTCAAAGATAGCAACAATGTGGATTTTTCTTTTACAAAAAATTCTAAGATATCAATAGTTACTTGAACCCCACAGCTAGTTCAAGTAGATTTCCCACAACATATCCTCTAGAAAGACATGGTGAGGTATCAATCCAAGTTGTCAACATCTTACACCCTAAGAAAAAGGGTAAAAATACAAAAAATGGAAAAGAGAAAAAATCAAAAAAGTCAAAAACATTCGAAAAACATCAAAAAATGAAACAACATCATTGGATTATTCCTTCACTCAAATAGTCTAAAATATCAAAATTTACTTGAACATCACAACTATTTCAAATATATTTCCCACAACATATCCTCTAGACACAAAAGTGGAATATTAATCCAACTTATTAATGTTGTTTATCCAAAAATAATTTATGCTTTTGAGTCAAACGGTTGAACTACGTGGTCTCTGTGTGTACAACGTAGGAAAGGATTATTAACCCCCAATACCCTAGGTCAGTCCCCTTAGGTTTCCATCATGCTTTATTTCAACTTAGTCAAAAAATACAAAATCCAAAAATATTCACAAAACAACAAAACCCACGAAATCGGTAATCAGATCAAACATATCCTGAAGTCATCTTTCCCTCAGCTACAGTGGTTTAAGGACCAACTACAATCATTTTAACCCACAATGTTAGGGTTTTGTTTGAAACACATAAAACAATATGAAAGAACAAAAAAATGATGAAAAATAAGACTTAGGATGACAAACATACAAAATCTATCAAGATTTAGAAAATGATAAAAGAAAATGCAAGGGTTTAAGTCAAGTGCAAGGTTTCAAAGAAAATGCTAAAAGAAAATGCAAGGGTTATAGTCAAGTGTAAGGTTTTAGAGAAAATGCTAAAAGAAGATGCAAGAGTTTATGTCGAGGGTGAGGTTTTAGAACAACTACATGAAACAAGGGAAAGGTTGTAAGTCAAGAGAAAGGTTTTAGAGAAAGGTTGAGAAAATCAAATGCAAGGGTTTGGAGCAAGGGCAAGGTTCTTTAGCAAGGGTGAGGAAATAGTCAAACAACAAACAAATGCAAGGTTTTAGAGCAGAAGGAAGCTTTTAGAGCAAGTGAATGGATCAGATGCAAGGTTTAAAGTCAAGTGCGAGGTTTTATAGCAAGCATGAGTGTTTTAGGGTCAAGGGCGAGCTTCCTACCTAGAAGACGCAAGCAAAATGATGCATATGCTCTGAAATCATAAATTTTTTGTTATTGATTGGTAATTAAGACTTTTTTTTACCGTATCTTCAAACGACCATATCTTGGTCATACAAAATTATTTTTTAATGCTTTTTTTAAAATGGGGAAAAATCTAATGATCTTTGCAATGGTGTAGGTTGTTTTCAATTTTTGTGAAGTTAAATTTTCCAAACAAGATAAATCATTAAAACTTCACTCTTGACTTTATGAACTTTGTCCATGTAATATGAGAACACAACAAGATGAAAACAAGAAGAGAGAGGGTACATACTAGGGAACTAATGCCTATGGTCCATCCAAACTCTTGAAACACATCCATGTGATGTGAGGCTCATAGAATCCTAGGCATATATCCTCGACAATCGACAAAACAAAAAAATTCAAATATCTTGAAAATGCAACAAAAACAACATTAAATAAACATCAAAAAGCACAAAAACATTTCAAAAAGCTCAAAAATCCTATTTCCACCATCACCTATCTGCAATAAAGGTTCATCCATAATAAACAGATCATCATACTCATCTTTTGACAAAACAGACAAACAAATAAAGCAACATCAACAACTAGAACTTTCAAGTAAACACTTGCAAAATCTTTGACTGTAAACAGGGAAAAACAAAGCCAAGTATAAATACCTATTTATAGACAATTCCCAACAACATCCTGAGATATGTATTAATGAATCCGTTCTTATGATAGACATGATCAAAACTAGATAATAGTCCCATAACAGATGGAGCAAGTGATACAACAAATTGTTTTAATCTTTTTGTAGTCTTATATTTTCTATTTACATTATTGACTCATTCCTAGGATCTCTCAAGGATTTCCATAAGGATTTAGAGAAGAAGGAATGGGGGAAATTGAGCATCATTTCAGTTTGCTATGTTTGTGGATATTTTTGTTATACTACCATGATGAATACTTGGTTTGTTGTGTGTGTGGAAGACATTTTGAAGTATTTTGTGTAGCAATGGCATGTTAGGTTCTTAATACCTCTTGTGTTACTGGTCTGACATGTTTTAAAGCTTCTCAGCCATACACTCTATAGGGTTTCCATATGTCTAGTATGAGCAAGAGCACTCCTTGTTTGTAGAGTCAAAGTCCACGCAATGGATACAAAGTCACCTTGTTCATTAATACTCTAGTGAATTGTATCTGTTTGCTACAAAAAATAGGATTGTTCAAAATATGAAGCCTCCAAGAAAAGAAAAAGCAACTCATCAATGACTAACAACATCAACTATTCATCACTTCTTATTAACATTTTCTTCTTATCAAAATTTCTTTTATCATTCCTTGCACTTAATGCATCACATTAGCTTATTGGAAAATTTGGTTAATTACCCATAATTTTTACCAAATTTCCTGAGGGGACACCAAGCTTCCCATCTGGGGAATACTAGGGAAACTATAGGACATATTGGGGCAAATTTTTAGAAGGAATTTCTAATTTTTCTTTGACACAATGCTCAAAATCACACTGTATCGAAGAGGGAAAAAATGTAGACACCTAAAAATGTCCTAGCTTGTGAACTAGCATTTTGACACTCATATTCATCTATTAATTAAGTGATTTAACATCATTTAATTAATTAATCATCAAACAACATCGAACAACATCCTGCAACATCTCATAATCATCCTGCAATGCCTCAAAATCATCTTGCAATGTCTTAGAATCATCTTGCTACATCTCAAAATCATCTCAAAATGACTCAAAATCATCCCACAACATCTCAAAATCATCTTGAATCATCCCAAAACATCTCAAAATCATCTCACAACATCTTGGAATCATCCCATAATGTCCCAAAACATCTTAGAATCATCCCGCAACATCTCACAACATCTTGAAAACATCACACAATGTAAAATAGCATCCAAAACCCTAAATTACTCTATTGATAAATAATACAACATTATTTAATTAATTCACTTTTTCATCATTTATGAGAAATTAAATAAATTTCATTTATTTAATAAAGTCTGAAAAACCCTAATTTTGTTATTAAGTAAATAAAACACCATTCTTTAATTAATTCACATTTTTGGGGTGGGGGCCTAGCTTGATTAGCTAAAACATCCTATTTTAGGCAAGTGGTCATGAGGTCTAGTCTCCTCCTAAACCTGTGGTAATGTTGTTTGGTGTTTCTGCACTTCAACAACTTAGACAGAATAAAAGTTATTATATCTCTCTTGAAAGGTTGGTCACTATGATCAAAGAGATGACCCCAAGGTCTCACGGGTGTCAGATCATGACTATGTAGTAGAAAAAAATCAGTGATAAAATGTGAAAATTATTGTAATCACAAGGTTCTTACATACAAATGTTGGAGGCTCTAAACTCATCAAATTCTAAGATATGGTGATGCTCAAATTTCTAGTTCTAACCATATAATAAAAAAACAACAAAAGATGAGGGTTTAAGAAGTCCTAATGTTAACAATACTTCTAAGATTAACCATGCAAGTGATGAAATACCTGGAATGGAACAATCCCTTAAACTAATTTCTGTTCGACCCAAGCTATACCTGCAATCTTGCAGAAAACAGTGCAATCCTCTAAGGTGTTAAAGATTTTCAAGTTGTGGTCATTCATTCAATAAGACTGAATGAATATCTACAGTTGAACTAAGCACATGAATATGGGGTACAAGTTGACCTTGCACAACATTTCCATAATCAAGAAGCTACCCAAGTTGCTACAACACTCCAAGCATTAAATCACAAACATTACTAACTAAACCTAAGATGTATTGAAACATTTCCAAGTGGTTTTAAAGATAGAACAAGAAACACGCAAGATTATTTAATGCAAAGGGGGGGGACCAGTCATAACACAATGTCTGCACTTTGTATTAAATCATCATATAGCAACAATTTTGGTATGTTACAACACTTGCTTGAAATGTGAAAACTAACTTCTAATATTCTAACATGCTACTCTACTACTAACTCTAATGATTACAAGCCTTCTGACTTAGTCTTCCAATCTCTACTAATTCCAACCTAATCAAACCCATACAAATGAGGCAGAGTGCCATACTTATAGAAAAATAGGCCCTGCGTGAAACAAAGCTAGGGTTACAAGGAAGCTCGACCACACTTTAAATTGGCCTCGACAGCCAACAATAACCCACCATTAAGCATTGAATGCAATAAGGATCCTCATCAGATCCAACAACGACTGCACAAGGTTAGGGGAATGGATCCTCAAGCCATACCCACCAAAAAACTTGACCCGCGCGAACAACCACGCTCGTGAAAATACTAGTAGGAACATGAGCCACCGATCAGACCCGAGCTGGGAAAATGAATGACTAAGATCAAACAACACTAGGTTGAGCCCCTTCAAATCATGTCTACCAACTATTAATGGCCACCAACCAAATTGGCCTTGTGTGTGAGAGTGGGTTTCATGACAGTAGCCACAAAGTGTACTTGACTATACCCACAAATCACACCAAATCTTCAAAGTACACCCAACAATCCCAGCTCGATCCAACCTACAATCAAATGGGCCACCATTAATGCCCAGTACACCATCAGAATCCAAGAAGGTCCATTAGAGTTCCTAAGGCAAGAAAATCAAGCATAAACCCAGGCAGAGACGAAACCAGAGTCAGGCGGAGGTAGAGCCACGAGAAAAATAGGAACATAGAGCCAAGATAGGCAGAGGCGGAGGTGAAATGAGAATGAGAAAGGAAATAAAACAAGCAGGGGCAGAGACAAAACCAACCCCAATAGAAGCAGAGTCGAAACGAGAATTAAAGGGGAAAAGGTGGGGGCAGAACTAGAGACAAAACCAACCCCGGAAAAAGTGGAGGCGGAACGGGAACATGAACAAAACCATGAACTTTTCCAAAGTTCAAAGCCAAATTCCATCCCAGTCTTGATCCTGACAAAACAACAAAAAAGAAAACCGGAAAAAACCTAAGGGTGGAGAACAAACCCGAAGGCCGAAGAAAAACAAAAAAATAGAAAAATGAGAATGCGGTGTTGATGGTTAAAATGACACAAACAACATTAAAACAAAATATTTCTACTCTATTTCTCCTGAAAGAGAAAGATAACATGTAGTAGCCTAACTCCCAAGGTCCTGGTAGTTGGTTCTCAATTGTCTAATGTCACTCAATTGGTTCATGCAACTGTAATATTCAAGGGGCCTGTGCTGGTAACAAAGGATTCAAGCTTATGACTCTCTTTATCGAAATAGTTCCTGTAAATCAATGGGTTTTTAATAAAAGAAAAAGATAGATCCAAGGGGTAAATTAGTAAGTATGAATTAAATTTATCTAATATCTAGACATATACTTTTAACAATGAATGTTTTCTTAACCGATCACAAAAACCATAGCATGAGACAACCCACAGTATGACTGTACCATCTTATACATCTTAGGTGCTTAATTCAATTCCACTTATTTGCATATCACAAGTATTTCCAAGATTTAAAAACAACACACATTAATTCATCATTAAAACTATAGATCAACAGACTTCAATAACTTTAACTCAATGACAATTTAACAAGATAATCTTTAAACCTGGTTTCTTCTAATGACTTTCATCACATAAGAAACTATCATGCTTTAGCACAATCATTGGCATTCAGGTGGATTATGACTCATTAACCTTATCAAACAATACAATTCAATGCAAACTCCATTTTTCATAAACCTGCAATTCTATTAATTGTAAAAAAATTTGGTACAATGTATCTCTGCAAAACTCTATAAAATTCTATCTCCTAGCACTAGGTAAGCCAATCCAATTCTCAATTAGCCAACCTTTACAATGTGATACCCATCTGGTATTTATAGATATACAAAAGAAGTTTGAACTTCACTTCTATCTTAGGCTTTCCACCTTTTTAGGAACAATCAACTTTCTTGGAAACTCAGATCAATTTTGATCTTGAGTTCTTACATTATGCATTCAGTTTGATCTAACAATAGAAGATAGAAATAGAAGAAAAGAAGTCATGCGCCCTTAAGACTATCAGTGCTGCATGCATGCAACATGCAAGGAAGAAGATCATCATGCGACATGCAAGGAGGAAGAACATCATGCGACATGGAAGGAGGAAGAACATCATGAGTGCAAGATTTCTATGCATGTGAAGCTGGATCCACTATGAACTCATCTTAACTGGTGAAGACTTGTTGTAGCATATCCATATCTAGCCCATCAATCCAATCATCTTCAAATTTGATGCGATCCAACTCAACTGCAGCAAACTCTTTCATACTTTTTACCTTGTTCAACTCTCTCCCTACAACTTTTATTTCTTCTTGGACTTCTACAAGTTGATCTATCACCAAGTCTCCTCCATCATCTTTCTCCTACATGAGTCCTTGGAATCTTTCATTCCATTTCTCTCTAACCCGACTCAATGGCATGCCATCTTTGGTCATTACATTCACATCTACAATTATGGCCATAACCACTTCCAACTCTTCCAACTGCTCAGTTAAATTATTAATTGCTTCCTGAATCTCATCCTTATGCTCGCTAAAAAAGCCAGTCCCAAACTTAAGTATGCGAGAAGTCTTTTCTACAAAATCTTTGTTATCATCTTCGAGTATAGATTCTTCTAGAAGAGTAGTTAGAGGCAATGTATTTATCTTCTCTCACTTTTCACTATACTCCTTATACTCTTCTTCTAGTTTTTCGGATGCCTCAATGTATTGATGCATCACTTTTATTACTCCTTCTGCCTCCTTGTAGGTTTCAAACACTTTTGTTAAAACCTCTCCTACCTCGTGGTTCAATTTGTCTATCCATTTATCAACCATCTCCACCTTACCTCTAACTTGCACCAAATCATCAACCTCCTTTTTGCTTAGCAAAATAGGAGTCTCAATAGCTGCAACCTGTTGTGACCTTGGAGAGGAAACACTCTTCAAGAATGAATATAATTGATCCAATTGAGCCTTAAGCTCATCTTTCTTTTGTTTGTCCTTGATCATTCTTGATTTAGTCATTGAAGCCACCACATCAATCAGATTCATTTGTTGATTTCTTATGGGTCTTCCCAAATTAACCATACTCAATTGATAGTATGTGAGCTGCATATCCCCTACCTCCTTTTTCAGTCATAGGCATGGCACATTCATCAACTATCTCCCCTTTATCTATGAGTCTGGTAGAATGCAAAACTTTAGCCTTCTTCTTAGGCCTTTCCTGTTCAATCTCCTTCATCATGTCCTCCCAATTAAGAGGTTGAGGAGGTGTTCTGGCTCTCTTCTACAAATCTAATTTCAACCATATAGGAGCACTAGGAGCAGTCATCATCATGGAAGAGGAAGCGACAACTGTAGAGGATGGCTGAACATTTACCTCAGGTTGAGAATCAACCTTTGCTTTTTCTTGTTGCTCCTAGAACACATGCATCTGCACCAACTTCTTAGCCTCTTCTCTATCTCTTTGTTCCATCTGATCCTTCTCTAACTTCTCTTTCTCTAAGGCCTCTCTTTCCAACCGTTCTGCCTCCAAAGCTTTAAGTTTTGCAGCTTCGGCATCTTCTTCTTTTTGCTTCCTAATTAGCTCTTTGGCCTCTTTTTCTTTCCTTATCCTTTCTGATTCTTCCTTTTCTATTCTTTCCATTTCTAAGGCTATGAGCTTCTTTGATTTTTCCCTTTCTTCTTCAACTTACTGTTTCTTTATTAGCTCTTCAACATCTCTTTCCTTTCTTAGAGCTTCAGCTTCTTGTTCTTTCTATCAAGCCTCCTCTGCAAGCTTTAGTCTAGCAACCAGGGCTTCCTTCTCCCTTCGGTTTCTTTTTTTCTCCGCCTCAAGATCATGAATCTTCTGTATCAATTCTAGCTTGTCATTTTCTACTTTAACCTTGATCTCATGCTCTCATTGCCTCATTTGCTCCTCCATTTCATCAGCTGCTATCGTTGTTTCAATTTCTTTTACCTTTGATTGTTGCTGTTGAAGTAGAGCATCAACTTGTAACTTTGCCTCCATTTCCTTTTCCTTCTCTACAATAGCCCTTGCACCAGACTCCCTTGTAGCATCTTCAAACTGCTTCCATTGCTCTTCCTATGTCAGAATCTGCTCAATAGTCCCCTTAAAAGGCATGTTTTCTTGCATGTCCTTCTCTGAAAGAGTTTCATTCGAGTCTGTCTCAATTTCTACCAATTCTTCCTCCACTTCTTTTCCTTTAGCAGCTTCAGCCATGGCATAAAGTACTCCTTGAACTTCTTTAATTTTCTTTCTTGTGAGTGGGGCTTGTGTAGATGACTCACCCAATGCGGGTGTAGAAACAACAAATTCAACTGGAACATCTCCCTCTAGTGTCTCTTCTTCTTCATCGACCACCTCAAGTTCTATTTCTTCAAAATCAGGAGGAAAGAATTCTAATGGTTCCTTGGAAGGTGCCTTTCTTTTAATCCTCTTATACCCTTTACCTTTCTTAATGACTGGTCCTTGAAGAGCTCGAGCTTTCATCATCAACCATTGCACACTTCTATCCAAGATTGTTCTTCCCAGTTTCTTAATATCAATCGTTTCTTCCTCATTCCAGTCTATTGGATCTAAGTTTTTGGTGCCAATGTTAAAAGCTTCATATGAGGGATCTAATACCATTCCATCATCCACCAAAGTGTCAGGAATATTCTCTTTAATACCAAGCTCTACCATAAGTGAGACTGGTAATCTCTCATAATTCTTCTTCCTCAAGTCATATTCATCCTGCCTATCACACCAAAAATCCTCTAACAAATTAAAGTGTTTAGTGAACACTGAAGGTAATAAAGCATGCATTTTCTCCCTTGGATCAAAATAATTACAAGCTGTATACAATCCCAATTTCAATTGTATCAACTCATTACAAACCACCTTTGCTCACTTCAAATGTTGACAATTGTATTCACCCAGTGTCATGGGAAACTTATGGAATCCTGTCTTGTGCTTGATCCCAAACCTAGCATTAACTCCAATGGCTTGATATACAAATTCCATAAGCACTATTCTATTGTAGCAGCATCTTGGAAGCAAATGGGGATGACCTTCAAAACCAAACAATCTGAAGTATGTAAATTTGGGGTATTGGATGTACCAACTTCCCCATTCAGCAATGAATGCCATAGCTTCTTGACTTAACCTATATCCTGCATCTCCACTCAACTGGTTGATAACCACATATAAGAAGGCATCATTGAATCTCCTGAAGTGAGTCTCAGCAACCTGAAAAGATTATTTATCGTAGTGTTCCCATACCTTCCTTTGTCCATCCAAGGCTCCCATTATACCTACTCTGTTTAATCTTGGGAAAATCCCCAATCTTGCTACAACATAAACCACATATGAAGTCATGAAGAAAGATTTGGTCTATCTAACCCTTGTGAGCTAATCATGTATGGCATCAGAAACAATCATTGACCAATCAAACTGGTAATCACCCTGAAAGATTAATTGAATAAAATGAAACATCCATTCCTTGAAGTGGAAGGCATCCCTCTTCCCAAACACTCTGGACAACATTAATATCAAATCAGATATCTCCTTCTTGAAATTGGCCCTCTTTGGCTGGTCTGCCAACTTGCTTAAAGATTTCTTCCCTGTGCTTAACCATCTTTTATTTAAGTGAGACTTATTGGAATCTTTATGCTTGCTGTATTTCTCCAATGCCTCTGCCTCAGTTAGCTGCACCAAATTCTTGGGATCAGGAACATTAAATATGCTTTGGAACATTTTTGGAGTAAGATCTATAATCACATTATTCTGTGAATCCATGCATAATCTTGTAGCTGGATTATAAGTATTGGCCACTGTCAATATCAACTCCAGAAACTGAACTGATAAAGGAAACACAGTGATATGTGCAAGACCGAAGTCAACAATCCTTTGAGTTCTCCCTGTCAAGTTTTCCCATTCTGCAAAGGCCTCTTCATATAATTATTCAAAGCTATACTGGCCCAGATTAGTATCTGTGATATCTAACCAGTCTGATTCCACCTTGCTTACTTTCACCACCAAATTCCTATGATCATACCTCAATGTATAAGGCAGCTGTTCTGGTTTCACCTTCTTGATTTTCAGTGCTATCTTTGATGTTCTAGCTGGTTGATTCCTTTGAGTAGCCTCTCTTGATGTTCCCGACATCCCTCAAATCTCCTGCAAGCAAACCTCTAATTAGACCTTTAGATAAATCATCATAAAACATGCTTTTAAAACATACCTGTTACACATACATCAGAGTCGGAACCAGATAGAAGCACAAAATAATCTCTTTTACAAAACTAGTGGAATCGGAGCAAAAACCAATATAGGAACTTCACCTAATAACAAACGGGCTTGGAGTCAGAGTCAAGGAGGTTATCGGAATCGGGATCGGAACAAAAATCGGATTTGGTTTTCTTCGAATTTTACTTTTCATATTCTATTTCCATTCTGCCTTCGCCTCCGATTTAGTCATTGTTACTTTGAAGAAAGACTTTCCATTATATGCAGAGCCGGACATGGGATGAAAATGGAACTGATAACCTTTGCAAACAAAATTCTTAAGTTCAAGATCAGTTCTGATCCCTCCTCCGCCAGTTATCATATTCTTCAAGGAAACCTTTTAAAACTCAGAATCGGAAACAGGATAAAAAATGGAATTGATAACTTTTGTAAAACAAAACTCTTATGTCCATAATCCATTCCAATCCCGCCTCCGCTTATGCTAATCATGACATCATCAAATTTATTCATTTTCAACATAACTTCATGATTAAAACCTAGGTCGCTATAAAATGGCAAAGGAGCTTTAAAAATAGTATACTCATATGACCACGGGGAATCAATGGCACTTCTAAGATATCATTTTTAATCATTTAAAGTAATTGCAGAGATCAACGAAACCCTAATCTAACAAACCTAATAAAACTAGGGCACAAGTTTAAAACCCTGCCATTCTACCAGATGACAAAACCCTAATTTAAACAATAAATCTAATCTACCCTAACTCACTGTAAAATCTCTAATCTACCTCACTTTAAATTCTTAAACTAACTCATGCCATTAAAAACCTTTAATCTAATCTAATCTACTGCAAATCAAAAATGACATGATGTAATCATGATTAAGACGTGAAAGCGAAAATGCCCAAAAATAGAAAGAAACAACATGATAAAACAAGACAACAAAGATTAAAGCAAAACAAACAAGCCAAAACAAGAACTTGCTCATTCAATCACATCGATGATCATAAAATTGCTTTAAAACACAATGATTGAACACGTGAGCAGATATAAAGCAAAAACACCACGAACACAACTGCAAATAAACAACGAACAACAAAGATAAAAGACCTACCTCAAACGCAAACAAAGCCACGCTAACTTTTTGAATCGATTCGCACACAATATCCCTTCTCTATCTCGATCAATTTGCTCAAACGAACTCTGCTATTGCTCTTTGCACTCTCAGACTTGTAATAATAACAATAATGATCGGCTTTAACCCTTAATAAAGGAAAATATGTGAATTTCTACCTACACTGGAAACCACCATTAATGCACTAAAATGAAGTAAAGGCGGAGTCGGAACTGTAAGAGAACGAACACTGGTCTGCAGTGCAACTTCAGTCAAAAAGTCAATGACAAAAATTGGCAGGGGCGGAACTAAAATGGAAACAGGATCTTAAGCTCATAAAATTTCCAAACCTTATTCCCATTCCGACTCCACGTCCAACAACTAAAAACAAAACAAAAACAAATACAAAATGTTAAGTAAAAGACCAACCTAATAAAACAAAACACAAAAACTGGGACAAAACAAACATTAAAAAGTAGTGGAGGAGGGATCAGAATTAACTTTGATTTTGCAAATTTTGATAACAACCATCCCAATTCCCACTCCAGCTCTGCTTCCACTAAAGACCAAAAACAAAGGCAAAGAAAAGACTGTTGGGATAACACCAAAAACAAGCCTCAAAAGAACTTTTAGAACCCGATTCAGCTTTGGTTCCGATTCCGACAGAGAAACCAAAGAAAAATAAAGTATTGGAAAAACCAGACTCCAAACTTTGTTTCAAAAAAAACTATGTACAAAAAAAACTTTGTTTCAAAAAAAACTATGCAAGGCATAACACGTGGGAGGTAGAGCTAGAATGGGAATGAAGATGGAACCGAGAACTTTACCAAAGTTCAAAGTTCGGATCCATCCCGGTTCCACCTCCGACAAGCGAAGGAAAAAGCGAAGTGAATAAAAACTAAGGGAGGAAAACCAACCCTTAGGATGAAAACAAATAAAACAAAGAAGGAAGCAAAAGAGCAGGAAGGAAGCAGAGCCAGAACGAGAATGAAGATGAAACCAAGAACTTAGCCAAAGTTCAAAGTTCAGTCTCATCTCAGTTCCACCTCTGACAAAACAAAGGAAACAAGGAAAACAAGGGAAAGCTAAGGGAGAAAACCTACCCTTAGGACCCAAACAAAAACTCCAAGGGAGAAAACAAAAGGCAAAAGAAGACCACCCTAGAGAGGACATCTGCAAGACCTCAAAACCATCAGGAAATCAACACAAAGGAACCCCCATCCAAGGAAAGAACCAAAGACCAAAAGCCCAAGATTTTCAAAGATAAGAACAAAGAGGGGGCAAGCCACAAAGATAGGCCAAAAGGGTAGGCCAAGAGAGGGTCTCCCACTTTCAGTGGGGCATGTGTGAAAAAATGCACAACAAATGGTGACTCCACTAGGGAAATGCTCCAGAGCATTTCGATGACAAATTGGCATCATGAACTTAGAATCCCTGGTTTCATTCCAAGAATCAGGTTACAAATAGACAAGGTTTTAGAAATCACTAACAAGCTAACCTTTCTTGTACCAGGGTCAAAGTGTGTGCATATGCATTCATTTTCCTTTCCTAAGTTGCAACAAGGTCCAAATTGAATCTGACAAGGCTACCTAAGGATTCTAACTCCAAAAGCAACTTGGATAGAGCCTCATTGCCGATCAGGCGTCCATAGCAACAGTGAGATTATCACTGTGACCCTCCCTAGCATAGCTCTATTGCCAACCAGGCATCCATAGCCTCAGTAGAGATACTAGGATACCCTTGAAAAGCTAAACATTTTTTATTTTTCAATATTTTCTTTTCTTTTGATATCTCTTTTGAGATTTTATTTTAAAGCTTTACTTTCACCATGTAGGCAATGAAGCCCACACTCAAGAATGAGAACCACAGTGGCACTAGAGAAAAATTTAGGATTTTTCACCCAGTCATACCTCCTAAAGACCATATGCAACCTCAGAATTCTTAAGATTTATGTGAAGATATAAGACCCAAATGCATTCCAAAATTCAACTTAGTCAAGTGACACTTACTCCCAACCCATGCAACATCAAATGAAGGAAATCCACTAGTTTGAATGACTCCAAAAAGATGATAAGAGTTTGTAAAAGAAATCCTAGAGTAGATCTAGACAAGCAGCCAGTTATACAGATGCAACAAGCCAAAAATAAAGTAGGACAACCCCACAAAGCAACGCAACAGGACAACAGGACAACTGGAAAAAACCAACCCAAGTAGACCAAAGCAAACCAAAACAAGAGAAATAGACAAACAAAGCAAAAACCGAAAGAAACTCAAACCAAAAGCAACAAGCAAAACAATAGAAAGGAAACCTAACCTACTTATGTACAAGGACAGAGCTAAGAACTACTCAAGACCAAAAATAATGCTTCAAATACTACCCATTGATAGGCAGTGGGATATCTCCTCTAGTGAGGGTTTTCAAATGGAAGGCATTATCTCCCAGGATCTCTGCAATCTGATAAGGGTCGAGTGAAAGTTTGTCAAATTTTCCATGCTCCCCCTTTTTGTCATGGGATTTATCCCAGTAGAGAACCAAGTAAGAGATTATAAAGGCTTTCACCTTGGCTCTCCTATGAAATCATCTTTTCACTATACCCTTATGTTTGGAAAAATTTTCTAGGGCTTCATCTCTTCTCTCTTCAAGGTGCAACAATTCAGTCAAGTGGGCTTCACGCTTGTTCTCCCCATCATAATATTCAATGATGAATTGTAGGGTAGGGATCTTCAGCTAGATGGGAAAGACAGGTTCCAAGCCATACACTAAGTGATAAGGAGAGGTTTCTAAGAATGTTTTCTGTCTAGTGCGGTTTTCCCAAAGAGAAAATCTGAGCTGGGTATGCCAATCCTTAGGATTCTTCTCTAGTAGTTTCTAAATGACTATCAATAGGTTTTTATTGGAAGACTCAACTAAACCATTCCCCTGTGGATAGTAATTGGACGCAAATTTTATGGCAATTCCATGGTCATAAGCCTAGTTAGAAAACTTTAATGATGCGAATGCAGAACCATTGTCACAAACTACAGCTAATGGACAACCAAAGCAGTTAATGATACCTGATTCCATGAAATTGATTACTACTTCAGAAGTACATTATTTGCATGCAAGAGCTTCATTCCACCTAGTAAAATAATCGGTTATGGTAAGAATATACCTGTGGTCTATAGATGAAGATGGGTTGATTGGACCAATGACGTCCATTCCCCATTGTGCAAATGGTTTTACCTCTATGACAGGTGGAAGTGGAAGAGTTGCACACCTCTCCCTGCTTTCTATAGTTTAACACACATGACAAGTCCTCATGTGGTGATGTGTGTCCTTAAACAAGGTAGGACAATAATAGCTTGCTCTTAGAATCTGATTTGCAGTGGAAGGTGCTGAACCATGGCCTGTGCCATATTTATCATGAATTTCAGTCATCACTCTCCCTGCCTCTCCCTTTTTTAGGCATCTCAAGTAGACACCTTCATGATTTTTCTTGCATAGGATAGCTCCCTTCATCATAAAACGACCACTCTTCAGATGTAGAGCTCTCCTTTGCACTGAATTAAGGTGTTTGGGACATTGCTGATTCAACAAGTAGTAGATAATGTCATCATACTAGTCCCCCGAAGAAACATCTTTGAGATTATAATGCTGGGAAACATGGTCAGGACCCATTTTGGCCATTGTCTTGGTCAGTCCCTGTCCTCTTACCAAATTCATAGGCTGAATTTCAATATCATATTCTTGTAACATAGTCACCCACCTGGCTCTACGTTCACCCAAATCATTTTGCATTAACAACAACTTGACTACAGGATCAAGGACTATAGAAAAGACCTTGTTTCTCAGTATATAGTGCCTAAACTTCTTCATAGTTTGGATCAAGGCATAAGCCTACTTTTCAACACTAGGATACCTTAGTTCGGAATCCTCCAAAGGTGCACTCATGAATGCTATGGGATGTTCATTACCTTGATTAGAATTTTGTGTCAACAAGCCCACACAGGAGTGATCAAAAGCAAACAAATAGATGTAGAATGGCTTAGCATAATAAAGACTTACCAGAATCGGGGTCTCAACAATAGCTCTCTTGATTTCTGCAAATGCTTCCTTAGCCTCTGTATTCCATTCAATCTTCACTTTTTTCTTCAACATGGTATTTAAGGGCTTGATTATTTCTGCAAATCCAGTGATAAATTTCCTGAAAAAGTTAATCTTGCCAAAGAATGACTTCATTTCTTTCTTGCTTGCAGGGGCTTGAATTTTCAGTATTGCCTCCACTCGTTTGGGATCAATGGAAATACCTTGTTCTGAAATAATGTGCACTAACAGCTTTCCCTCAGTGACTCCAAATATGCACTTCTTTGGATTAAGTGAAATACCAAATTCCCTGCACTTCTGGAATACTTTGCATAAATCTGCAATATGGCCACTTCTCTTCTTGGAAAAGACTGTCAAATCATCCATATAGATGATTATGCACTTGGTAATAATGTCCCTGAAGGAAATATCCATTTCTCTTTGGAATGTGGCTCCATCATTGATTAACCCAAAGGGCATTCTCTAATAAGCAAAGGTTCCCCATTTTGTAGTGAAGATAGTCTTGTGCCTATCCTCATATTGAACCATGACCTGATTGTATCCAGAGTACCCATAAAAAAGGACATCATCTGAGATCCATTGACAACTTGAAGAACCTCATCCAATGAAGGGACTGGATAATTACTCTTTTGTGATGCTCTGTTCAGGTTCCTAAAATCAGCGCATAGTCTGATTTCTCCATTTTTCTTCCTAACTGGAACCAGGTTTGCCACCCATGTTGAATGTCTTACTGGGAATATGATTTTTGCTGAGAGTAACTTTTGCACTTCCTTCTGAATAATGGGCTCTAGCAAAACATTAACTGGTCTTTGTCTTTGCTTGAATGGCTTAATATTTGACTTGAGGGGGATAGTATGTTTATGATAGAAGTGTCATATGTCCTCAAGTCATCATAGCTCCAGGCTATCACATCCTGATATGTGTGCAAGGCATAAATAATTCCTTTCCTCTCCTTTGGAGTGCACACCTTACCAATAAAGACATTCATGACACCACTTTGGGTTCCCATGTTTTACATTTCACATTGACAGTTGAGGGGTTCCCTTTTCATTTTCTACTGCTGATCTCTTATCTTATCCAAATCAAACATCCTTTCTAATTGCACCATGCCTCTCAGGATGGTGTTAGTTTTCAAATTGAGGACTCCTTCTAGGTCAATTTCAGCCTCTTGAGGATCAAACTCATCAATTACTTGAAAAGAAAACACATCACAGCTAGCGATAAAATAGAGAATGTGCTTATCATCTTCAAATACCTAAAAATTGGTGACATTATCAGGCATTGAGGGTACTGGAACAAGTTCGACAGTGAACTTCTTTAAGCCCAAAAGTGATAAAGGCTACAATGCACTTGCTGCTTATGCCAAAGAATCAACAGTCCAATTCTTACTCTGAGGTATTAGTTGAATGTTGAAGGCATCAAATCCTTCAATAAGATCCTAGATTCTGTGTTTGTAATTGGCCATCCTTTTGTCATGACATGAGTATTGTTCTCTCACCTGCCTAACCACTAGCTCAGAATCTCCAAAAACTTGCAGGATTTTAACTTTCTTTCTCAATGCCATTAGTAGCCCATGAACTAGAGCTTCATACTCAACTACATTGTTAGTGCATTGGAATTGGAGTCTATGAGCAACAAAGTAGGTTTTACCTTTAGGACTGATTAGCTCGAACCCTGCTCTAGCACCTTGCTTGGATTTGGATCCATGAAACCTTAATGTCCAATAGTCATTAGCTCATGATTTTATTGGGATACCTTTGTCCTTGTTGCCACCTAGAGGCTCTTTAAGAGGTTTTGGATCCTTCCTCTTTTGACTATTTTGAATGATTTGTATGTTTGAATCAACGGTTGGGGTTGTGCTAACATGCCTTTGTATCTATTCTACTACAGTTTGACACAAGCAACATTCTAGTTCAGAATGAGGAGCATCATGGAATCGACACCAATTAGGAAGAAGCAATTCTTCAAAGTTCATATTTCCACCCAGATGAATATGATCCTCTACACATTTCCAAATAAAATCTTGGAAGTTATCCAACAACTTGAGTTGCCTATTTGCTTGATCATCAAGTTTTTTTGTTTGTTCAAATTGCACTTCGGAGCTATTGGCTTCTGACATGGGTTCACCAGATGAGCTTTGCAACATCAAGATTTCTTCTGTGTCCAAAGTAAGAGAGCATGGACATAGTTCCCCATACTGACTTTTGATACCAGTATCTCATTTGAAGTATTCTGATATTCAGTGATGACATACTTCATTCTTGGTTCCCTCTCAATTATGATATGATTTGGGACTCCTTTCTAGGGGATCCACATGTGGGGGTGATCTTTGGATGTGTATCCATTTAGTGCCTTGGTGAAATATCTACCCAAAATCAGACCATAGGTGTCAGGAATGTGAGCTACCTGAATATTAAGCACTTGTTGCACTCTAGGATCCAAGGTAACTTGCATGGGAATCATATTTAGTTCTCCTACAATGTTCACCTCTATTCTGTCTAATTGGGTGACTTTATTTTGAGAGGCTACAGGGGTAATACTAAGAGCCCTATAGATAGAAAATGGCATAACATTTGTGGATGCCCCTGAATCCAATAGGCAATTGTACAGATTTTTACCAAATATACAAATGGAAATCATAAAAGGAGCGGTTTCCATTTTTCCTTGGAATAAACTCAACTGTGAGTCAACTTGGGCAACCTGACTCTTATCTTTTTCTTTACCCCTATCCCTGGGTTGTGATGGACTAGGACCTTTGTGTGTTTGTGAACTAGGAGGCCTTGCAATTGCCTCATTGGTAGCTATTCCTAACGTTGCTATACTTGAATTAAAGGACCCAAGGTATACATTTCTGATTTTAGGAAATCTTAATAACTCAAAAGAAGAAAGACTCACCTTTACTTTTTTGAGTTTCTCAGTGACATATTCTCCCAGCTGTTCCACATTCATGTCAGTGTGGAGCTCCTTGGAATGACCAGTCTTCTTATCCTTTGTTGCATTAGCAATGCTTCCTTTGGAAACATCTAGATGTCCTTCCTTTGTGAGGTATTGTGTTGGCACCTGAGGGTAGGATGGATTGTTATTGGCATGTGGATCTGGTGGAGTAGTAAAATTGTGTGGAGGGGTAGATGTAGTGAACGACCCTCCAGCCTGTGGATTCCTATGGGCTTGTTCCTTAGATCCTACTTTCTGATAGGTTGCTCAAAAATTTTCACTTCCTCAACACCAGGCTCCTCTTCATCCAATGGGCCATTGTCATTCTTAGTTTCTTCATCAAACAACTGAGAAATTTCATCTTCATTGAGTACTTGTTCGGCCTCTCCACTCTGGCTACTTGATTCCTCTTCTGGTTCATTCTCCTCATCCCTAGGGAATGGAGCATGATTCAACACTAAAAATGGGGAGTCATAGGGATTTGAGGGCACCAAATCTTTTCCGGTGGAGTTTTTTTCAACTTCATATTGAAAAGTGGAAGCAACAATTTGAAATTTAGGATAGTCAAGCTTAGAGTGCTGACTTGTCTTATGAAGCCTACACCATCTAGACAAAGCAGCTTCTGCTAGGTACACCCCACCTAGAGGTTTCTCAGGATTGGAAGGTTGATCTAGTGGAGTGGGAACTCCTCCATTGTTAGGCCCAATGTTCCATGACTTGTTTTGCCTAGGTGGTTGTCTTCTTTCATATCCTTGTCCACCTTGTTGATTTCTATCAAAGTTCTAACCAGAACCTTGTCCCCTTTCAAAGTTTGTATTTCTGTCATAGTGTTGCCCTTTATTATAATTTGATTGCATGCTCTTCTGATTAGATTGGAGTTGATTGTTCTGGTTCCTAAAGTAGGTTAACTCCATGTTCAACTTCTTCACTTTCTTAGTTAGCTCATCTAACCTTTCCTTATCAGGATTGTTGTAAGAGACTGGATTCACAGTGTTTGGGGAATACCCTGAAACTCCTCCAAAACCAGTAGACTAATTCAAAACTTCTGAGTTCTGCAAATATGTAGGGAAATTAGCTTGTGGCTATGAATGGAGGGGATTGTTAGTGGTTTTCTGGGGATAAGTGAGCATTGGTTGGACATGGTTTATTGGATGAATCGGGTGAGGGACTAGAGGCAATGGTGGAATAGGATTAATTATAGGCATGTGATTGGTCAGAGCCTGGTTGAGGGATTGGACTTGGCTTGGGTGAGCAGCTGGTCCCAGAGATGGTAGAGGTCTAGACAAGTGTTGTCTCAGGTCTGTACTAACCTTAGCATCCTCCATATATACAGTGAGCAAGGTAGTTGGCAGATTAGTTCTCCACTTAAGGAAGGTGGAGGTAAGGCTGTCAAGGGCTTTGAAGTAGACCTCTAGGGTAGTGTCCTCATTTCCAGCATAAGGTGCTTGAATTCTACTATATGCTCGATGGAACCTATTGTTGAATGATCCTATAGGCTCATTAACTTCCCTTTTTACTCCATTAAATTGCATATATAACTCATTGGCACTAATGGGAATCTTAAATTTTAGTAGGAATGTAGCCTCAAGCTCAACCCGATTAGATATGGATGCAGCCGGTATGTGGTTATACCAATAAAAGGCTTTTTTTCCTAGAGAATAGGGGAAGAGTCTACATGCAACATCCTCATGATTAATCCCTCTATCTCTCAGATAGGTTTGAAAGATCCTAATGTGCTCTTTTGTTGTTCTATTTGGGTCATTTGTATGAAACTTAGAGCAAAAATGCTCAGGGTTCTTGGGCATAACATTGTAGTTGTTGAATGTTAGGGGTGATGGGTTATTTTCCAAGAAAGCCATTGGTGGAGGTGGTAATGGTCAATGAATGACTGGCTGGGGTTATGGAATGGAACCAGTATCAGAATCAGATGAAGATGGAATGGGTGGAGGTGAAGATGGTGGTAATGATGGATTGGATGATGGTTCCTCCCTTCTAGTCCTTCTTGACCTGGTTGGAGGTGGAAATTCTTGAAAGTCTTCTTCCTCTCCTGGTATAGATTTGGTTCTCCTTCTAAGCCTCTTAGGAGAAATGGTGTTTAGAAAATGCTCTAGCTTGCTTGTTCAAGCCCTCCTTCTAGCGCTAATCCTGTTGTTTGGTGTTTCTACACATCAACAACTCAGACAGAATAAAAGTTATCCTATCTCTCTTGAAAGGTTGGTCTCTATGATCAAAGAGATGACCCCAAGGTCTCACGAGTGTCAGATCATGACTATGTAGTAGAACAAAATCAATGATAAAATGTGAAAATGCTAGTAATCACAAGGGGTCTTACATACAAATGCTGGAGGCTCTAAACTCATCAGATTTTAAGATATGGTGATGCTCAAATTTCTAGTTCTAACCATATAATAAAGAAACAACAAAAGATGAGGGTATAAGAAGTCCTAATGTTAACGATACTTTTAAGATTAACCATGCAAGTGATGAAATACCTAGAATGGACCAATCCCTTAAATTAATTTCTATTTGACCTAGGTTATGCCTGCAATCTTGCAGAAAACAATGCAATCCTCTAAGGTGTTAAAGATTTTCAAGCTGTGGGAATTCTTTCAATAAGACTGAATAAATATCTATAGTTGAACTAAGCACATGAATATGGGGTACAAGTTGACCTTGCACAACATTCCTATAATCAAGAAGCTGCCCAAGATATGAACCAAGGATTGCTACAACACTCCAAGCATTAAATCATAAACATTTCTAACTAAACCTAAGATGTATTCAAACATTTCCAAGCGGTTTTAAAGATAGAAAAAGAAACATGCAATATTATTCAATGCAACGGGGGGGGCACCGGTCATAACACAATGTCTACACTTTGTATTAAATCATCATATTAGCAACAATTCTAGTATGTTACAAAACTTGCTTGAAATGTGAAAACTAACTTCTAATCTTCTGACATGCTACTCTACTATTAACTCTAATGATTACAAGTCTTCTGACTTAGTCTTCCAATCTCTACTAATTCCAACCTAACCGAACCCTTACAAAGGAGGCAGAGTGCCATACTTATAGAAAAATAGGCCCGCGCAAAATAGAGCTAGGGTTACAAGGAAGCTCGACCACACCTCAAATCGGCCCCAACAACCAACAATAACCCCCCATCAAGCATTGAATGCAGAAAGGACCCTCATCAGATCGACCAAAGACTACACAAGGTTAGGGGAATGGATCCTCGAGCCATACCCACCAAAAGAATTCACCCGTGCGAACAACCACGTGCACGAAAATACCAGCAAGAACACGAGCCACCGATCGGACCCAAGTTGGGCAAATGAATGACTCAGATCGACAACACCAGGTTGATCCCCTTCAGATCATGTCTTCCAGTCATTATTGGCCACCAACCAAATCAACCTTGTGTGTGAGAGTGGGTTTCATGACAACAACCACAAAGTGTACTTGACTGTACTCGCAAATTAGGACAAATCTTCAAAGTACACCCAACAATCCTAGCTTGATCCAACTTGCAATCAAACGGGCCACCATTAATGCCCAATACACCATCAAAATCCAAGTAGGTCCATTAGAGTTCCTAAGACAAGAAAATAAAGCATAAACCTAGGCGGAGGTAGAACCAGAGATAGGCGAAGGCGGAGCCATGAGCAAAATAGGAAGATAGAGCCAAGACAAGTGGAGGTAGAGGTAGAATAGGAATGGGAAAGGAAAGAAAATAGGTGGTGGCGAAGACAAAACCAACCCCGATGGAAGCGAAGGCGGAACGGGAACCAAAACAGGAACCAAAGGGGAACAAGCGGGGGCAGAACCAGAGACAGAACCAACCCCAATGGAAGCGGAGGTAGAATGGGAATGGGAAAGGAACCATGAACTTTTCCAAAGTTCAAAGCCAAATTCCATCCCAGTCCTAGCCCCAAAAAAATGACAGAAAATCAAACTAAAGAAAACCTAAGAGCAGAGAACCAACCCGAAGGCCGAAGACAAACAAAACAACAGTAAAATGAGAATGTGGGAGGCGAAGCTGAAATAGGAACAAAGACAAAACTGAGAACTTTACCGAAGTTCAAAGTTCAGATCCATCTCGATTCTACCTCTGACAAGCGAAGCGAAGAAAAAACTAAGGGAGGAAAACCAACCCTTAGGATGAAAACAAACAAAATGAAGAAGGAAGCAAAAAAGCGGGAAGGAAGTGGAGCTAGAATGGGAACGAAGATGGAATCAAGAACTTAGCCAAAGTTCAAAGTTCAATCTCATCCCGGTTCTGCCTCTAAAAAAACAAAGGAAACAAGGAAAACAAGGGAAATCTAAGGGAGAAAACCAACCCTTAGGACCCAAACAAAAACACCAAGGGAGAAAATAGAAGGAAGAAGAGACCACCCTAGAGAGGACATCCGCAAGACCTCAAAACCACTAGGAACTGAACACAAAGGCACCCCCAACCAAGGCAAGCACCAAAGACCAAAACCCCATGATTTTCAAAGATAAGCACAAATAGGGGGCAAGCCATAGAAACAAGCCAAAAGGGCAGGCCAAGAGAGGGTCCCCCACTTTCAGTGGGGCATGTGTGCAAAAATTTGCAACAGGTACTGATGGGCACATCATGCCAATGATCACGTGAATTTTTTTTACCAGGTTCACTGTAGTTTATTGGGGGATAGATACCCAGCCAAATCCTACAATCTAAAAAAAATTTCCATCATTTCTACCAATTAATTTAAGGAAGTCCTAATCCCACTTTAGTTCATCCTAATTGATTAATTTATGCCAATTATTTAGTTACATCACTAAATCACCTTATTCCTCTAAGTTAATTGAATTATTAAATCATAATAGTTTAATTACAACACTTTCCTTTCAAATTTTGAATAATTAAATCAAAATATTCAAATCATTTATCAAAAATCAAATCAACTAATGCAACTTTGTTTGCAAAAGTCAAACTTGATTTGCACGTTCAAATCCAAAAAGGAAATTAATCAATTTATTAATCAATTTTCCTCACCCACTTTTTGATTGAGCAAATTATGAATCTTGACTAATCAATCTAATTTGCTAACTAAGAAATCTAATTTCCTAACTAAGCCATCTAAATCTTGACTAAGCAATCTAAATTCTGATTGATCAATCTAAATCCTAACTGATAATTCTAAATCCTTACTAGCCAATCTATTCCTCCATCACACAAATTGTGCAATCAACTTTGCACAATCTTCTCATGTCTAAGTCCTCTCATCAAATTTTGACCGTTGATCTGGATATTATCCAACATGATCCTAATCATCCATTTAAAATCTCAGTTTCCATATAACAAACCTCTTTCCTCACAAATAAGGATCAGAGAATCAACACACCTTATGCAATGAAGTACTGTCGAGATCAACATTGATAGAGCTTCATCATTCCTTCGATTGACCAACATCAACATCATTCTTCAAGATTTTACGATGCAACAATGGAGGCTTCACAGTGATACAAACAACCCAACATCATGCAAACACACTCCAACATGGGATGGTAACCTCTCCTTTGATTTGAATTAATTGTGTTAATCTTAGGATTTCATTACGTAATTTTAATAGCTTAGATTGTTCATTTCATGAGTGATGGAATAAGATCTTAGATTAAGTTGTTTGAATTAAATATATTCTTAGTTCATCACATTTTGTCTTGTTTGCATCTAATGGTTTTCCCCCGCACACAACATTTTCTAAGCTTTTATTAATTAAGTGAATCTAATAAACATCTTTTTAAATGTTAATCATGCCTTATTTGGAGTGTTGTAAAGCGTTGCAACACACTTTCACACTTTTCTAGGCTTGTCAGTAATAAATGGGCTTTCTTATGCTTTAATTGGCCCTATTTTGTATCCACAAGCCTCATTTAATTCATCTTTTCGAAGGTAATCCTAACACCAATCATTAGCTAATCATAATTCAAGCGTTTCAGGTTTGAATGGCCCAAATTTAGAGATCTAGGACTCATTCTCCACCTTGGGTGAATGAGTCCCACCTAGATATTTTGGTCCCAAACTTGATTTTACACATTTCTTAGAATTTTTAAAAATGTTCCTGAAAATTTGGCCTGGTAGGACTCATTCACCAACTTGGGAAAATGAGTCCCATGTGGCCCAAAATAAAAATTAATTCAAATTTTTGGTGAGATTTTATTCTCCTAGATCTGATGTCGGCTTGTAGTGTTGTAATTTCAAGAATTCTTGCATAATTGAGTATAAATACAAAGTCCTTTCACTCATTTTCATCCTAACAAGCAATCAAGTGATCCTTATAGAAAATTGAGTTTACAAGAGCATTCAAGGGTATTCAAGAGCATTCAAGAGTCTTCAAGGGAAAATTATCAAGCATTCTAGAGCATTGTTTAAGCATCAATCATCATGTCAAAGAATTCATGCATCATGTTTGTTTTTGATCTAACAATTATGATGTAGGGTTTATGATTCAAGCTAGTGTTCAATTCATGATCTATCACCTTCAAGAAAGAATCAAGATATACATCCATTGGAGCCATTTCATACATGTTTGCAACATCCTATTAATAGAGTTTGGTGAGTTGCAACATTGTCATTTGTTCGTTCACCATTCTCCATTCTTATTTTATTTCATTTCAAGGATTGATTTCCAAAATGGGATTTGACGAATGCAAACCCCTATCCACTAACCCAACAACATTTTTCTCTCTCCTCTATGTGTGATTTGTAGGTCTAGGTTATAGATTTCTTAAGGATCAAGATTGGAGAAAAGTTGTCAAGTCATTCAAAGTTGTCAAAGTTGTCATCAAGCCTTGGAGAACATTGGAGAACACCTATAGGTCAATTTACAAAAATTCATATCCAAAAAACCACAAAGAAATATTGAGCAGACTGAGGAGAATAGATTCGTACCTTAAAGTTCTAGAAAATCCAAACTGGACTCATTTTCCACAAGTGGAGAATGAGTCCTAGTGTAGGTATTTTTTAGAAATTTTTGTAGATTTAGATACCCTTTTGTCTAGAATTTTCTCTTGTGCAAAAATCCAGAACTAGGACTAATTCACTTGAAATGGAAAATGAGTCCCACTAGGTCAAAAATTCAAAATTTTTAGTATTTTAGGACTCCTTCCAATCATCTTTAAGTTTCCAGGTGCACACATTTTATCTTACAGTTTGTTATTCTATTTTATATGCATTTCTAGGCCATTTAATTCAAGTTTGCATCATATTAGGATTTTATATTTCATCCTATATTTCATTGTATTTTCCAAGTCTAAAATTGATGGTGAACCCCTCATTAGTTTATAATCATCCCCTAGGATAGTACCTTAGCAAATCTCTTACCTTTATTCCACTCTTGGGTTGAGATCTCTAGGGAATCCTTGAATGTTAGTTGCAGAAAAGTGATGTTCTATGTACAAAACCATAAAGCATCCATTTTTCAACTAATTAGTTGGAACTAGACGATTAGGTAAGGAAATCCCATGACTAAGAAGAATTTTCTCTAGTTCCTCATTTAGATGAAACTAAAATTCTTCTATTGTATTACTTTTCTTTCCACAATATCTGCATTTGATTTTCTATTTATTAGGAGGATTATAAAGAATACTCAAATGAAAGGGATTTAGTGTGAGAGACATGATCATATGAACCAACAAATTAAAAAGAAGAAACACCTAGATTCCCCCTTGATTGAGAGAGCCCCACAATGATTAGTGTTGATTGTCATCCCCCTAGAACAATGTTCAAGAAAATTTTACAAGTTATGGAGATCGGGTGCCAAATATATTTTTTATAGATCACAAATATTTTTACAATTTTTTGATAAAATAGAAACCGAAATCTTAATTTTATATACAAAATTGAACAACAAAAAATAAAAAATGTCTCAACACTATAAATTTGGAATTGGAACCAAATATCCAATGAATATTCACACTCAAAAACACCCCCCATTTGGTAAATTATGCAAAAATGAAAAAGAACCCCTTTGATAATATTTTGAATAAATCCACAATCAACTAGCCACTACCAATTTAACAATTAAAAGTTAGAAAAAATAAAATATGCAATAATGGCCTATATTGACTTGTTCATGAGAGTGGAGCTGGCAATAATGTCACTAATTTTGTAGCCACTGTGGAAGAATTACCATGAAGCTAGAAATTGAGGGGAACCTAGTGATTTTGACACATTGAGACCCCACTATAAACTTATACTATGGAGTAAATGAACTCCAATAAAGCTGCAGTGGAAGGATGATAGAGACCTTTTATACTTCTTCAACCTATATTCTTGTGGCCTACATGGAAATGTGTATGCAAAGGGTCTGTGAGGGAGTGAGAGGAATCTTGAGGAGCCTACATCAAGGAGTTGATTGCATGGGGGTCATTGGAGATGCAAAAAAATCCTTGACACCACTACAAAAAAGAGAACTCCAATACAAATGATGTTGAAAGGAAAAATTTAGAAGGAATTCTTATTGTGGAACATACAATGAATCATCAACTTCCCAATCCTAGCAATACCACTATCAAGGAATAAAATCCAGTAATAGAGCCTACTTTCATCACCAATGATAATTCTTATGTGAGTGATCATTCAAATCTTCAAAATCCAACAAATTCTGAAAAATAATCTATCTAGTTAAAAGTATAGATATATAATGGTAGGGTTAGAAGAGCCTCTTCCATCCCATTCATGTGTAGTTGAGATAAACTAAATTCAAGTTGTTGATAGTAGAAATTAGAAAGAAAAACAATTTGAAGCAAAAAGCACAACTTCCACATGATGAGCAAGTTGGGAGGTCGATGCTAGAACCCTATAATTGACCTCCTCTTAAATATACAACATGCCTCTAAGCCATAATAGGAAATGTAGCCTCGGTGTATTGAGATGTTTCAAGCTCCTCTAATTGAAAATGCCAAGGAGCTACCCCAAGGTGATGTGCAAGTGACAAGTGGAATATTGAGGGTGTGTTAGAATTTAAAGCATGCTTTGTATGACATAGAGGGTGCCAATGGAAGTTAACTCAAAGAATGAAACAAACTCTCAGATGCCAAGACTTCAAGAGGCCACACATGGTATGTAGGAAAGAAGGAGCTACAATCCAAGTGGGTTGTGCTCATATTAAGGAATGTTTACTATGACAAGTTGTGTTCATAGCCTTCACAATTTGAACAAGCCACCAAACTTTGCAAGAAATAGGTCAAAATGGCCAAAAAATATTGAAATTGATGAAATGAAAGGTATTTTTTTTGTTTGCAAAGCCTTCTAAATATGATGGCACTATTTTTTGGCTCAACTATGACACTTTGTTGATAGGGATATGTATAGGAGTAACCTTGATGTGGGAAGGAATGTGCTCTCATGGCTTTGATACTATGTCAGAGAATGCTAAGATAAAAGAGCATGGAACAACTTCCACAAGTGAATAAAATATGTACAATAGTATGTCTATCAAATATAATAAGAAGATTATATAATTCAACGACCAAGCCTTGCTTATATATAGGAAAGGATGAGGAGGTGAGAAGGTAGGAGTGAAATTTTTATGACCTCTCCAAAGGTGGAACACTTGTTACCTCACTTGAGAGTTATGTGAGAAAGTTTCAATAAGTGTCTCAAGTAATAAGGACACATGTCTCAACCATATGGAGTGAGATAAAACAAAAATAAACCTAAGTAAACTTAAAATAGGTGTGAATAGGTCGATCCTAGAAAGGTGATTAATTAACTATTACAAGTTGTGTGACCTTGATCTCCTTGAGCTGTGTGACATAATTCTTGGGTTCATGACATGGATTAACCACCTCCCATGGATTCATTAACTCTAGCGGTTGTATCAAGTATTAACACATCAATCTTTTGGTGCAATGGCAATAATCTTTGCAATAATTGGTATTAGATCCCGGGTCATGAGTTCAAACCCATTTCTTATGCTGAGGGGGATTGTTGCAAGGTGTGAACCCTTGGTCTTCTTGTGTTGTGTAGTGCAACACTTGTGTTCGTGATATGGATTCATTAACTCTAATGGTTGTATCATTCATTAATAGGTCGATATTTTTGTGCAATGATAATTGTCTTGAAAAACTAACTAGGTATGATAAGGAGGTCACTCCTAACTTTTGGAATTCGGTTCTTGAAAGGATCCAAAGAAAACTAGCTGGGTGGAAAGGCTCCATCCTTATCCATGTTGGTAAAACTCAACTCCTTTCTGCTACTCTTCAAAGTATCCCAATTTACTTTATTTCTATCTTCAAGATCCCCATATATATAGCTGAGAAATTTGAGAAAATTCAAAGAAATTTCCTCTGGTCTGGGACCGAGGACAAGAAGAAATTTTCTCTGGTAAAATGGGAAAAAGTCTGTCAGCCTAAACATTATGGTGGTCTTGGGATCAGGATTATCTCCTACACTAATAAGGCCTTGATGACCAAATTTGGCTGGGATCAACTAAGGAACACAAAGGATTGGTGTAAAATTATGAATGCTAAATATCTTCAAAACAAACCTTTGGTTAGCTACTTATTTGAGGTTAATCCTCTGGGTTCCTTGGCCTGGAGTAGAATTTGTAGCTTGTAGGGTCTACTCAGGAGTGGGATGAAATGGAAGATTGGTAATGGTAATAATATAATATTCTGGGAAGATCCCTAGTTACTGAACACCCCACTTGAAAATTATAAATATAGGAATCTCAAGAGGTTGGCTCAAAGGTTCTTTTGTGTCCACATCAGTGACTATATTCTTGGGCCTCTTGGGCCTAGGAAGTGGAATGATTTGGCTCTATGTTTCCCTTGATCCCCTGAACTATTTTTCCTAGCTAGGTCTTTGCAGGATTTACTATCTCTTACTAGACTTCCCTCAACCTCCTTGGGGGATGAATTCTTTTGGACTCATGATAAGTAGGGTGATATGTCAGTCAAATTATCTTAAAATATTTTTTCGGACTAGGGTGCTGCCATTGACCTTTGGAAGAGGGTTTGGAACTGACATATGATCCCGAAAGTTAACTTCTTTTGGTGGACCGCCGGTCACAATAGGATTCTTACCTAGGAAAATTTGAGAAAAAAGGGGATCCCAAATCCCCAATAGATGTTTCTTATGTAAATTCAATGAAGAATCTGTTGACCACTTGCTGTTACACTGCACGTTTGCTGTTGATGTATGGGGTATGTCTATTGAAATATTGGGCATAGAATGGATCGTGTGTAAGGATATTAAATCCTTTATATTAAGTTGGTTTGGACCATACATTCACCCCTTTCCTGGGGAAATTTGGAACCTAGTTCCTCCCATTATATGTTGGTGCTTATGGAAAGAGAGAAACAATAGGATCTTCAAGAATACTGAGAGGTGTCCAGTGGAGGTCTTTGATATAGGTTCTTAGGTCATTGAGGAAAACATATCTCTCTTCAAAGGGAGAATTCCGAATAAGGGACCAACTAAGAGAGAAATTTTTATGGCCAAGGCTTGGCATCAAAACTTGGATGCAAGATCCTATGACAACTCCAGATCCTTGGCTAGGAGTAATACTATTTGGAAGCCTCTAGATAGAGGTTGGTTTAAACTCAATTTTGATGAGGCTACCAAAGGAAACTTGGGAAAAGATAGTATAGGAGGTGTTATCAGAGATTCTAGAGGAAATTTTGTAGCTGATTATGCTGGGGGAATAGGTTTCCAATCTTCTATGATTGCGGAAGCTCGCAAGCTACTCAAACACTTACAAATTGCTGTTTCTTTTGGGATAGAGAACCTTCACATTGAAGGTGACTCTAAGTCCATTATTGATGTTGTTAACTTTGGAAGATTACTTAGGTGGAGTACGAAGGGTATCCTATTAGATAGAAGGCTATTTGTGTCTAAGTTAAATTTAAGGAATATTACCCACATTTTTAGGGAGGGCAATCAAGTGGCTGATGCCTTAGCCAACTTTGGCACTCTCTGGAATTTCTCTAAGTGTTGGAAAAATTTGGAGAACTTACTCCCAAGTATTCAATGCCTAGTATTGAAAGAAAAAATCCCTTACTTAATATGATGATAACTAAACATGAGATTTTTGGGGTTTTATGGGGAGTCCACATGCTTGTCCTTTGGGCTAGGTGGATGAGTTTTAAAGTTGAGGTGGCCTACAAGTGGAAAAATTTGAAAATTGAGGTTAATTTTGTGTTTGAAAAAAAGAGCATTATGAGAAAGTATGGCAAGTACTTTGTGATCAAGATTTGGCAGGGTCGTACCTTACGTTATCTCCTTCTCGGGATTGCGCTAAACTATCATATTTTAATTAATTTATTTGATTTAAATAATGATGTGACGACTCATTATGAGGAAAATATCCTTTTTGGCTATTTCCTTTCCACTATTTTATCCCTGCTTCTAAAACTTGTGCTCCTTATTATTACTAAATTTGGCCCCGTGACCATTCGGCCTAGCTTTTTGTGTAAGGACGACCTGGCTGGAAAACCTTGCTTTCCCATCATGTTTGGCTTACCTAGCCACAATCTCTTGAAGATTCCCATTAATGATACTTCCAATATTGCATTAAGAGATTTACCTCCTCATGTGTGTGTCCTGCACATTGCCTTGATTAACCAACGCTGCTCTGTTTAGCTAAATATCCATTATGTGCAGGAGACCTTTCTCCTAGCCAATTTATCTAACCTTTTACTCTCATAGGTTCTATGGTTTTTTCTTGTGTAGAGAGGCATTATGTATGGTGGTCATGTGTGAATGGAGCCCAAAAACTATGGTGAATTTCACAAAAATCTGCTAGTGTGGCATATATGTGTTGAAGGAGGTTTGGCTCCCCTAATGGAGAGTTTGGTGGGTCATGAACCTAATTTTTCTATGCAATTTTCCAACTCTTGGAAGGACCGAAGAGTGACTCTGGGTGGTATTTCTTTTGAAGTGAATGAAAATGTGATTGTGTAGGTGATGGGCCTAGAGAGTAATGGTAAGAAGTAATTGAAGCATACCAAGACCCAAGATAATGACAACATGAATGCTTTTTTTTTGGGGAATGAGAAATCGGTTTGTAACTAGTTAGATTTCAAGTGATAAGCCCTTCCACAACCATGGGAACAAGTATTCCTAGCCCTTATGAAGTGCGTGACTCTCGAGAGTAGATACACAACCTTCTTCTTCTACCATTTCCCTCTTTTAAATCACCTTAGGCATAAAGTTGTACTAAGATTTCCTTTCTTCCTGCTCAAGGATTTAGAAATCTCAGTGGAAAAATACATTGAATCCATAGGCCTTAACCCTGATGATACCCCTCTCCTGCCGCTGCAACTCTATCATTTTCATCTTGTGTTATGCCCACCCAAACCCATATCTACTGTACGTGTGGAGGAAATCAAACCTCTTTATTTTAAAAATATTTCCCCAGCCAAGTTCAAAGGTTCCATTCAAAAAAACCATCCGGGTGCTATTGATACTCACAAGCCCAAGCTTGCTACTAAAAAACTCAAGGGGAATGTGGGAAATGCCCAGGCTAGTGCTGCAGCTAGTCTCTATGACCTGAAGTCATCCTTGGCCTAAACTGCTAACAAACCCACCCCAAAGAAGAAAATAAAAGATGACATGAAGGGTTTGATGGAGCCACCGACGAAGGGCAATAGAGGTAAAAATATTGTGGGTAAGGATTCTAAGGGTGACACGGTGGTTGAGGTGATGGTTGTGACCAGTGGTGAGACCATCATCCAGAGGTTTGGGAGATTGGCTAAGAACAACAAAAAAAGGTAGGTGGATCTAGACTTGGAGGAGGAGCAGTCTGACAATAAAGATTATAAGGGTGATGAGGTGTTTGGGGATGATGAGGAGTATGTTGGAGGGACCCACACCGTTCCTGATAATAGTACAGAGTAGAAAGAGAACTTGGCTTCCCAGTCCTCACACCCACTAGATGTGGAGCATACTGTGACTGAGAAGGCTGTTGATGATGGGGAGGAGCACCATGTACTGCAGGATAGAATGGATAAATTGGATAAGAGATTATTTGGCTTTAACCATTTTACTATTAAGCTGGTCCACTTTATTACTAGCACTCTATCAGAGGTTATAAAAGATGAGTTGGGTGGGAAGAATGCTGATGATGATCAAGAATGGGTTGGGCATGATGCTATTGATCTCCTGTCAAAGAACTGGGATAATTCCAATTATTTGTTGTTTAGTTTGTGTTTTGGCTATTTGTTGTTGATCCGTGGTCAGTGTTTTATTTTTTGGCTAGTTTCTATGTTTTTTGGACTTGAACTTATTGGCCCTTGTGGCTCTATGTGTTAGGGGCACAACACCCTGTATATACTACTTACCTTATCAAAAACTATTTACACTAACACTATTGTGACCCTCTTGATTTTATGTTTATAAAATAAAAACTTCTAAATATAAAGCTTCATTGTGAGATGGGTTACAAGAGGGAGGGTCCTTTTTAGTAATGAAAAAATGATGAGGAGAGGCTATGTGCCCTATCATGGCTTGAAATTGATCAATATCAATATTATTGGGTATGGAAGACTCTTGGAGGGTCTTGTCTATAATTTCCTTATGAGTGGGGGATAAGTGCAATTTTTTTAGGATATATATTGGAGTAGGTTCTTTTCTTAAACGATTTAGGATGCTATAGTTAGACATAGGATGATATTTTGAGGTGGATCCTTGGAATTTTAATTTAACCCCAAGGGTGGTGACTACACATTCAATAATTTTTATCTTTAATGCTTATAGTGGCAACATGAAAATTAGCTTCCCTTAGATGAGATAGAGTATAATAATATGGGACAAAAACATAATTAACACCTTTAGTGTTGTTATCCTTGTTAGAGGAAATTATTTTACCATGGTTATGAATTGGATTTATGTATATTTTGAGATCACTATTAGATGAAGATGAACAATCCTCAATATCAATATCACCTTTGTCTATAAGATCTTGGATAAGATTTCTCAATTTTATTCAATCATGAGTTTTATGACCTTTGACCTTATGATATTCACAAAATTCATTCTCTTTGTACCATGGGGGTTTTATTTTATGTTCAAATTTTATAACTTCTAATAAAGTAATTAGCTTAGCTTGAACCTATTTTTGAAAAGTGGGTTCAATAGGCTCCCCTAAAGGAGTATATTTTATTCTAGGAGAATTATTTTTCCTACAAGGTCTCCTAGGGATAGTGAAACCTTGAGTAATTTTGTGTGTGTTTGATGATATCTATATGTTAGATGATGATTTCATATTTTGAATATATTTGAATCTCCTAAACTATCATTGAAAATGTTTTTTATTTTTTTACCAAAAGATAGGGTTTAGCATTAGATTGAGATTCATTTTCCTTATTATCCTTATAGATTTTTATAAGACCCTTAGCAATGAGGTATTTTTTAATTGTTAATCCATTTTATATGATCTCATAAATGTATTAGCACATTAGAATTTTAAGTGAAAGGCCAATTCCTTTTTTAAAATTTGGGTGAATATGTGAACAAGTTGTTTTTTAACAATAGGATAAGGGAATTTTCTTGCTATATTTCTCCATCTTTGTAAAAATATGACAAAGGATTATCCATTTATGTGTTTTGTATTGCATATATTAGTCATAGAGATTTCACGCTCAATGTTTCATGAGAAATGAGAAATGAAAATTTGAGCTACCTCATGAGAAAATTGATCCCATGTTGTAGGTGGGAGAACCATTTAATGGCATGGCCTCCTAAGCTTTATGAAAATATTCACATTAGATAAGTATCATTGTAACCAACCTCAAGACAAGCTAGGTAAAATTTACTTATATTTTCATTTGGGTCATCTTTCCCTTTGTATTTGTCAAATTTAGGGATTTCAAAATTTTTAGGAAAGGGGATCATGAATATAGACCTATCCAAAGGATAAGGAGACATGTCTTCCAATGTATAGTTTTTCTTACTATTGACCATTTCCATCTTCACCATATTTTGTTGTGACTCCTAAATTTTTTATGCCAAGTCATTTGTGGGCACAAAGGTAGATAAATTGGGAGATGTGTATGTAGAAAATGATGGAGGATTTTGTTAGGTATATATGTTTATGGGTATATTGGATGAAGGTGGTTGAGGGATGTATTAGATGTGAGGATAAATTAGAGGATTAGTTGTAGAAATTGAAGTAATGACATGACTATATGGGATATAATATTGGATAGGTGGAACATCTATTTGGGATAATATTGGAAGAATTTTGGATTGTTGATAGGTAGAATGATGGGGTATAGGTGGTATAGGAAGAAAATTTGTGTGAATTTGGGTATATGTTAGTTGTTGCATAGGTAAGGATTGAAGAAATAATATAGGATTTGGTTGAGGTGGGTTTGGTGGAGTAAATTTTTTTTCATGTTATAACTATTAACATTGGGCATAGAATATGGAAGTTTAAGGGATGTGTAATTAGACATTTTTTGCTTTCAGATTAAAACATGAAAAACATTAGTCACAATAAAAGCCTAATCAACTACAAAGATCAAAGGACACACAAATGAAAATAGAACAATATCACCTGATTCATGCATCCATTGGCTAACCTTTGTAGCCCTTGTCCATTTTGCTGTAAATATTATGCCATTAGATTTTTATTAAGTATGAAATTATGACCTAAAGATAAGGAAAAATATTAAAGATTTCAAATAACTAGAATTCACCAAGCTCTCAAGATTCCTAAGATGTTCGGGGGGGTTTGAAATGAGAATGGTAAAGTCTATTTATAGGAAAAACTGATTTCGAATGACATGTCGAGATTTGAAAAATAATTAATCGATGGTCACAATTAAAAGATAAAGCATGGAATAGGGTTAGGGTTGAATTATACCAAATGAATGGCTGAGATTAAATTAAAAGATAATTTAATCAATGATGGAGGTTAGTTGAGACAAGGAGGAATATGAATGTGATGTAAAAAAAAGGCGATGAAAAAGAAATCAATTTTTTTTCATTTTAGTGACCAATGACAAATTAAATAATAAAGATATTGTTTAATTTTAGAATATTGTGATAAGACAAGAATGATATTTATTTAATTAAAAAGAGGAAAAATCCAATTAAATAATTAAAAAATTTATTTAATTATGTATAATAAGGAAAGAATCATAATTTTGAAGTAAATAATAATTTTTAATTCAAAATCAAGATATGAAATCTAATTAAATAAATAAATATTTATTTAATTAGAAAGAGGGAAAAAGCTAGAGAATAATTAAATAATTAAAACAATTATTTAACTATAGTGGGAAGTGACATGTAATTAAATAAATTGTCATTTATTTAATTTTAGAAAGAAGGCAAGTTTAGTTAGTGACGTAAATAAATAAATAACATTTATTTATTTAATCAATGGGAAATAAAGATGGGAATGAATTCATTAAATTATTGGAATTATTTAATTAATAGAAGATATACACTCATAGGAAATAATTAAATAATTAACATTATTTAATTATGAAGAGTGAAAGGGAAAATGATGGAAGAATTATGAAGTCAATTAGAGTCATGGGCCTAGGACAATTTTTAGTGTCTATAGGATGGATTATATGAAAATTGATCATGTATCTTTTGATAGGAATGCCATTGAACCCTAGATGGATCAAGTTGAGTTAATGGGTATGGGGAAAGGTGGTCATCATTGTATCTGTAGGGTTTTGTGGTGTCCAAATTATAAGGTAGTTTATCACCTTTTTGAATCACCATTTAAATTCAATGATTAGGATTTGTAGTGAAAATAAGTTCTATAACTCTCATTTGTTTAGGATCTTGTTCAAATTCTTGTAATTCATCTAATATTGGGTCATGATTAATATCTTCACTAATATGAATAACCCATGAGGAGGATGACATGGGGCTCTCATATGCACCTTGGGTAGGTAGTTGTGAAGGAATTATAAATTCATATTGAATACCACCCATTGCTGTGTGCATGTAATACTTAGTTCGATGAGAATCCATGGTTTTCTTATATCGTGACCTTGTGATGGGCATGGGAAATTATAATTTTTTGGATTTTAATCTTGGATAATATTTGAATATCTTGCTTTGATAAGATATTATCATCATATATAACCAAAATGGGTCAATGTTAATCTAGATATCCAAATGATATTGTTTAAGATAAATATTGTTTGCTTGAACTAGAATATGAGTCCAAGAAAATTGATCAAGATAGTTTTACTTTAGCTAGACTTATGATTCCAAGAAAAATGAGATAAATATATATTTACTTAAACTATCCTTGTAAGTTTCAAGAAAAATTATACACATATGATTACTTTAACTAACATTGTGAGCCCAACCAAGATGATAAAGATAAAGATATGCTTACTTGAACCAGCCTTGTGAGTCTAAACAACATGATAGAGAAAATGTATGATTACTTGAGCAAACCTTGTGAGCCCAATAAATATGACAAAGATAAACATATGCTTACTTGAACTAGCCTTACGAGTCTAATCAAAATGATAGATAAAATATATGATTACTTAAGATAGACATGTGAGCCTCAAGTAAATTGATAGATACATATATGCTTACTTGAATCAGCCTTGTGAGTCCAAGCAAGATGATGTTGGTGTAAATAGGTATTTTACCTATCTAGTAATTAGCGGGCCCTATTTACTTCTTAAGGTTACTTAGGTCCTAGTTGATTTTTTTAGAAGTCTCAATTATCTAGATAAGATCTTATCATATCTCATCTAGTTGGATTTTATTTAATGCTTGTTTCCTAGGTCATTTAATGAAGTTGAGTTAGTTGTCTCATGAAATAGGATTAAGACACTTGTCATAATCCTATTTAATCCTATGTCCCACCTTGAATATATAGCTAGATGGTCTCATGTGTAAATCAATAATTTATAATAATCTATTGATGAATCATATCATCATAATCTATCATTTGCATAATTTGATAGAATATAATTATTCCCTCATAGTTGATCTCTCTTGTGCTTCCATGAAGTTTCCAGATCTTGGGTGGCTATAATCTTCAGTCAAATCTTATATGGTATAGAGTATTCTATCAACTCATTCATGGTATTAGAGCCTATGGGATTGACTTTTGTTATTCTTTATTGAGAGATCTAGGTGGAAAATCTTAGTAGATCTTGAAAAGTTGAGTATGATCTTTTTTTGCATCAAATGATGACCTAGAGAATAAAAAAATATTGAAAGAAATACCAGATCTAGGGGTTTCCTCTTTGTACCTTTGTATTGTAGGTTCAAATCAAATCTTTTTGGTGTAGATCCGAGCTCACCATTGAGTTTAGAAGGGTTGAGAAAGTCAGTTTTTCCTTTAGTTTCATCTAAATCAGACATATAAGGTTGTTGAATCTCTATTGTGCTAATTTGTCCTTGATGACAATTTGTACTACAATCTGGCATCTTGATCTTGGTTCAGGTATTCTGGTTATAGGTTTATGTTCCATTGCTCAGATTTAGTTAGGTATTGTCTTCAATTATTTGTGGTTCTTGAGTTTATACAATACACTTTGCTTTTCAGTTTTAAGAAAACCCAATCGGGTTTCCTTAACCATCTAATAATGGTATGGGCATATGTCATAAAATATTGTGTCACGGTCATTTGGATTATGGTTTTGGCATGGGTGAAAGGCATTTTGAATTTAGCATGAATGATAGTCTTTATCACTTCACAAGGCTTTGAACAATATTTGGCATTGGATTTTAATGAGGTGGCAAATCGGCTTTGGTCAAAGGTAAAGAAACTAACAATTATTTGCATATGATTTGGGTTAATGACGGAAAATGCACATGGATTAAAAGCCGAAAATAGGTATAAAGCTTGTCTTTGGTAAGGCCACGAACGTCTTACTGTGGTACCACTGGAAGTTAAGCCAATGACCACGGTAGTGTGGTGAAAGCAGTTAGCGGCATGCAAGACAACTACCGCTATACTGCGGGTAGCCAGAAAGGTAACCACAGTAGTGTGGTGGAAGTGGTTAGCGGCATGCAGGTACCTACCGCTATACCACAAGTAGTTAGAAAGGTAACCGCAATAGTGCGGTGGAAACGGTTAGCGGTATGCAAGGCAGCTACCGCTATACCTCGGGTAGTTTGAAGGGAGACCGCGGTTGAGCGGTAAGGAAGCGGATGTCAAATGGTATAATGAATTTTTGATTTATGAATCACTGTCCTTTCAGAATCCAAATGATTATCATTTTGTGTAAAGGAATTTGATTGATTGTTTTGGAAGTTTAGGTCATATTTTTGCTTCTCTTGTACGAAGGGTTTGGAACCCTAGTCTGGCTGCCACCATGGAATCACTCTCTCGGCCATTTCACTATGTAATTAACTAGTTTTTAGCAACTTTTGGAACGCAAATGGGGAAGCTTGAAAGAATATCACCATGGTCATTTCTCTTGTCAGGTTCTTAGCATCGGGTGAATGCTCAAAATAGCAAAGTGGCACAGGTTGCTCAGCTTAGCTGCAAATCTGGTAAACTCTTTTGTGACAACAACTCCATCACTATTCTCAAGTATTATTTTAGTTTGCTTTACAAATCCGTTACTTCTCCAGCAAGATTATTTTGAGTTAAGTTTTCTATGCAAAAAGAAAAGTATGTATCATTGTATGTTCTATTGAAAAATAGAAAAGGGGTTGGTGCTCCTTGAGATTGGTTTCTCTAAAAAGAGGGGTTGGTGCTCCTTGAGTTGGTGCTCAGAAATCAGCCTATGAGGCATTGTAAAAAATGATTATTGAAATGAAAGCCTGAAAAAGGCAACATTTTCAGGAGTGGTTTTTCTACCCCAGGAGGGTTTTCCACTTGGCATATCTTGTGTCTATTTGAGTATCTATGGTTCATTTGATTTAGTGCTTTAATGCTTTAAATTGATATGGTTAACTATTCTCATTTCAATTTATGTGATTGCATTCAATACATGAATGAGTTTATCATTGATAAATGAGAGCATACATCTAGTTTATTTCAAGTTCAGTTAAAATTGGTAAAGAAGTTAATAACACTGATTCACCCCCCCCCCCCCGTCTCAGTGTCTTTTCACTCCAACAATTGGTATCAGAGCCTAGGGTCCTCTAATAGGTCTTTCCAACCTAGGATTGATTCTGGCCTTGGAGTCTATTCAAATTGTCTCAAGCTCATGAAGGTACCTCCATGACTAGAGCTCCATTATTTGATGGAGCTGATTATGTATTTTGGAAAATTAGAATGGAGACTTATTTAATTTCTATTGACCTAGATCTCTGGTGCATAGTATTGTCTGGGTACACTGTACCAGCTACTCTACCTACTACTTCTGATGAAAAGAAAAGATATGAAACCAATGCAAGAGAAAAACATGCTCTTCTGTGTGCACTGACTAAAGATATCTTTATAAAAGTCACGCACTACAGCTCTGCTAGGGAAATCTAGGTTAAACTTGAAACTATCTATCAAGGAAATGAAAAAGGTAAAACAGTCTAAAGTCCTCACTTTAAAACACTAGTTTGAAGATCTAAAAATGAGGGATGATGAGAAAGTTGCTAACTAATTTTTGAGAGTTGATGAAATAGTAAACGCCATGAAGGGTCTAGGAGAAGAAGTTAAGGAATTTGATGTTGTAACTAAGGTCATCATAACCTTGCCAAAAAAATTTGAAGCTAAGGTTGCTACTCTAGAAGAGAAGAAATTTTTTTTCCAACTTACCCTTGACAGCCTACAAGGCACCCTATCTACCTATGAAATGAGGATCAACAAAAACAATACTTCCGTGAAAGAAATTACTTTCAATACTGAAAGGAAAGATAAGGATGAGCCCACTGAATCAAAGCTTTCTGATTCCAAAGAATCCCACTTTGTGAGGAAACTCAAAAAGGGTTCTGGAAAGTATAAGGGAATACTTCCTTTCAAATGCTTTAACTATGGAAAAATAGGCCACTTTGTTGCAGAGTGCCCCTATGGTGACACAAGTAGTGATATCGATAAATCTGAAAAACTGGCCAAGAAAAAGGCTTATAGACCCAAACAAAAATTCAATTTCAAAAAGAAGAAAAGTTTGTTCAGCAAAAATGAAACATACTCTGAATCTAAAGAATCAATAGATGAAGAGGATGAAAATCTATTCATGGCTGAAATCATTCAGCAAGATGAAATTAACAACAATGACGCTGAAGATGGTGAAGTGGATTATGAAGGGGAACTAAAATGTGCTCTAAAAGAGCTAAGGAAACTTAAAAAATAAATGCGTGCTCAAGAACAAAATACTGCTCAATATATTTCATAGGAGCAAATCATAAATCTTGAGATAGTCTCATTAAAAACTCAACTTGAAGAATCCAAGAGAGTTGAAGACTATCCTCGTGTTGGCATAAGCTTTAAAGATCAAGAAATTCAAAAACTTGAACATGAGATTGTAGATCTCAGAAAGACCATTGAGAAATATGAGAGCACTCTTAAATTGAATGACATGCTCAGTAAACAGAAATTGAACAACGACAAAACTGGTATTGATTTTGTGAAAGGTGAATGTTCAAATAATAGTGCTAAGGACAATGTTGTTGCTGGAAACAAAACTCCTAAACTCAAACATCCTGACTTTGATAAGGATCATGTTCATCCTTTTAGGAGCAATAAAATGGCTTATAATTCCTACCCTTTCTTTTATGGATATTGTTACTTCTGCAAAAAATTTGGTCACAAGGTGAACTCTTGCAGATTTATAAGTCCTAGAACTCCTAGATTTGGTGTTAGACAAAATCATAGCCTTGCGAGATTGATTAGATGTTTCACATGTAAATCTTTGGGTCATTTTGCTAAGCAATGTAATGTTGATCAATAGAATAAACAACATAAATCTATAAGGTTCTGGAAACCTAAAGCTATCAACAACACAGAGCAAACCATGTTAGTTCAAACTGCCTTCCACTCCAAGAAAAAGGACTTATGGGTCCTGGATAGTGGTTGTTCAAACCACATGATTGGTGACAAAGAAAATTTACTAATCTAGAAGACTATGTAGGTGGATATGTAAAGTTTGGAGACAACTCTGGCATTCAAATCAAAGGTAGAGGTTCTCTTTTTCTGAATGAAGACACTCCTATTTACAATGTGTATTATGTAGAAGGATTAAAACATAACCTTCTGAGTGTCAGTCAAATTTGTGATAGTGGCTATCAAGTCCTATTAATTTCACGGGGGTGTGAAATCCAAAATAAGATTGGAAAAGCTATTGCTACTGGAAGAAGGACTAAGGGAAATGTCTACAATTTACTTGACACTTCTAGAAATGAAAACAATCAAGGTATGTGCTTAATGAGTCATTTTGAAGAAAGCTGGTTGTGGCACAAGAGACTAGGTCATATTAATTTTGACAAATATGGTTAGAATTAGTAAAAATCAGAATGTAAGAGGTCTGCCTATTCTGAAAAATCCTGATAATGTAGTATGTAAAGAATGCCTCAAAGGAAAGAAAACCAAGGTAAGCTTTAAATCCAAGGAACATTCATCTAATAAACCTCTGCAAATTGTTCACACTGACTTATGTGGTCCTACAAGGACTAGATCTATCAATGGTGAGAAATATTTCATGCTATTTGTTGATGACTACTCTTGTATGGTATGGGTTACCTTTCTCAAGAATAAATCAGAAGCTTTTGAACATTTTAAAGTCTTTAGAAAAATGGTAGAAAGAGAGTCAGATTTAAAATTGAAATGTCTAAGATTTGATAAAGGTGGTGAATTCACCTCACAAGAATTCATTGACTACTATGAAAGACATGGCATAAAAAGACAGTATGCTGCTTCCAGAACACCTTAACAGAACGGGGTAGTTGAGAGAAAGAACAAGACTATAAAAAAAATGGAAAGGACTATGCTGAATGAAGAAAATCTGCCAAACATGTACTGGAAAGAAGTTGTTCATACAACTGTCTACATTTTGAATAGAGTTCAGATCAGAGTAAAATCAAATTTCACTCCATATGAACTGTGGTATGGTAAATCTGCTAAATATTTCAGAATATTTGGCTACAAATGTTTTATCAAGAGAGACGATGATAACTTAGGGAGCTTTCAATCTAAGATAGATGAAGGTATCTTTTTAGGATACTCTACTCACAGAAAATCCTTTAAATGCTTTAATAATAGGCTAAATAAAATTGTTGAATCTATCAATGTCAAATTTGATGAAAATCTGCTTTTAGATGCTGAACCTATGCAAAATGATGAGGAGGAAGAATTTGAACTTGATATATATTCTGAAGGCTTTGAAACTTCAAAGCCTGAAATAAAATCAGCAAGTCCTAAACTAGTTGAAGCAATATCTGAAGATGCTGAAACTAGCTCTGAAAAATGTGTAACTAAAACTCCTTCAAAATCTCTTGCTAGAAACCATCCTAAAGATCTAATTATAGGAGATAAATCAGCAGGAGTTCAAACAAGGAAAATAATAGTTAACTATGATGAAAAAGCTCACATAGCTGAGCTTACTTCTTTTTGTTTAATAACTTAGTTTGAGCCAATTTTTTTTGATGAAGCTCTAACTGATGAATGCTGGCTTAATGCAATGCAGGATGAAATTGAGAAAAATCAGACTTGGGAGCTAGTCCCAAGACCAAATGACAAAAATTTCATAGGAGGTAAGTGGATTTTCAAAAATAAACATGATGAAAATGGCCATGTTGTTCACAAAAGGCTAGATATGTTTGCAAAGGATATGCTCAACAAGAAGGTATTGACTTCGGTGAAACCTTTGCACCAGTAGCTAGACTTGAATTAATTAGAATTTTCTTGGCATATTCTGTTTTCAAGAACTTTACTATATATCAAATGGATGTTAAAACTACCTTTTTGAATGGGTATTTGGATGAAGAAGTTTACATATAACAGCCTAAAGGGTTTACCTGTAAAAACAAACCCAATCATGTCTACAGGCTGAAAAAGGCTCTATATGGCCTAAAACAAGCTCCTAGAGCTTGGTACTCTAGATTGGATAGTCACTTACTGTCAAAAAGTTTCATTAGAGGAGGATTAGACAACAATCTTTATGTTAAAATTGAAGGGTTTGATATTCTAGTTGTTGAAATTTATGTTGATGATACTATCTTTGGCTGCAACAACATTGCTTTGAGTCAAAAATTCTCAAAGATTATGGAATCTAAGTTCAAAATGTCTATGTTGGGAGAACTATCCTTCTTCTTAGGTCTTCAAATATCTCAACTTGAATCAGGTATCTTTCTCTCTCAAACAAGATATGCTAGAGAAATGTTAAAGAAATTTCAAATGGATGAATGTCATCCAGTTAGCACTCCAATGGCTACCGGCTATAAACTCAACAAGGTTGATGATTCTCCTACTGGCAACCCAACTGACTATAGGTCAATGATAGGTAGCCTATTATATCTAACAACCTCAAGACCTAACCTTATGCAAGCTATTTGCATGGTTGCTCGATTTCAGTCATCTCCTAAAGAATCTCACATTAATGCTGATAGAAGGATTCTTAAATATGTACAAGGCACAATTAACTATGGACTCTGGTATCCCAGAAGAAATGATTTTTTATTAGTGGCTTATACTAATTCTAACTGGGTTGGTTTTCTGGATGATAGGAAAAGCACCAGTGGTGTTGCTTTCTTTCTTGGTGATCATTTAGTGGCTTGGCACAACAAAAAACAAGAATCTGCTTCACTCTCTACTGCTGAAGTAGAATATATTGCTGCAACTTCTTGCTGTACTTAGGTAATATGGATGTCACAAACATTATCTGACATGGTTATTGAAATCCCTAAACCTATTTCTATTATGTGTGATAATACTAGTGCAATCAATATCTCAAAAAATCCTGTAATGCAATCTCGCACTAAACACATTGCTATTAAGTTTTATTTTCTTCATGAAAAGGTGTTGGCTAATGAGGTTTCTATGCAATATGTTCCTACACAAGCATAGGTTGTTGACATTTTTACAAAACCGTTGGCTAAAGATGTTTTTGAAAGACTTAGGTCTAGATTGGGAGTTGTCTCTCAATCTCTATTATCTTAATCAGTCTATCCTGGTGATAGGGGGAGCTGGTTAGCTCTTCCTGCAACACATACTTTGCTACTCAATTGTTACATCTATAGCTTCATGGAATTCCACTATTGATTCTAGTTTATCTTTTTTGAATTCCCTTTATCCTTGTGTCAAAAAGGGAGAAAATTATGAGAATTCGGTTCTAGTACTATATTTTGGCTTGCTGGCTCAGTTTTTGCCATCAAGGACAAAGGGGGAGTTTGTTGAATCTCTATTGTGCTAATTTGTCCTTGATGACAATTTATACTACAGTCTGGCATCTTGATCTTGGTTCAGGTATTCTAGTTACAAGTTTATGTTCCATTGCTCAGATTCAGTCAGGTATTGCCTTTAGTTATTTGTGGTTCTTGAGTTTATACAATACACTTTGCTTTTCAGTTTTAAGAAAACCCTATTGGGTTTCCTTAACCATCTAATAATGGTTTGGGCATATGTCATAAAATATTGTGTCATGGGAATTTGGATTATGGTTTTTGGCATTGGTGAAAGGCATTTTGAATTTAGCATGAATGATAGTCTTTATCATTTCACAAGGCTTTGAACAATATTTGGCATTGGATTTTAATGAGGTGGAAAATCAACTTTGGTCAAAGGTAAACAAATTAACAATTGCTTACATATGATTTAGGTTAATGATGGCAAATGCACATGGCTTAAAATCTGATAGTAGGTATAAATCTCATCTTTGGTAAGGCCACAAACGTCTTACTATGGTACCATGGGAAGTTAAGCCAGTGACCGAGATAGTGTGGTGGTTAGTGGCATGCAAGACAGCTACCGCTATACCATGGGTAGCCAGAAAGGTAACTACAGTAGTGCGGTGGAAGCGGTTAGTGGCATACAGGAAGCTACCGCTATACCGCGGGTAGTCAGAAAGGTAGCCATGGTAGTGCGGTGGAAACAGTTAGTGGTATGCAAGGCAGCTACTGCTATACCACAGGTAGTCTGAAGGGAGACCGCGGTTGAGCGGTAAGGAAGTGGATGTCAAATGGTATAATGAATTTTTAATTTATTAATCACTATCTTTTCGGACTCCAAATGATTATCATTTTATGTAAAGGAATTCGATTGATTGTTTTGGAAGTTTAGGTCATATTTTTGCTTCTCTTGCATGAAGGGTTTGGAACCCTAGTCTGGACACCACCATGGAATCACTCTCTCGACCGTTTCACTATGTAATCGATTGGTTTTCAGCAACTCTTGGGCAGCGAATGGGGAAGCTTGAAAGAACATCACCATGGTCATTTCTCTTGTTAGGTTCTTCACATCGGGTGAATGCTCGAAATAGCAAAGTGGCACAGGTTGCTCAACTTAGCTACAAATCTGGTAAAATCTTTTGTGACAGCAACTCCATCACTATGCTCAGGTATTCTTTTAGTTTGCTTTACAGATCCGTTACTTCTCCAACAAGGTTATTTTGAGTTAAGTTTTCCATCCAAAAAGAAAAGTGGAAAATGTCTATTCCTTTCATGCTAAAATCTTTGGTAACTTATCTTAAATGCATGATTTCGGTTATGGAAGCATTGTTCTTTTAGTTAGTTCTTTTTGCAGCAGTTTTTCAATGGCCATTATTTGAAAATTACATGCATGCCTTGATGTTGTTTGGTTAAAGAACTATTTGTGCAGGCTGCTTGAGAGGATAGGTTTCAGTCTACCTTCTATATTTGCACAATGCTTGAGTACTCCTATTAGAAGACCTTATTCATATTTATCCTTCCCTCATGATCACGACAACATATGTCACTATTGCTCGACTGTAGCATGGTAACCTGATAATCATCTTTGAGTAATTCTTTGAAAGTGAAAAAATGAGCAACTGTTGTAACCCTTCATGGAATGTAATGATGTAAAATGTAAAAAGAGGAAAATAGAGAGTTTAGGGCTTGTTCATTACTGAAAAACCTGAAAAGAAAAAATAAAACAATAGTGCAAAACATAAGTTTTTGGATGAGATATACATTTTTTAATTCTTTCAGCAAAAAAATTGAAAGAAGTGCGTGTTAATTGTTTTGAAAAGTATTATGAAAAATGTAATGGAATAGAGTGTGAAAAAAAGAAAGTTGTACACACCACTGATAATATAATTTGATGAGAAGTTGTATAAAGATTGTAACAAGATTTTCCTCAAGCTATCTTAAGGCTTGATAATGGGTGGAACTCTAAAGTGTCACCATTGACATTTGAGAATTCTACACATTGTCTATCAAGAGGCACTTGACAGAAATCAGGGAAGTAGAGAGATCCTCTGTATCATTGTATGTTCTATTGAAAAGAAAAAAAGGGGTTGGTGCTCCTTGAGATTGGTGTCTATAAAAAGAGGGGTTTGTGCTCCTTAAGTTGGTGCTCAGAAATCAGCCTATGAGGCATTGCCAAAAATGATTATTGAAATGAAAGCCTGAAAAAAGGCAACAGGTTTAGGAGTGGTTTTTCTACCACCAGGAGGGTTTTCCACTTGACATATCTTGTGTCTATTTGATTATCTATGGTTCATTTGATTCAGTGCTTTAATTCTTTAAATTGATATGGTTAACTATTCTCATTTCATTTTATGTGATTGCATTCAATACATGAATGAGTTTATCATTGATAAATGAGAGCATACATCTGGTTTATTCCAGGTTCAGTTAAAATTGGTAAATAAGTTAATAACACTAATTCACCCCCCCCTCTTAATGTATTTTCAATCCAACAAAGGCGAGATATATGAGAGTTTGAAGTTGAGAAGTGGTTGCAAAATACAAGAGGTAGCCACAATTTTGGGTCAAAACAAACCCTGCCATCATGTCCATGATGCCCAAAAACCCAAGATCAATTGTCAAATCATTAAAATCCAAGCACTTCACTTGAGTCGTAAGGAAAAAATTCTCCTCCTTCATTTCTCATATGGCCATATGACTCATAATTGTAGGCATAATTGTTTGTGGTTTGAAAAAAAACTAGATAAAAAAATTCTCTATAATTTTTTCATTTAAAATCACTGTAGGCTACCTACAATTCACAAGTACCCATAAGGTACTCCCGGTACTAAGACATAGCAACATGGTGTAACACCATTGGCCCTATGGAAGTACTCCAACACCACAAACTAGACCAAAATAATATTTTGTTGGCCAATCAAGAATATCCCATGAAGATTTGGAGATCCTATCAACATTTTGAGAATATTCAGCCAAGATTTTGTCTACCAAGATTCTTAAAGAATATTATAATTTGAGAGAATATTCTAATAGGTTAGGAATATTTTTATGGTGATGGTCTCCTAATCATAAAATTTAATGTAGTGGATTGTTGACATTAAAATCCTATCAACAACCCTTAAGGATTTTTTGTACCTCCCTCTCCATTGATAGTTTTGATTTTGTAGTTCAACTTTTTGGGCTCACAACTCAGTCATATGGACTCCTTTTATCGACTTTTTTTTATTTGGGGAAAAAATTGTTCTATTTATAGTGGAGTAATTGGTTTTTTTTTTCTTTAAACAAAGAAAAATGGAGCCCTAGGTCTTATGTGTAAAACCTAGGATTCAAATTTTGACTAGGGGGTGTTTTGTGATATTTTTCTAATGTTTCATTAAGATGGAGATGAATAAGGTGTTTAGATTGACTTTCAACCATGAAAGTGAGACAATCATACCTGGATCTACATCTTTTAGGGTCTTGGAATGAATTAGAATTGATTTGTTTTGACTAACCTAATTATAATATGTGAGCTAATATGAAAAGTGCAAGTTACCGATAATTAACAGATTGAAATAGAGAATTGTAGGCACATTTGAGAAGGGAAATACACTGTGTACCTATCTTGAAATTTTGATGTTGGTTTGCATATGAGGAAAGAGTCTCCCAAGGTCATATAAGTCCTTGTAGGGGTTTCTTGTTCTAATTTTCCAATCCTTTGATACTAGATTTGAGATCCTTGTTCTAACTTACAAACTTGTTAGAAAATTATCGGATAATTCTATAGATGAGTTTCCATGAGTTGACAAGGTATAGGGTTTTTAATGCAACAAATAATAAATAATATTCAAGCTTCCCTCAATCCTCCCCAAACCTAAAATCCGCATATTCAAAAAGAGAAGAAATGTTGGGCTATTTAGGGGTATACCTTAGTCAAACCCCATGTTAGTTTTTCCACTTCCACAATGGCAATGCTAATGATAGGAAAGATAAATGATAGGAAGGAATGATGAATCAACAAAGTGTTGCAACTCACTACACTTCAATGGATTCCTTGAAGGTCTAAATTCATACACATCACTTCAAGGTCTTGAATCTTGCTTTCTTGAATGCTTGAATTTATTGGAGACCTACACAAGGGTTAGCCTTGACAAGAAATGATAACATAAACACACATACACTCACTTAGGATTTGACATGATGCATGAATTTTGAATTGTTGCAATAAAGATCTGAAAGGTTTCTCTTGACTTGCTTGATAGTTCTCTTGATCATAATATTTTCTCATAAATTATCCTTCTAATTTCAAATGGTTGAAATATAAGGTATTTATAGGCATTTATTCTAATTTCCCAAAAATTAAATCCTAATAGTTGACATTTACAACATGAATTTCAAATGTTAAAATATTGACATTGACATATTCAAATTTGGATCTTGATAAAATAGGAGGACTCGGATGCCCAAGGGAATCCTAGTCTTAGCTCTATTTTCTAGGACTTAGGGTTTCAGGGGAAAAAAATTAAATTAATGCATTTGTTCAATCCTTTTCATTTCTCAAAAACAATAAAAATATGCTATAGAATGCATAATTTAGGAAATTTGGTGCTTAATTAGGCTCAATAGCTTAGGGTGGGACAAATCATATTGTGAAATTGTCAAGGGTGACAATTTATGATGCTGCATTTAGCCCCCAATTTAGTGAGAGTATGAACTTATACTTATAATCACACTAAAGTAGAAAATATATGTCAAGTGGGGTCCAATTGTCCAAATGTTGAAGTGATAGGATGACTAAGGATCAAGGAGGAGTGTACAAGCCCCCAAGATCCAAGATCTCCTGGAAAACCAACATAGGCACAAAGGAACACACACATGTATGAAATGCAACAAGACAACATACACAAACATACATGTCAAAAAACACAAAGTATACACGATGAAAATACATGACATAACATAGTATGTAAATGAAAAAAAATGAACACAAACACAATACAAACACAAAGAAAACATGAATAAGACACACAACAAAACACAAGGTTAGTACTACAAGGATTCAAGTCAGTAAGTTAAAGAGACCCCAATCTTTAATTATCTCAAATACCAAATGTGATCCATCAAATAAATGTTAGTTAAAGGAATTCTCTCATGAGGACTAGAAATCTATGTTATGTCACATCACTCATGATCCACATGGATCTACTAGTTATCAAGTTTCATTATGCTAGGTGTCCATGCAATGTTATGGGTTCCAAAAGGCTAGAAAGTTATGTTAAAAACTCATGAAACACATAGCTCCACTAGAAATAAAGTTAAGTTATGATCAATGGCCGTGTTAAGGCATTCAAAACTCACATCATAGAAAATTATGATATTTTCTAGGTGAATTTCAAACCAAAAGGAAACATGGGCTAGTGAAGTTCGATATTCACTAGGTGATCCCCCAAGAAAAAGGTTACAAAATGAGAAACACACTAGGTATAGTAAAGTCTAATATTAACTAGGTGTGTTTTCATTAACAACCATATCAAGAGTTATAATCCTTGATAACTTTAATAAGGTTCCATAAAATGATCAATATGCTATGCAAATTCCACACTATATTCAATGCAAGTGAACAAAGTGAAGAAAAAATACCAAACTCACTTAAGGAGGTGCACCAACTTGCCTAAGGAGGTGCATACATGATGAAAAGAGAAGCCTAAAACCTCAAGGGGATTATAACAACACCACCACAAAAAGGTGATTTAAAAAATAAATAAAAGGAATTCGATCAATATATGAAAGGTCACACCTTAGGGAACATCATGCATGACATCACCACTAAGAGAGAACAAGTCATGGAATTGAAGACTCACACCTTAGGGCATACTAACCATAGAACTACCACTAAGGGGAATGCAATATGAAAATAAATGTCACACTATTAGGGGATATCAATCCCAATATCACCACAAAGGAGACACAACATAGATCGATAAGGCCACAATTTCATTTCCAAGGTCACACTTCCTAGGAGCTGTACACTATCATCACTAAGAAGGCACCATTTTACATGCAAATATTAATTGGGGGAATATATGTCCCCCCTTAAAATTTTGGAATACTTTCTACACTAATATTTTGAGGAGAAAAAAATGAATCCATTGCTAGAAGGAATGCACCTAACACAAGGCTACCTAACCCCCTTTCCCTCCAAGTGTAGGGACACATATGAGCTCAAAAATGGATGATGATATGCTATTGCTTATGAAATTAAATATGATTGCATAAAGCCTAGTTTATACCCCCATACATGGTAGTGAGTATGTTGCGATACTACAACTACCACATGTAAAGGAGTAGAAACTAATGCTATTTTTTCATGATTAGGTGAAGGTATTTTTGAAATTGTCATTATTTTTTAGGGATAATAAAAAAGACATATTGTTGTTTCTTGCGTGCTAGGCTCTATAGGGACATATATGCCTTGTTCTCTTACACCCCATCCTTTTCCATTATAGCCAAATTGCTTCAAAAGATCACAAACTCTTCCATAAATGGCTTCTATTTCTTTTGAAGAAGGTGGTTCTTCATAATCACTTTCACCATATGTAGATGTGTAATTTGTTTTTTCTTCCTCACTAGAAATTATGGTCTCAATTTTTTTTGATAATTCAATGATAGGTTGTGTTGATACCATTGCTTCTTCTTTATCCTTTCTTGATTTTGATTGTGTAGTATTGTATTTCCACATGAATGTAGGTGTGAAATATAATTAATTCCAAAAATAATATAACAACTTTGTCATGAATGAAAGGCACTCATCTTTGTCCTCAATTTGTAAAGGTTCCACTATTCTAGTTGGTGTCAATGTTCTAAGAGGATTATTCATACCTATTTTAGTTTGATTTTTTTTAAAGATTTTGGATCAAATCTTGTCATGTAAACCTTATTTTTGTAAGTGTATTTCATTAGATGATGAAGGGTTGAAGGAAGTCCTTTAATTTCATGAATCCATGGTCTACCCAACAGAAGATTGTATGAAAGATCATGGAGTTTGCAACATAACCTTACCAAATTTAATAGGCAATGTTATCACACCAAGGGGTTTTATTTCCATGTTATGAAAACCTTTAATTAACAAATCAATGAGTTGAATTAAATTTTTGTCTGTTCCAATTCTATCCAAAATATTTACACTACAAATATTAATCCTTGAACCATTTTCAATAAGGGTATGTCTAATCCCAACCTTGTTAATACTAGCCATTATCATCACGACACCATTTTTTTTTGTGTTTCCAAGGGGTAAGTCACTTTGATGAAAGAAAATATAAAAATTACTTGAATTCATACCCTTACTTAATGCCACTACATCATTTGGTTGCACACTATGAGGGACAAAAACTTTTTGAAAAATAATTTTGAAGCATGCCATGATAAACAAGTGGTGTTAGAATTAAATCCCAAAAGGAGATCTAAGCAGGAGTGTTATGAAGTTGTTCAACAAGATAATATTCTTTACCAATATGCTACTGGATATTAGGTGTAGATGATAGGTATGGTTGAGGCAATGGAATAGATTTTGGAGTTTTTTTTGGTTACTTATTGTTTCTAGTGGTATATGTGTGAGCAACAATATGATAACTTGGTTGTTGCGACACATGATTACTAGTAATTTTTTTTTACAAAGATTAGGATATGGTCATGAGGTTTAGGAGGTCCTATAATGAGAGGTGAATTAGGAGGTCCAATAATTAGAGGAATTTTAGGAGGTCCAAAAGGAGTTTTAGGAGGTCCAATAGTCAAAGGAGATATAATAGCTAATTGTGCATTCATAAACTCAATAGATATGACTTCCTATTGATGATGTTCTATCATGGGGAAATATAATGCCACCCTAGAATCTTCATCTATGCAATCCATAAATGTATCAATGATTTCATCCTCTTGTGCCACAATACATTCCCAAGTAGAAGAGGTATTGGGAGATAAATAGACAAGAACCTCATGATGCTTAATGATTGAATCCTCTAACACCAAAATACCTTCTTCACAAGTAAGTGAGGTATTGGGAGAAGAAGAAATATGATTGTCATGATTTTCAATGATCACATCCTCTTGCACCAAAACATTATCACAAGTAGGGGAGATGTTAGGAGATGAATGAAGACTAGGAAAAGAAATATTAATAAATGTGTCAATGATTTCATTCTATTCCACCAAGATACTCTTAGAATGATGAGATATAGTGGGAGATGTATCAATAAACAATAAAAAAAGAGGAGAAATAAACTTATTTTCACATGCTTGTATCAAAAATTCCTCGAAATTCTTAAGGAGATCTTACAATAGAACATGAATTATGATAAAATAAAATATTTACAATGCAAACATGATGTAAATTTTTTTCCTACAGATCTAATAATTTTCAACACTAAAATGTAACAATATTATTTTTTCAATTGTAACAAATAAAGAAAATGACACCTTTCTTGCACATGCAATAACATCTTTTTAGAATTTTAAATAAGAAATTTGCAAATAAAAATAGACTAGAATATATAAATAGATATCTATATAAATTTTTTTGAGCCACCAGTAGTAGGATAGAGTCACCTAAGGGAATCTATGTCCTTGATAGGTCTTCTAAAAATTGAGAGATTGAATGTTTATTAGACCTCTTAGGGGTTCTATGTTTGTGTGTAAATAGGTTTGACAGTGAATTTTTTTCCAAAATTTTCTCAATTTAAGACAATGTAACTCAAAAGAAAATGTGTAACAATAAATGATAATTGTGAGTGCAATTTTGAATGTAGATCTGACCTAAATGACTGAAACTAACCATATTGCATCCTATGATGAAATATGATATGCACTTTTTTGAATTTTTGTGTCTTTTATGATACAAAAATGAAACCCTAAATGAGAAATGCAAAACAATGCAATGCAAAACTTAGATCTAGGGTGAATTTAAAATGATATATAATGTTAATAGGTCAAGTTCACTAAAATAAAACAAATAAAATTGGAACCCTAGGTCTTATGTGTAAAACCTAGGATTTAAATTGGGGGGTGTTTTATGATCTTTTACTAATGTTTCATTAAGATGGAGATCAACAAGGTGTTTAGATTGACTTTCAACCATGAAGGTGAGACAATCATACCTAGATCTACATCTTTTATGGTCTTATAATGAATTGGAATTGATTTGTTTTGACTAACCTAATTAGAATATGTGACCTAATATGAGAAATGAAAGTTACCAAGAATTAACAAACTGAAATAGAGAATTGTAGGAAGATTTGAGAAGGGAGGAACGTTGCGTACTTGTATTGAAAATTTGATTCTAGTCTATATAGGAGGAAAGAGTCACCCAAGGGCATCTGAGTCATTGTAGGGGTGTCCTACTCTACTTTTCCAATCCTCTGATACTAGATCTAAGATCCTTGTTCCATCTTGTAAACTTGTTGAAGCATTGTCAGATAATTCTTTAGGTGAGTTTTTGTGAGTTGACAGTGTATAGGGTTTTGAATGTAACAATGAATAAGTACTCTTCAAGGTTCCTTCAATCCTCTCCAAACCTAAAATATGCACATTTAAAAAGAGAAGAAATGCTGGGCTATTTAGGGGTTTGCCTTAGTCAAACCCTGTGTTAGTGTTTCCACTTCCACAATGACAATTCCAATGATAGGAAAGATAAAAAATAGAAAGGCATGATGAATCAAAAAAGTGTTGCAAATCACCACCCTTCAAAGACTTCCTTGAAGGACTGAATTCAAATAGATTAGTTCAAGGTCTTGGATCTTTCTTTCTTGAATGCTTGAATTACTTGGAGACCTACACAAGGGTTAGCCTTCATAAGAAATGATAACATAAACACACATAAACTCACATAGGATTTGACATAATTCTTGGATCTTGAATTACTATAATAAAGATCTAAAATGTTGTGCTTGACTTGCTTGATAGTACTCTTGATCATAATAATTTCTCATAAATTCTCCTTCTAGTTTCAAATGGTGAAAAGAATAGGTATTTATAGGAATTTATTCTAATTTCTCAAAAAATAAATCCCAATAGCTGATATTTGCAACCTAAATTACAAATATTAAAATGCAGACATCAACATATTAAAATTTAGATCCTGAAAAAATAAGGGGATTGGGACACCAAAGGGCTTCCCAGTCTTGACCCTACTTTCTAGGACTTAGCGTGTGTTAGAACTATAAAATTTTGAAAAAATCTCATTGGCCATTCATGCTCTTAATTTCCAAAAGAGCCCTAAATTTTTCTTCACATAACCTACTCACCAAGGTCTGGGTCAATTTTTATCATATGATCACATAAAATTTATCTAACCCTAAATATTTGATATATGAAACATATCGACATAAGATAATGCAGGTCTCACCGATACTAATGCACATATTTTTCAATATATCAGCAAGAAATTAGTTGTTTCATGCCAATGAAAACACAAGTCGGGAGTACATGGGGGCACAGTTTCTATCGGTAGGAAAATGGCAATCAGCATGATGGTGTGAGGTCATATTGAGATCATATACATCTCACTACTCAGAGCACAAGAAAATGTATCAGCCAGAATGGAGTCATCTGAGTAAGGTTCCAAAAGACAACCCGAGACATTCACCTATCTTGCCGATAAAGCAGAGGAAGATTATTCGATGAGACAATGATGCCAAGAAGAGTTCGGGGAGTCTTTTCGACCTTCCGTGGTATACTGATAGGATTGGACATGGCAGTATGTCTGGAGAAAAGAATTGTCAGGGGGACAATATTCATGGTTCTTCTGAATAAAAAAATACATTAGTGAGATAAACCTCAGCGGGGAGATATAGAAAGGTCACGACAAGTATAGCTCCATCGACAGGATAACCATTATGTCTCAGCGACATGGATTGACTCAAGGAACATCTCGGTGAGATACATACCTTTAGAATAGAATAAAGGATTGTCTAATTGATTTGATAAGTCATGGCGACAGGCTTGTTTCGGTAGGAGTTGTGGTGACCTGTAAACTAAAAAGAAAACCGTCGGCAAGAATAGAGGTGTCGAGGGAATTATAGGATGTCCCAACTGGTGTATGTATGTTGGTAAAGATTTGAATGGGAGGATCAGCCAACATTTAAAAATGTCTTGTCGATATGCTACATGATGTGACAATGAGAATTTCAAAAAATCCTACTTCATTCGTGTCACAGCCAAGACATTAATGGCACCATGAAGCATGAATAATTTTGTGAATTAAAATGAATCCAGTTGAGAGCATTTTTGAGGAATTGACAGTAGAGGAAAGCAGAAGAGTGAGCAAAGGATTGGGGCATTCTTTCAGCTTGAAATCTCAGGTGAAATAGAGTAAGTTCCTCATTCCTTAAACCTTGCAAATTCTGAAGAATGGAAACTTCTAGTTCAGAAAAATCAAAAGGTAGAAATAATGGGGAAAGTGGTCAATCAAAGGGAAAAAGGAAAAAAACTGAAATTCAGTCGGAAGGTACCAAACGAAAATTGCACCAAGATCTCATAGACCAGCTACCTGGTTTTGGACCTAAAGCTAGATGCTCTACACAACTTAGGGCAGAAGTGGATGAATTAAATGATAAATGAAAATTTCATAGGAGATGTTTGGACCCCAATTAGAGGCTATGAACTATTCAACTTCCATTACTATCGGAGGAATCATTTTGAGCCAGTGTGTAACCCATGGAGGCTTAATCTAGGTAAACTAGTTTTCCCTAATGTTTTTGTCGATGTCGAATTGGTGAAATTATTGGCCAGTCATTATAATCCGAAACATAAGGCCATATGTGCTCTATGGGAACCCATTGATACATTTGTTAGAAAATGCAATAAGTGAAGTCTTTAAATTGGAAGGGATGTGAAATGAGAGAATTGTAGGTGAAGAGCTCGAGAGTGAATTCAGAAGGATGGATACCATTTATAGGGGTTGGAGATTACCCTTGCACATAGTTAGGCATGGTGGAAAACCAATTCCGATGGAAGACAATGAAGGACCACCATTCCATGTAGATCTCTTCGAGCCTTATATGAAGTACACCTATTTTTTGGTAGGAAAAGTATTGGGAATGGAAGTCCTAGAGTATATGGCAATTGTGCCCATGGTGGCTGCAACAGATATTCAATATCATAACTCCAAGCCTTTTGATTATGCCTCATATGTGTTTAAGGAAATTGATGCTGGGTTGATGACAATAAAAAATGGAGCCTCTATCCCACACCTCAGGAATTATTCATTATTGATGCAATTGGTGTTATACTTCGAACAGGAAATAGGGTTGTGACCCCAGGAGCTGAGAATTTCACAATTTGACAAAGAAGGTAAGCGATTACCTATTCAATCATGGATTGCTATTTGGGACAATAGGTTTGCTAATGCCAGTTTTGTACATTTTGAGGAAAACTTTGTGAAACCCTCATATAAATTCTATAATCATCCATGTGACTCTTCCTTGTTTGATGAGATAAAAAGGTTTCTCAGCCCTAAAGATTTTAATGGACCAATCAGCCACAATTGGGGGGATTGGTATTGTTTAGAGAACTCCACCATGATTAGGGTTTATGGATTTGAAGATGCCCCATTTATTTTGCCTAGAACAGTTCCAGACCAGATTACATACTTGGAAATTGTGAGGAAAATGGATTTCTCCAGTGTTATGAATTTAAGTTCTTTTGGAAACCAGGCTTTTATGCCTAGTACACTATGTTTCGATGACTTTATTGTGTTAGAAAAGGAAGGGTATAACCTGATTCTTGATAGGTTATTACAGTGTAACATGAAAAGAGGGCCATTGAGAAATTTTTTTGATCCAAAAGGGTACTTTCATTCTGCTAAACAAAGGATAACCTTTGGAGGATATCATCATGTGCCCTTCCAGTTTGATGATATGATAAAAAAATTGGAAGCAGAAGAGGAAGAGATGGTGATTGAGTGACATAATCAGGAGTTGCTAGATATAGAGTTGTTGTCTTCTAGAGAACAAGCATCAAAGGCTAATATGTCACAAGGTCCACCTTGTAAGGTATCAAGGACAAGAACTTAGGATTACACCTATTCTGCTAGAGAAATACATATGGAGGAAAGTGTAGATAAAGATGCAAGATATTAAGAACACAAATCTTTTGTAGTAGATGATGAGTTTGTAAAACCTTCAGAATTTAAAACATTTCTATACAAGCAAAAAAGAAAGGAAATAAGAGAACTGGTTGACAATGCACACCAGGAAATGAAGAACAATTGTTGAAGAGTTTGAGAGATGATGTAGAGAAAGAGATGACAAGTATGACCCCTAAGAAAGGGAGGAAAATGTTAGAAAAGGCCAGTGTCATGATTTTCCTAGGATTAGACCTCAATTCTGCACTATTCTTCGACAGTTTCTTGAAGGACAATAACACTACACACAAGCTGAGCTTAGAAAAGGTGATAGAAGTTTAGGCAGGATCAAGATACAACCCAGATGAGGAGACACTAATGATTTGGGCCTTGTATCCACCTCACAAGAAGTCAGTTGTCATTGATACTGAGAAAGTATTTGGACATGTCATGACTTTAAAGCCTGGGGAGGCTGGTCCAGTTGCAACAACAAAAATTGGGATTAAGGTAGCGAAATTGAATAAATCCCAAATACAAGCATTGATCAGAGAAAAGGAGATGTACAAAACAAATAACGAAAGAATGTTGAGGGAAAATGAGCATCTGAAAGACTTAGTAGGTGTTACAATAGGGCCAACAAAGCTGGTCACCCAAGGTAAAAGTTCATAGACATAGGACCATTGGGAGGGATCAAGTGCATAATCTCAAGGGAAATATGACACACTTACAACAATAATCAAAAGGAGGCAAGCCAGTGTAGGCATTTGGTTGAACAAATTTTGGGGAAAATATTCACTGAACCTTGATGCATTAAAAGAACACAAAAGAGTGGAAGGTAGATTTCAAGAAAAGCTCGAGGAAATAAAACAATGGGGTACTCGTGATGATGCAAAAATTGAGAGCGCTAATTTTTTTATGGATGAGCATCGAGAATTACTTGAGGAGTTACAAGGGGATGCACAAGGGTTGATAGAAGCCGCCAAAAGTGGTTTGGCTGCGTTCCTTGATGATGGAGGAAAATTGAAAGAAATGGTTGCGTGGAAAAATGAGAGCGAATTGATATTGCAGGAGATTCTAAATACAACTACTGCAAAAGATATAACCTTGGATGGAGCTTGTGAACAAAATGAGAAGATGGTTAAGATGGAGATCATGATCCATGATACATTGGGAGATGTGGATACACATGAGTGCCGAGACTACGTGGATCACATGTCATGAGTCCACTTATGGATTAATAGAGCCTAATCTTTTTGTTATCTTATTGTTGTTTCATACTCAAGATATCTCTAAAAGGACGCATCCTTTCAGTAGTGGATGTATAAGTATCCATTTTTTTTGTAGCGATAGAGAAAGGGAGTGGAATAAGATTTTTATAGAAGATAGATAGTAAAGATATAATATTTCCAGAATGTTTTCATCCACAAAGACTATGTTGCATGTATAAGTTTTGAGGAAGATAATGAAAGACTTTTGATTTGGTGGCTTCATTCTAGTATTAGTTGTTTGTTGAATTTATGCGATTATTTGATTGTCTCCAATCTGATGTTTCTTGATTATTTAAGTTGAAATATCAAGTATATATTCAATTTATCAGTGCACATTTGTTGTATCTATGTGATTTGATTAATTGGGTTCTTTAAATAAGAATTAAATTCCTTTCATTCAATTATAGTAATCTGGGAATGTTATCTGGATTAGTATGAAGAATCAAATAATTAGGATTGATATTCTGCCTCAAGTAGGGTTTATCAATTACATTCTTGCATGTTTATACCAGTTATAAACTCATAATTATATGCCAAACAATTAGAGAACTTTCTAGATAGAAACCACTCATATAAGGCTTTCATTTGACTCCATTTTACCCAACAAGGCACTGGTCATCCATATTTCATCATTTAGTTTTATTCATTTTATTTGACATTTGTTAACTGAACATATTAGCTTTTACCTTGATATTGCTTATACAATTTATAAAAAAATTATTTCATATCTCTCCACTATCAAATTTCCATTGTGGGTAGATTGGTCAAGTAGGAAACATAGTTTAAATCTACATCATTCATATAGGTGCACCCGCCTAGGTTTAGCAGAGCCTTAAGAGTAGAAGGATCAACTATATTGGTTGGACTTGTTAGTTGGCCAATAGCGTTGTGAGAGCTTGGCAACCTCTCATGGTTCAAACCTGGGTTTTTGAGACCCAAAAAATTGGTGACTCTACTGGGGACTTTCTTGAGAAAATTCCGGTGGCAGGAAGCCTTTCCATATAGGGTCATTGAAGAGATTCACAGTTAATAAATTTGAAAATTGACTCCGTTGGGTGAAATAATAACATTTTTATTTTTCTCACTTAAAAAAAAAAAGTGGGTGGCAACTCTGAATGAACAAGTGCATTGAGACTGATTAAATAAAATATAGATTAGAAAGAAATCATCCTAGAGCTCAGACTATCATGATTATTCACAACATGCAAGGAAGAAGATCTTTGTATAGAGGTAGTGATGGTCCTAATGATAAAAGTAAGTGGACTTACAAAAAATATCAGGTCTGATGACCTAGGCCCAACAACTAAAAACAAAACATCGAAACCATCAGTGGAATAACATAATTCATATGATGCACTAACAAATGAAAACATCCCGTCTAAATAACTTTGCACTCCAGAGTAAAGGAGAAACCCCCTCTGGAAAATAGACCTTGAGAAGGTTGACAAGTACATGGCTGATTTTTAAGCTAAAAAAAGGAGAGAGTTTGAATATGAGCAGAAAGCAACACTTTTTGAGGAGGGATTTGAATATGAAGTAGCAGCTGAAGAAAATCATGAACATATGACCCAAAATGAGATAGATGCATAGTGGGAACACATGAGGCAAGAAACAAAAAGATCAAGGGTAGAATATGAGCAAAGGCTTCAGGCAATGAAATAATTTGAGAAATTGAAGTTGTAAAAGGCTCAGATTAAAATGCCAAAGGATGACTCACCCAAATATGTGCCCCCTCATAAAAATAACAATATGAGACTATCAAATTCCCCACAGGCCCACCAAAATCAGCCAAGGAACCAATGTGGACATAAAAATGCTCCACCACAACATAAGAGTGTTCAACCAACTCCTTATTAGCAACACGTACCCCCACAAGGTCAACAATATGTGGAAAATAGTAATCCATTGGACCAACATCAACATTACCAAAATCCTCCACAATATACCACCATGATCAGGCAGTTTGATTTGGCCAGATTTCAGATATACCCTTATCCTATGGACAACAATTGGAGAAGCTTTATCCCTAAGTTCATAGGAAGTGGTGCAGTCACGGCCGAGGAACATTTGAGAAGCTTTAACACATTCATTCAAGACCTGGATATGCAATATGAGGATGTACAGATGAGATTATTTATGATGTCGCTAATTGAAGATGCCAGGGACTAGTTTAATAGTTTACCGACAACATCCATTGATTCCATTCATATATTTTATGAGCAGTTTCTCCAGCAGTATGGGAATCAATGTGCATTAGAGTTTGCTTTGCATGAATTGGTAACTATCCAAAAGCATCAAAATGAGTCAGCTTATGACTTTAATCAGAGGTTTGCCAAACTACATAATAAGATACCTCGTGGATCTAAGTTGGTTGATCTTGCTGCATTAAGAATCTACTTGAAGGCTTTTGATCCCAAGATAGGGTATGAGCTTAGGAACAAAGATCCTAGGAATCTGGTTGAAGCTCGAAAAATTACACTCACAATTGAGAATAACAGGAAGGCTGCAGGGATGATTGCTAAAAGGGAAAACCCTAGGGCTCCCCCATATGCTCCCCAAATAGACAAGAGAATACATATAGGAATGAAAGACCAAGGTTACATGAAATGCCCTATAATACAAACTGGAAGGATGGGAAGCCAGTAATTGATAGACCAAGGAATAAAGAAACACCAGATCCATTAAAAAGGAAAGGAGTATATATGGTAGATAAGAGTCCTTGGTGCTCAGTTTGTTATGCACCACACTCCCCAAAGCATTGTGTTACAGCTCAGTCAATACCAAAAGAAGACATATTGGAAAATGATGGTGGTAAAGACCATAATATCTATTTAACTTTCCACACTCTTAATTCTTTGGAGTAGGAGTATTCATCTTCAGAGGAGGAGGGATATGAGTATGATGTTGATCATCAAAAATACAATATTCATATGTCAGAGAAACAGGTTTTTTCTAAATATGAAGGAAGTGAAAATGAGCAAGACCCCCCTATTGCATCATGTCAGAATAATAGCTGCAGTATAAGGAGACTGAGTGAAGAAGAGATCAAAAGGTTGACTATTGCAGTGGTGGAGGAAGCTAGAAGCAAATATCAGTTGAGGAACAAAATAGTGAACGAAGATGAGGGTGTCCCGAGAGGAATGTTTGTAAAAAATAAAAAGGTATCAAATGAGATATCAAAGAGGACATATGATAAGCAATCTGACAAAAAAGAACAAAAGTGGGCTCCTAAAGAGGAAGGTAAAGAAGTCCCCATGGATAAACAGAATCCAAGTCAAACATGCAAAGGGGAAAAGGAAGAAAACAAAGGAGAATTGATAGAACCAAAGAAGGTGATTAGAACTGAAGGTACATCCTTTGATTTCATACAAGATTTATCTCAATTAAAAATATCTATCCCATTACTTGAAATGATGAAGATTAAGGAATATAGGGAAGGTTCCATTCAATTGATGTCTAATGGGAATCAAAATATAAACCTTGAAAATAAGGAGGTCCCTGAAATCACTAATAAGAGGAAAGAGATAAATATTCCAGAAGCCTGCTTAATGAATACACCACAGATTGACCCATTTTTTACCACCCTACTCATAAGTGGCAAGTTAGTGAGAATTTGCATGATAGATTCAGGTGCTTCCATGAATGTTATGCCAGTAGGAGTAATGAAACAACTTGGTATGTGGGTAGATGTGGAAGGAGGTAAATGCTACGCCATGGATAGAAGGCCTATTCTAGTTGTGGGAGTAATCAAGAATGTGGAAGTAAGATTAGAAACTTACCTACAAGCTGCCTACAATATTGATATAACCGTAATTGACACATCTCCTCAGTTTGGAATGCTCTTGTCAAGAAAATGGACTGCAGTAGTAGGAGGTAATGTGTAGTTTGATTTATCATATGCCACTATACCAGTAGATGGTGAAGAGGTCAAGTTATACAGGGAGCCAAGAATGAATCAAATTGTTGAGTGTGTTCCTCAAGAGAAAATTAATTGATTCTATGATGTAGATTTGGGGAGTTTTAGAGTAGAATTATCTCAGCCTGAATTAGTGAACAAACACCTAATTGATAAACATATTTATGAAAATCAACAAGG